>BOPP01000236.1:128419-190110 GCA_017312745.1 Gryllus bimaculatus | reverse complement strand
AGAGGGAGTTTAATACGAGTTATGGACAGCCTCCTACCCCAAGTCTCATTCTCGGTAGGGATAAAAATGTATTTGAGATGCGGTTGGGTGCGCGCCCTACTTTAGGTTTTTATAAACAGGGTTGGGTTCAGTCTGGGGGTCGGTTACAGAGAATGTTTTTGTTGGGTTGAAGTGTTTTGTTTAAATAAATTAAATTGTGGTGGCGGGGCTCTTGTGCGGGCGGTGATTTTGGGGAGGTCTTTAGGTGGTCAAATTTGCAGGAGTTTGGTTTTCGGGTGGTGAGGTTTTGTTTGGGGTGGAGTTAAGGCGGGGTTAAGTAGGTTTTAAAGGTTTTCAGGGTAGGGTGGGTGGGGGTTAGTATTATATATAATAATATTGGTAGCTGTAAGAAATTATTCTAAGCAGGTGGTTTGTTAATTTAGTGTGAGGTTTTTATATAGTTGTCATGGTCAAGGAGAGAGGGGAGAGGTAAGGGTTAATAAAATTTATTAAATTTTATTGGTGTGTACAATTATTTAGTTTTTCAATGATTAAGGGGTATGGGTGCGCGGTTCTATTGTTTGTTATGGTTTGAGGGAGGTTAGTCTCATTATCAAACTTAAAAATAAATAAAAAGAGTTAACAAAGATCTTCCATATGAGACAATGTTAACATTAGTTTCAGAGCTCAATTCATTTATAATATTACTGTATCTCTTAAAATTTCTTATACATCACATAAAAAACAAAAAAAAAAAAATTTTCTTGTAAAAAAACAGCTGCAACGCCTTATCCTACGTCTGTACTTTCGCTATCCTCCTTCCTATCTAATATACTGGATGCGCGGGTTAAACCGTCTTGCGCGTCAATGACGCGCGACGCCGTTGACTTTAAAATTAGCTTTTATAAATAAATACAGTGGGGGCGTTTGCGTGGTTCTGTATTGTTTTTCAGTGGTGTGGTTCTGCTTTCGCCATTACCATATGTCTGTAATAGAAGAAGAAGAGTAGCAATGAATTAGAATAGGGCTAGTAGAGGAGCGGTGCAGAACTTTGTGTATCTGTTTTATAGGAAGACAAACATGAAACGATGGAAGAAAATTAACACAATATGGAATAAAAAGTGAATAAAAGGATGTATGAGTGTATTTTTTGGTACAATAATTATATTATTTTTTTGTTAGATAGAAATATAATATAGAATAGAGAAACAAGATGGACCTGAAGACTATGGTATGGAAAGACTCGTAAAAGAAACAATTTCGTATAAGAAAAAAATAATAGATAAAAACACTAAAGAAAGTAAAAAAAGACAAGAGTGTTCGGTGTGAATTTTAAGCTTGTTTTGACACTGCCCTGTGCTAGGTTATCCAAAAAAATCTTCTGGTCTACTGTCCTAAAATAAGACATTCACAGACAGATTTTATGACCCACCTAACAGGCTAAACTCCTGCCACCTGAAGGAAGAAAATACCTTTTGGTAATATCCCACTTACATGAAAAAGTGGATTTATTTTTATTAAAATGCGACAATTTAGCTGTATTAGAAATTACTTCATGACTTTGTGGGTTTCCGGTGTTTAGCCCAACTGCCTCTTATAACAGCAAGAACCAAAACTATAATATAGACGACGATTGACGTATGAAATTTGATAGGTTTAGAGAGGCACGTAGAATATCTATGATCACTATGGCCGTAAAATGTGGTATTCACATTGAGTCAACTTTCAATTTCTAACAAATCACGAATATGCCAGTCAATGTCGACGGGGCTTATACTTTCCAAATTAACTCTTTACGTACCACATGACCCACCCTGCAATCGACGATTTCGCAACATTCGAAAATTTCTATTTTCTTGAAAATCCAGTTAATTGCGAATATCTTTTTAGTTTCGTTTTCTTCATATAATATAGAGATCCTAAATCTTATATTTTGTTAACTATAAGATCAGGCAAATTCCTTTTTGAAAACGAAATGTCCTCTGTCAGGATCATTGAGCAAAACTTGTGTAGTGATTAGGTCGTCTCGTTCACTTGGATTTAAAAGTGTGAGTCTCTTGATTGTTCGTTTATTATCCTGATGCGTCTACCTCATAAATTAGCTTGCGACATCAATACTATTATCAATTCTCTATCAACAACATATTCAAGTCGTCATAGAAAGTTCCTTTCCTAAATCCAACCACACAAGTAATTCCCGTATTTTAATGCATAATCGATCCTTTTTTTTTGTATTTGATCTTATCAATAACAGTACCAAGAACCCACATATTAAAATCCTTTCTAACCTAACATATACAAAAAGAGAGGAGATTGTTATATTATAACCATGAACAGCAACATAGGCAAAGCGTATAAACAAAGAAGGAAGATTGCCCAAATAAAGAAACTAACGCCCTGGTATACTAACAAGAGATTTCATTACTTAACGAAGATTGAAGTCTGTCCTACCAAAAAAACTGATCCTATATGTCCCGTACTTATTTTACATGTGTAACGTCTCTATAAATAAACGATAAAAATGTCAGCCTTGACGCAGTCAGCACCCACCCAGAAAAGTGGGCGTTAAAGTAACACTTTCTAATCGCAAGTCCTCTTATTAAGACCATAAAAAAAACTACAAACAACCGATCAACAAACACGCATCGGATACGGTAACACTTAATAGCAAAAATGTGATCTATTTTCTTTTAAAACTTCCCTCTACACTAATATAATATTGTCTTCATTACTTTTATGCAGATAGAATTACATAGGCACATGCCTCTTGAACATACAGTCATATATAGACAATGCTTAACAATTGGTATAAAGGAGAAATGTTAAATAACCAACCCGATAAGGAATGGCGGAAAATACACAATTTGTCCCCTTCATTTAGATATAAGTACAGTCTTCTAATTGAAGAAATAAGCAAAAAATCTTTTTATACTTATAATGAATATTTATACATAATTGTATTTACCCCATAAAACTCTTAATTATACTAATATGTTATGAAATTAAGAACTTCCCTACTTAAGAAATTGTTTGTCTTAACGTCACAATCATCTCGAACGAATTTTAAAATGTTTAACTCTTGAAAAAAAGGTCGTTGGTCTAATAACAATATGAACTTCAATTAATTTCTATTCACGTTTCCGTGTTCCAATTTTTATACTTCTTCACGTACATATATTATCATATATTTCTACAAAAATGAATGAAACAAAATATACTACAAGAAGGATGAAATTTTAAATTAATGAAAATAATATAATATAATAATTCCTTTTTCACAAATCGCAGGGATCCTATTTCAAAGACCTATTTCTCAGATTGCAAAGCTAATATCGCCAATTGCAGCTGCTGAGCATAAAAAAAAAAACTACTAATTTCTATGGATATGTTATTATACGCCTCGGACCCTTCGCGAATTATTTAGCCCCCCTGACCCGCCGCTGGGCATATGCTCTCTTTTGGGTGGCCATCCTGAGGCCAAGCGCTACGTCGATCCGTCGTAAAGGATAAAATACTACCAAGAACGGGTTCAATCTTATAAATTTATTAAAACTAATTCCAACAGTAATATGAAGATTTTATTCATTTACTCACTAACCCATTCGTCTCTCATGGTCTAGTGGTCAACTTCCCTAAAATCGCTATCAATTTCCATCAGTTATATCTATAATAAGAGATAAGTGTACATATTACAAAATAATATATGCTTTCATACTAATACGAGAAAGTCCCAGATTACCATCGCACCTTCTGACTGTCCCAACTGTTTCACCAGAGACTTGGAGCCCCGCGGTCTATCCCCAGAGTTGCGGCCTGGTGCGCGTACACTGCTTCAAGCAACCTGAGGCAACCGCACGTGCTCATCATTCCAGCTATTCGACTGTCGCGTCGCCATACTGAAACGCGAAGCGCGGTTTCGAGCCCGGTACGCAGCGTGACGGCGGGTACTGATGGAAGGGAAAGCGTATCAACACCTACCTCCACCCCGGCCGAAGCGGTCCGCCCGCAACAGCACCCTGCACACCCACAGCCTACCTCCGTCCTCCTCTCTCCAAGACTTCCGCCGCCTCCCTCCCGCTGACAGTCGCTCCCCCGATCCCCCCCCCGCCACCCGACCCCCGCCACCCGGCCCGCCGCATGACAGCACACGAGCCCGACCCATCGCCGCGCCTCTCGCGCAGCCTCGCGCAGCATCGCGCTGCCCGTCTCGCAGGGAGCCCCTTCGGTCTTCAACCCCTGCGGGAGGAACGACGGGCGACAACAACGAGAAACGGCCTTATCACTTTACAAGGGATTTCTGCAAATGAGATACGGCAAGTTTCAAACCACCGGTTTATTAATATCTTATATCCACACAATTATGAGGTATCAGTGGCCTACAGCAGCAAAAATGCTGCTGTACAAAATGACACAAAATGACCTCCCAAAAAGTAGCATGCTCAATGCTGCACATGTAAAATACTCTCAAGTAATATTAAAATAAATTAAGTATTTTAACAAAAACTGTGTAAAACTGTAAATAAGAGTATAACATACGAGGATATATAGTAAAACCGATATTTACATACAGAAAAATATCAAAAATGTTGCGTGCCATAATGCAGCATGTGAATAGAAAATATTCAATGGCTGGCGGCCTCTTCCGTAGAGCCTTGCTGTTCATCTGCGTCGTAATCAGTGACGCACTGGAGAAGCTCTATTCAGTCGATACGCATAGTATAAGAATAGACTAAATATCATGATCAAATATTCGCATTTTTCAGTAAAAATCGAAAGTGTTCCACGAGTTTTGCATTTTTTCCGAAATCCTGGGAATATAGCAAAACCTAATACATTTTTCAACGAGCTGGAAGCTGCAGTTTTCTTTATATTTCTACACGCAGTATAAATTAGTGATAAAGTTACCAGTTCATACCGAAGCGTTGCGTGGGTATTGATTTACCATCCGGTAAACTCAGTCCACACTGCTCACCTCGTCCGTCAGGCTAACGTCTTCCCGTGTCGTTCGGCAGAAATGACACCACCTAGATGTGTTGCGGGTTGCGTCTAGCCCAGCAACGCACATTCCGAGATGTAACAACATTTAGGGTAGCATTCGAGCATTGCGAATCTTCATATGGTTTAGTCTGAAGAATCAAAAGTGTTGAATCAAAATTTGAGAGGAAGTTCTGTAGTGGTTTCAAAGTTTTTATGGAAAATATATCCACATCTATCCACGTATTTTTATTCAATACGATTTAATACACAATACCTTCCTATGAGACATTTTGTCTTGCTACTAGCAGTACACTTCTCGTCTCTTACCCGGGCTTTGGACATCTTGCAATTGAATGGGAGAAGGGCCGTATGTGCCAGTTATACGGGTGAGAATGGATGTATGATAGGGAATGATGAAGGAAGGTCGAGTTCTCGGATACTGTTCTGGAATTTGCCAGAAATGAGTAGAGTAATCTCGGAAACCACCGGGAAGTCGACATACCAACCTGAACCCGGCATGAGCCACCAATGCGGTGATATAACGCATTGAGGTGACGATGATAGAGCTGTTGGTTATCTGTACAATATTTAGAATTTATTTTGCTTTAACTGTTTTCAGATTTGATAATGAAATAATGGTAACATTCTTTGTAAGGTTGTTCTAATTGGCTCTTCAGTTTTTAACAGACCTTTTTAACTATTGTGGTGTTTACATTACAAAAGCTAATATTAAATGCATATTCAGTGTTATTATGTAATCAACATAAAAGTTAAAAATGTCTGTTAATAACTAAAGTGCCTTAGAGAACAATCATGAATGAACTAGAGCAGACACATGAATATTAACAATTTATAATCTTTGTAAGGGTATTTGGTGTATAATTTAGATCGATTTGATTGCAGTAGTATGTTCCTATTGTTTTAGAATTAATAAGTCACGGAGCTTCGTTTGTCAGTAAGTTCGAGAGAAGAAACAGGCTTCTAAGACCATGGCATAATTTTAATATCTACGTACAAAACGCTCTTCACTCTTTATATCTACATGTAAGTAATTTTCTGTAAGAATATTTAAATATTTCAAACCATGTAGTATCGTATTTTGTTTCGTGAAACTGAATCATTGTTTAACATAAAAGAAGAAAATATATTTGCACTGTTGTTCATTGGATGTTTTTCCTGTTATGCTTCTATTTACTTATTCTCTACAGCATTAACTATGAAATTTATCATTATCTAATACAACAAAAATAGGACAACTAAAAAATCAGAAATGTTCGTAACTTATAGGTGCAAAATACCGCGCATTAAACAAATACCAATATATTGTGTGGAAGGTGTCAAATTAAGAGTAAACTGATGTTATTATTATACTCGACACATTAAATATTATTATATTTCTCGACGCATGAAATTAACTCTCTAAGACTGCATTCATATATCGCTTTTATAATGAACCCTCTGACATGTTCACGAGTTATTAAAGAATATGCTACAGACAATGAGTATCAGTACATTATGAATCAACTGAATTCTCATGATAATTTTTATAAAAATGAGATCCACATGAACAGACACACAAGCTAAGTACTTTTCAACAATATATTGATAAGGTCCGCCAGTAAATATATATGTATGAAATAGAAAATATATTGAAATCGTTGAGAACAATTATTTCATTTCCTATATACCAATTTAAACTAATAGTATAATAAAACTTATACCACTTTTGCATCAAGAGTTATTAGCCGCAGAGTGGTAAACATGATTTGTTCTCTTTTTATTATGACGTTCGAATCAAACATGCTGCATTACTAAATAATATTTTACTCACTTTTAATAGTCACAGAATTAGCTTTTCATTAAATATACCATTTGCATGTAAATGACGTTTTACGATAATGTTCCAACTGAACATTTGGAAATGAGAGGAAATTCGATTTCATGAACTATTCAAAACTCCATTCAAAATATAGTATAGTATTGTTTATATACATTGTCGTAACTTCTCAAATTCTAATATAGTTATAAGCAAATAGAATAACGAAAAAATAGTTATTAATATAACACAGAGATTGCATTAAGTAAAGAAATTTGTCATAACGATTACTAACCACACAGTTTAGTAACCACAAGTCATATTCCATACCAACCCAGTGGAGCCAGAAGTCTAATGCACTTCATGTTAATAAGGCCAAGGCCCGTGTTTCTAGAATTTTCATCCTCAATTTCCGCGTGGGAATCGCGTTATATTCACTGAAGACGAGTTGCATTTCTTCACTCTTCTTCACTCAGGTTACACCAGGTTGGGCAAGTCTGAATTCCCTGAACGTATAAATATTTTTTTCTACGAACGAAGACTGAAGATCTCTGGAAACCAAAATTTACTTTTATTTCCTACATTTGAGCTGTTTGCTAGAGTGTATTTTTGACACTTCCTCTTTACATAGCTACAAACTGGTTACTGGTACATTACGCATTAAGCAATAAAGTGTATGCCTAGTGGACGACCCAAACTGCCTCCCATTTCATCATCCCGGAAAATGCCCCCGCCCCCACCAACGCGCACCTGAAACGAGTAAGAACGCAGTAACCTGAACGAAGCGAGCGTAGAGCATTCTTGTGCATTTAGCTAATGAAAGAGGCCGAAACATAACTCGGGGCCGACGGACAACGGCTCCAGCGGATGTGCCGTGCAGATTCCTCGCGGACCACTGGCGAGAGCAGGCGCGGCCCAAACGACGCAGTTCACTCTCTCGCCACAGAGTGCGCGTCGCACTGTGGGCCGAATCTACCTCACTATAAAAGATGATTTGCAATTGCCCTCGGACCCGCTATGTAGGGCTTCTGTTATATATGAAGACGTCATTTCAGTTGTAAGCAGAATTTTGGTACTCCTCGTTAATCCGAGTGTGTGCATATCCCCCCCCCATGAGAATCAATTTATTAGATCATTAGTCCCATTAGTGTAGTGCATATTATCCCACGAGGTAGCGGTGTTCCTCCTCCATGGCACATGAGATACGGTGTCTATTTCCAGGTATCTCCCCAGCGTGGATTGTCCTTGACCAGGACCACATTATGTGTGCTTTGGTGTAGGATTCATTCAGACAAAAATGCATTATGCCATAGGTTTTAAAAAAGTTGAGAAACGACGAAGAAAGCGTCGCTCTCTACAACATGAGTGTGTAACTAAAAATGTAAGAATCTAGAAAAATTATATGGAAAGGCAAAAGAGAAAATGTGTGTGTTTCAATTAAGTCATTAAAAGGGTGCAGAACCTGATAGGGGCATATTTATCGAATTTCAAAGAGCTCGTGTTGTTTCATGCCATCATGCTTGCAATGAAACTCCCAATAAACTAAAATGTAAGTTAACAATTAAAAACAATTATATTACCTAAAAAGTTAAAAAAATTCCTTACATCTGCCTGCATAAACACGTTAATTTCGTGCAAACTTTCTCTTGTTGGTGGAATGACAAAACTAAGAGTTCAGTTCCAACACAAGTCAATTCCAAACATTTAAGTCGTAACAAAGCTCACAGTTCAATAACAGTGCTCCCTATTCTGCCAGGTCGTGATCTTGGAAGGGCTTCTCAGGGAGAGATTGCTCAGGGCATCAACTGATGCCACTTGAGTGCTTCTAACTGAGAATTCCGAGAATTCCTAGGTTCGAGTGTCGAAATTTGCAGGATTTTCGACACTAGCTTGCCAGCTTGGTCGAATTAAATCGCTGTCTGGAGGAGAATTCTGGAGGCCGGCTACTCTGATCAGTAGTTATGTGTTTCTCCGATCAACACCAGGCAAATGCTGGATCAGTACCATTAAAACTACCCACGGACCGCGCGCGATTTTTCCTTCCTCTTCCTTGTCCTATCACCACCCCATCCTTACATTCTTTCAATAAACATGCTCAACTCTATCACACATACCGGGAGAACGATTGGGAACACAGAGCCAGTCTCGGCTGGGGCGGTGCTCCACTGGTGGGAGATACCTGGTTGAAGAAACCCCGCTAGCTGACTGTAGACCGATGCCTGATCTCATTATCCAGCGGGGGAAATATCATCTCCCAAGAGAAAAACATGCACTCTACTTACGGACCTAACGACCTTGGCAGATGACACACACGGAATGACTGTAACACTATAACAATGAAACGTTGAAAGGACTTCCTGTTTTAATCGGAGTTACAGTGGAGCTTCTCCGCCTGTTTCGATTCTGCTTCGCCCTTTCCTGGGGCGCGCCGTGGCCTGTTCGGGCCCAGTGCGCGCATGCGGAGCGAGGAAGCCCTTCCGCGCGCCATATTCGCGAGGCGGCGCACCGCCCAGCCCTTCCTGGCCCTGCGCTGCCCCGCCGGTGTTTTGTTTTGTTTCTAAAGCACCTTGGGGAGAAGTGGACGGCGCCATTACCGGGAACAGCTCCGGAATATATCGCCGCGCCCTCGCACACCGTCCCCACCGCGACTTGCCGCCGCCGCCCCCACCGCCCTCGCCGCGACTCGCGTTTCGCCCGTGCCCTTCCACTGACCTCTGGTCGGGCCCGTTTCTATTCACTTGCCACTACTGCCCTGGCTTCCCTTCCCGGAGTTCTTACTTGCCCTACAATCGGCACTGCCCCATTGCCTTCCTTTCGCCCAGGCGCTTTCATCGCGGCTGTCACTCGAGAGTCAGAAGATCACGTTCACAACGTCGTAAATGCTTCTAAATCTGGTTTTTCCTACACACGTCCTTCAACATTTTGCTCATGGTATCACAAGTAGTATATAATATGTCTAAATGTTGATCATACTCTCTTTGATATTGAGCTTCTTCAGATCTTTATTGAGACATTTCAATGGTACTAAACGTAATCAAGCATGTGAACTGAAACAGTTGTTAAACTACTCTTCAAAATAGTTTTCACACTTATAAATTTCAATAAGTCTCAAGAATATCTTGGATCAGTTCTTTCCACGATGATGATGACGACGATGATTACTATTAGAAAGTATTATTTCCTACTGCTTTTTACGTCGTGCAAAAAGACGGTAACTGACATAGACCCTATTTTCTTTCAGTTGTTGACATGCCTGCCCCGTATTTCTTCCTCTCTATTGTCGGTACTTCAATAACAGTCCTCAGCCACATTTCTAATAGTTTCCTTTCTCTATGGTACTTTTAATTTCCTGCTCGTTTTGTCACTGATGTCATTCTAATACCTTTCTCAACTCATAAATCGTGTTATCGAGTTCACTTCGTTATCGTATTGTCTCTACCAGAGTCGTATTGTTTTCTACGCATTATTTCTATCCTGAAATTAGGTTCTTTACTATAAAATACGTTACCAAAGCTTGCAGTCTGTTCAGAATCAACTGTCCATTGGATCTAGAATGTAATCTTTTGTGTTATAGTAGAGCTGCGTCGGGAAACATTTTCCACTGAACTTGCGCTAAGGCATTGATGGTCAGCTGGAGACCTTCATACTGCTGCTGGATATTTCTTATTGTAATAATGAGTCTCTACACATGTCGATCATATTTGAGAAAAATATTCTAATTAATAGTTGATGTCGCAATTGCAGATTAAGAAGCAGGGGAAAACGCTACAATCCCAGGACACCCATTTTAAAATTTTATTTTTATTTATTTATCTTTAACTTTTACTCATCTTTCAACTATTTATATTTAACCTGATGTGAAGGGATTCTGGAACTCAAGAAAACGTGCGCGCAGATGATTTTAATTCTAAATCATCTAAAGATTTAATTCTAAATCAAAAACTCTACGTCTCATATAGTTTTTTGAATTAATAAATCTAAATCTAATTCTACGTAAAAAAAGTGCTTTGCCCACTACACTTTGTCCACAAATTCTAAATGCATTGACTGTGATTTGAAGTCCAGCACCCGAAGGTGCAAAAAGATCGCTCCGGGTACTTCGCCTACTCTCTCCCGCCCACTATATTTTTCCGTCGCTCAAGACGCCGGTTCAACATCGCTAGGCGCTCGTAATCTCTGAATTTCATGATCTTCGAGAACAATCTTTGCAAACGCATAGAGCGCTAATCGTATGGCGTCAGTCGGCCATTGCTTAGGCACAATCGGTCTTGTACCGTCCGAATACATCGCCAACTCACCAACGAGCGGTCGGAAGGAGAGAAGCTGTGAAATATATCTGGTGATACAGAAAGTTGTATGTATTGGGGTAATTGCTTTAGAAAAAAAACGAAGATAGATAGATCAGATGGCCTCACTTTCCGCGCACTTTTATGTCGATTGCAAAAGCCTGGCCTAGGGCCTCCGTAATTAATATAAAACACCCCACCGCAATTTTATAACCCCCACATCCACATCAACCGGGAAAACCACATCCACCACCACTCTGATACCCACCTCAACCTTTACATCCAACCCCATCTCAATTCCCACTTCTTTATCAACCTCCACCTACGCTATCCACTATCAGCACGCGCGTCCGGTATTGCGGGGGCCCTTCGATCGAATAAAGCGCAACCATTGTCTACCTTAGACACGAGTGCATCGCAAGAGAGCCCCTACACGCGCTGTTCTTCCGCAGCAGAGGACTAGAGTTCTGTGTCAACATGCGAGCGGGTGAGTCAAACTTCATGGATTGAGCACCACAGTGCGCGGGGTACGCTGTGGAAAAAAGTTTGGAAGATTTAAATTATTTTTCTGCCTTAACACACATCAACTCCAACCTCCACAACATCAACTCCAACCTCCACATCATCAACTCCAACCTCCACATCATCAACTTCAACCTCCACATCATCAACTTCAACCTCCACAACATCAACTTCAACCTCCACAACATCAACAGCTGTTTCCACCACCATCATCCCGATATACGCCTCCACTTTTCCATCCACCTCTACCTCTCCATGTAGACGCGATGAAAAGCGCCTCCGTTGAAACAGAGGACGAAGAGCGTGTCGTCGTCAACCTTAGGCGCGGGTCCATCGCAAGAAAGCCCTTACACGCGCGCTGCTCTTCCGCTGCCGAGGATTAGGGCTCAGCGTTAACAGATGCGCGCGCGAGGGAGGACGTTTTCAGATTGCGCGCCGGAGAGAGTGCGAAGGTACACAGTGAAGCGTCTGCGCCCGCAATTTAGAAGATTTAAACTATTCTTCTGCGCCAATCTGTGTCCGGATGCCGTGGAATTCTCCGTCCAGAAAGTGTAAACGCAAATGGTGTACAAGAAAAACTGACATACATTGTGCTAGAGTCAATGTTTAGACGTCGTAACGATTTGTTTTCTAGGCATATTTTTAGTTTTACTACTACGTTTCAGAGATAAGACATTGGAATCTCGAAAACTCTTGGTTTCATTTCACAAATGTTGGCACTAATACTTTCGAATCTCGATTTCTTTCTTTCCAAAAATGGGTAACTAATTTTGCATCAACAAAACCATGTTTTTTATTTGGAACGTAAAATTATCTATACCAATAAAAGTGAATTGAACAAAATATAAAAGACGTCGATACCACAAAAAGTAGTAAATAAAGAGATAGGCTCGTTTTTAGAAACGTTGCAGTGTACTTAAAAAATATGATAGATTCATCCAAATAATATGCACAAAACAAAATAATTTCAGTGTACCACGAACATTATTGTCGCCTTTCACAAAGCAAGATGAAGTGATGACGTGAAAGAATTGATGTGGAAGAAACTATTATTTATTTATTTATTTAATAGGTAATTATTACAGACAAAATTAGCTTACTTGATCCTATGTGGCTAGGCCGAAGTCCTTTAAGCCATTACAATACCTACATCCTTTCGCGTTCTAATCTTTCGAATTCTGGTATTCACCCCAAATGGTCTCTCCCTCCCATCAAAGCCGCGGAAAAGAGACCATAAGGTACGGCTCAGGAAAAAACCCCTGAAGGGGGAAAAACCTGCCCCTGAAGGGAGAAAAAACTATAACCAATAGATTCGCTGTAGGCAAGTAGCAATCCGTAAGATAAACGCTTTTAATATAATAGCAATGGTATTGTAAAATAAAATGAAAAAATATTTTATTAAAATTTGAACCAATTACATTAAAAATAATAATCTTAAACATCGTTTATGAAAATTGATCTTTTTCCTTTTTCACAAGGATTAGATATGAAGAGAATCGGGGCATAGCCACGTATTTTGCAAGTAATTTATAATGTTTTATTGATTCAGAATGTTTATTTTTGAGACATGTTGTAGGTTTCTTCATTTGGGATTCACTTGTATTACGTCAGAATCAAACACTGTCCGTTGCCATCGCCAGAAAACCGGAAATGGTCTCCCAGAGCACTCACGGTGAGAGCTTTTATCCCTCGAAAGAGGTTCTTTAGCATTAAGCAGTGACTTAAATCTTCTAAAAATATAAAATAAATTAATAGACCTTCCTTTCTTCGTTTTCCTAGCGTTAAAACTACCCAGATGAATAAAATACAACGTTTCTCCGACAGAAGAGATAACAACAGGATGGATATGACACATTTCTCCATACGCCCCAGCGATGCTTGGGGAGATGTTGGAATGGTGATGATTAGGGGGTGAATTTTAATGAAATGTAATTTTTTTGTTTTCACTTTAGAACAACGCTGTTTAGTATAGAAATTCATTTTATGTTTTGACAAAACGAAATGACCCATCTTATATAATTTGTTTGCATTTTGCATCGATTCCAACTAATAAGTAATTTTTTTACGTCATTTTTAATGCACTTATATCGATTTTAATATCATTTTAATGGTATTTGCTTCAAACAATATTTACAAAGCGCAACAAATGTTCACCACAGAATTCCTGAGTAGCTTATTCCATTTCTTCATATATTGAAATACATGCCGTTGGGAGTACTATGTAATCTAAGGGTCGTGTGACTTTTCTCGGCGCCATTGTCAGTTCGGCCAATTCCTTAATAAAGGCAGAGATTTTCTTTTAAATGAAAGTCCAACTCAAAAGTTGCAAGCTGAGTTTACTTGAAAAAAAGGAAGAAGCCTCGATTACATCAGTAACATACACAAAAGCTTGAGGTTTTCATCTTTAGTGGTTTAGATCCATTCTTTAACATCAATTTACTTTGTGTTACGGTATTTTTGAAGCATTTTATTGATCTTTTTTGCAATGTTTTAGGTCATCAAAATCCGCCCCTAGTGATGGTTATGACGAAAGGGAAAGTCGCGCGCGTTCTGTGACCCGCATAGGGTGCGGATGCGGCATTGGCGAAGTAATCAGAAGCGAATGTAAAACCGCGGAAACCACCGACTAGAGATATAGATCTACAAAATCGATTTTTGGAGGCGACAAAAACTTACAGTAAACAGATGTAAAATTCTGTCACCTTATTGTAATCAATCGTCCTATTTCTCAGAACACGCTGGAATTATAAGACTTGGTATTTATGCTTGCCAAGGATGGTGAAGTAAATTAATAAAATCACAATAAATAGTATAAAAAGTAGCAACTTGTTTATTTCGGTTTGAAACTCTTTTCCGAATATGCGGAGGGAAGAAGCGGTAGAGGTGTGGGAGTTACTAAAAAATCTGATTGGCTCATTGCTCATCTCGAAGGATCGGAGCTAGAACAGGAAATGAAAGGAAGGATTGCGATCGAACCGTGGCCCATAGTCTAACATATTCCTCCGGCATTCGCTGGGAAGCGAGTAGAAATACTACTACAACCACTAATAAGAGCAGGTGCTCTACGAATGATTTTATGGTAGGCGCCACAACTCGCCAATGTTAAACATTGGCAAATTACGTAATGGAAACTTCGACTTCCCTGGTAGGTTCGAAAGCATACTTTATTGATTGATGTTTTAGAGCACGTCGCTCACTATTGTCATTATTCCCATTAGAGCTTTCACGAGCTCTAAGCACCTGACTGCTCTGTCAAAATGTGTGGAAGTGTAGTGCATGTAAGTGTATGTGTACGTAATAAGTGGGTGAGGATAGGACAAGCAATAGGAGGGAAAATTGCGCCCATTCGTCAGTGTTGCTGCTCCAACATTCGCCTGGTAATTATCTAACAAACCATTGGAAACTACGGATCACAGTAGCCGGCAGCTAGAATACAATATCTGAATCCGACGTGACTAGAGTCAAAAATCCGCCACTGTCTGTAGTCGAACGCTGGGACCTCCCAGGATGAATTCTCAAACGCTTGAAAGTAGGGCTATATTTTCTGGTTCTTGCTACCAGTTATTAATTACACCATTAATAATATCATTAAATCACTACTAACGGAATTAAAAGTAGAATATCAAACTGCAGATAAAACAGAACGTTGGAGTGGAATATGCCAGAGAGATTTCTTAAGTCCAGTAATCTTCATCGATAATACCAAACTGATAGTAATATCCTAGGACCTGTGAGATGTAACTTGGAAATAGACTGCAAAATCATCGAGCATGAGATGAAGTTCGAGTACGAAGGAGTGGTTATCTCTAGTGATCGCCACACATGCACAGAAGCGAGGGAACAGACCATGAAAGGTGCTCGCGTATCAGTACCTTAACATAGAAAGTACCTTAACATACCTTAGCATATAAAGTAAAGTTAAAATCTCCAAGACAATAGTAAGATCAATTTTGACATATGGAGCTAAAACCCGAGTTGATACGAAGAAATCAAAACATTCATACAAATGACTATAAATGAACACACTATGGTCAATAGTAGGAATGACCAGGAGTGACAGGATACAAAATCAGGATGTAAGAGAACAGTATAAAATAACTGATATTAAAAAAAATGTGAAAACAAGGAAAAAGTATGGAATAACCATATCACACAAATGAACGGTAACAGACTGGTGAATATAGGCAAAGACGTGATACATTAGGAAGGAAAAACCCTGGAAGGCCGCAGAAAAGAAGGAGAGAAAATATGCAGTCAACATCTAGTGAATTCCCCGGATGATGCGTGCAGAAAAACAGGTATACAACCTACATAAAAGGAAAAGACGGCGACAAAGAAATAGCATAGTACAATAAATAACGTGCGTCTCCAAACCTTCTCTTCATTTTCAAGGCGTTCCGCCCAGTGAAGCGGCGCACACCTATTACCCCGTCTCGCAGCACTTTCTTCACTTCCCCTCCCCCGCCCCCCCCCCGTGCGCGTTCGCACCCGCGCTCTCCTCGCTCATCTGAGGCCCTCGCGTGGCTTCTGTGTGCAACGCGAGCACCGCTGCATGCATAATGCACTCCAGGCCGATAGTTCTAGCCGAGTTTCTAGCAGAGGCAATATCGCGTTATAAATTCTGAGAACATTCACCGCACTTTATTTATTTCGTAGATAGCGAACTGTAGATTTGATAGCGGTCGTTTGACGTCTAATGCACATTTAAAGCGGGAAGATATATTAACTAAATATGAAGACTCTGGGGAATTGTTTTATTAAATTTTGTAATATAGTTTATTTCATCTTTCTTCACGAGATTAATAATGCTTATTCAATATTGATACGCAACAGTTCTCAAAATATATACTATAAAAATGTTTTGCAAGCAACTGGATTTTGTAAGTGAACGTTTCAGAGATTGATACAACCTAATGTCAAAATATTAAACGACTGATGACATTCAGCAGGAAAAATTGTACTTAACAAAATCACATAAAATTGTTTTCATCACATAAAAAAGGTAGTAAGTACAATGATTAAAAACAATACACACAATACTCTCTTATAACACTGCAATTAATTAAACATTTTTCAATATCTATACTCTTCATGAATATAGTAATAATTTAGTTCAGTATATAAGCAATGAGCCGATATTTACATACCAAGATTATACAAATCCTCATTCTTACGTAACGCGTGAATTACAAATATTTGATGGCGAGCGGTATCTTGTCTTGAGAGAATGCTAGAGTGTCAATGACTTCGATGCAGTAACGGTTTGGGTGATTCTATGGAGAGGTTCATGAGCAATGATGATAGCTAACATGAACCACATACGAGCTTACTAATTGCAGTTGCTTCAAAACGCCAGATATTCGTTGCATTATTGTGCTACAGTTTCGTTTATTGTTCATATTTTATGTAAATGGAAAACTTATCTTTTTGATGTTATTCATGTTGTAGGTTCATACTTGGTGCGTTTACGATCACTATTCGAAAAAGTCACCTTGATTAACAAGACTGACAAACAGTAAAGTATTACGTTTACGAAAGGTTTAAGTCTCTGAGCGAGTCTTCAGGCCGCACGTACCCGCTCCTCCTTGAAAACAAAAATCAGTCAACAAAGAAAACAGTGCGGAACGTCTATAAAGAAGAGCTGCGGAAAATGAACAAATGGGGTTTTAACATGGCGTACCTCGAGGAACCGGCGGACGCGACCCTGGCGAGGAGGGCGCGGGCTCCGCTGGAAACAGCTCCGCAGGCAATTATACCGCGCGATAAGGCGGGCAAACTGCCGCAGACGAGGCCCCGCTGGCGGGCGACGGGACTGGCATGAGGCGGGAGTGGGGACGGCGTAAGGGTTGGAGAGGGAGGGGAGGGGAGGGGAGGGGAGGGAAGGGGGTGCTCGAGAGAGGGGAGTGCTCTAGGAATAAGTTGGGAGTCCGTGAAATGACGCACTGCTGGCGGGGACTATGATGGAAATGATGATGGGCGGTGGCCGCAGCAGGGGGGAGGGAGAGGGTAGGGTGCTCGGAGGAGAAACTCCGTGGAGCTGAGCGAAGGCAGTTTCAGACGCAATGGGATAAAAGGAAAGTGGGCTGGAAGGTAGGGCAGTGGGAGGGGATGGTCAGGGATAAGATGCAACGGGTTTAATAAGTAGAAAAGAGAAGAGAGAAGAGAGCAAGAGGAGCGACGAGAACGCGGTGGTGGATGAGGCAGGCTGAAGGCGCGGGAAGGATGGACGGATATGTGAGTGAAATGCAAGTGTTTTGCATTGTGACTGAGCGGGAAGGCTGGGGAGGGACGGATTGTCAATGTGAAGGAGGTTGAACGCGCGTGGGTGACGGAAGATGCCATAACATCCGGAATTCTTGGAAGCGCGGGTGAAGCGGCGCTGTCATGGCGTCAGGGCTTCAGAGCGTCAGAGGGCGTCAGAGGGGTCAAGGCGTCAGAGGCGTCAGGGCGCAGGGTCTCAGGGCTCAGGGGGCGTCAGGCGTCATGGAAGGCGTCAGCGCGGCTCAGGGGCGCGTCAGGGCGTCAGGGGGGGCGTCAGGGCGTCAGGGGCGTCAGGGGTCAGCTCAGGCGTCAGGGGCTCAGGGCGTCAGGGCATCAGGGGCGTTCAGGAAAGGGCGTCAGGGCTCAGGGCTCAGGGCGTCAGGGGCGTCAGGGGCGTCAGGGGCTCCAGGAGCTCAGGCTCAGGGGCTCAGGAGCGTCAGGGCGTCAGGGCGTCAGGGGGCTCCAGGCTCAGGGCTCAGGGGGGCTTCAGGGCTCCAGGGGCGTACGGCAGGGCGTCAGGGCGTCAGGGGCGTCAGGGCGTCAGGGGCTCATGGGCGTCAGGGGGCGTCGGGGGGTGTTGCAGGGAGGCAGTGGCGAGGGTGACACCCGAGGCGGGAGTCGATTCGCAAACGGTCGATATATAAAGGCGATTGAGACGAGAACGGCTGCGTCCCGGCACGCAGCACTCGATTTATCTGCTACTTTGTGTAGTAAACTGTGCCTGGCATGCGCTCGGCTTAGATTCGGCTTCTGTCAATTGCGGCTTCCTGTGAATGGTCGAAAGAACAGAAGGGTCCTTTGTGGAATGTAATGGACCATGCTAAGAGGGGAAAGCGAAATGAAAGGACAGGACGAATAGAAAATTCGTGAAATATTATGGTAATGCTTTTGCACTGTGTATATACATAGAAATATGAGTAAGGGTAGAGAAGTAAGGAGTATGGTGGCAGATAACAAATGAATACTATATCATCACAATCTATAGATGAAAATAAAATGAGTATAGTAATATTACTTTTCGTGACATATACATCCTGCAAATCTAATTAATGTCACTATGTTTATTATTCGTGATTATCATGGCTCTCTGACAAAAACAATCAATAAAGTATCTTAATGCTGTTCCAATTGTGAATCCTTTGAATAATTAGTACCTAAATCGTTACATTGCTCTCAAATCATTACAGTTTCCAAAATTTTATGCAATACGGCTAAGACGAGGGAAAGTATTGTTATGCAATGCGCTCCTTAGTATGTAGAACTTTCGTTTTCTCTTTTTAGTTACGGTGTTAAATCCACAATAAAAACCATGTATTGAAACTCGCAATGTCTACTATTCTCGAATTGGGACCTGTTTCAGAGTTCCATAATAAACGTATTCATTAAACAGACGCTGAATCTCACAAAACTCCAAAGGAACTGAGAAATCCATTCCTCTGAATGGTATTTATTTCAATGATTGTCTGGTTGGATCAATTCGGATGGATTTATCGCATTTAATTACCGCTATAAATCTCTCTCTCTCCCTGTCTCGTTCAGAAATTGAGAATATCAACAAAGGGAAGAAAGAAAAAGAGGGAAGCTTAAATGGCCAATCCAAATATCAGTGAATAATAGAAATTCATCAACACGTCTTTCATCTTCGTTATCATAATCCATGTTCATATTTATCGCATAACTCAATGTAAAGTGTATGAATTTGTTGTATGTAAATCATTTGATGGTAACAAATAAAAAAAATTGCTATTTTTCAACTGATACAATTGTTTCAGAAACAACCCAATTAATGTATACTACATCTTTTCAAGCCCAAAGCAAAATAAATACTTTACAGGGGAAAACTTACCTACAGAATTCAAATTTGAATTAATTGAGTATAATTATTAATTGAGCTTCAAGTAAAGGATATTTTATTTCATCCGTGACAATTTATATCTGTAGAATAAAATTATTAAGTGGATGCGAACAATAAAGTAATTTTGTAAAAAAAAAAAAGAAATTATACCAATTATATTTCAAACGACAAATTATTTTACTCTACTCAAATTACCGAAAGAGCATCTCACTGCCGAAGTTTGCTGGTTAGTGCACAGAATTTCTTTCAGCATTTCCCGTACTTTTTTGCATTTCAATATAGTCACAGATTATGCTATTTTGTACTATGCATTAAACAAAAGCTTTAATTTACAATTATACATTAAAATTACTTACTTACTAAAGTATAATGTACAATTGTCATTGATATTCCTCAATTTTTTCTCAGAGTACGTTTCTCGTTTGCTCTTTGCTTAACACTACGCGACTGCTGCGAGCAGGAGAAATATCTGAACAGATAGTTAATTGACATTTTTGTACTAGAAACAGACCATACTTCTTTTTCCTTAAATATACAATATTTTTCCTTTATCATTCTGCGTATAAATGAAACATCAATGGAAATGTTCGTTAACTTCCACGGCCGGATTAATTGGGCGTTCTTCTATACTGTGGCAATATAGCTCTGAAAAAGGCCACAGCACGGTGGCCGAAACGTCAGCTCAATCGGCTGAGACGCGGCTGAACTCGGACAGCCAAGTATCCATTAATGGAAATCTTCATAAACCCGTATCACTGTTGATCCTTTTATTTGAGGAACCATTTTTAAATTTCATTTCTTCTTGTTCGGCATTTCTACCTTTCAAAGGTGTTGATATAATAATATAACATTATAGGTTTAATCATTCTCAGGTCTGCCTTCTACACTTTCTGTATAGGTATGTTAGATTGATAAGGAAAATGGCCTTGGTATAGTTGGTACTGCTGTGTTTGTGACAAAGAGAGAGAGAGCGGAGATTATATTTTCAGATAGGCTTGAAAAGAAATCTACTATAGAAATACAGTAAGAATGTCAATAGGTAACTACTATGATCTTATAAAAACACCAAAAACAACTCATTATTGAAGATAATATAAGAAGCAATAAATTTACGACAACATTTAGCAGTACAAAATTCGTAAAAACAACAGATAACGGAAAGCGGATAATTTGGAAACGAAGCTAAATTTCAGAGTAGTTAAAAAGTTTCGTTTCAACAAACACAGGTACATAAGAGGAATAGGGCAACAAGAAAAACAAGAAAATAAAATTTTAAAGCCGGCGATAGTTTTTAATAAAAGCTGGGTGTATGCAAAAAAAGACTTATGAAATGTCAAACTAAATATAGAAAAGACAATAAAATATGATGGTTCTAATCTTCAAATCATAGGACATATACCCTTGAATTGAAGGTACTTTCCAACATTTCCACCATGAATATTTTGTACTACTTCTTCACTTTTCATTGTATTCTATCCTCACCCAATTAGTCCTTACTTCACCATTCTCTTCCCCATCCATAATCCATTCAATCTCCCCTGTTCCCTTCACCTCCTCCCCATCACTAAATAAACGCGTGCGATCCGTCGAGTGCCAGCAGGACGAAAACCGCTCGCGGGGAGGTCTTCGGGCAGGCGAACATAACGGCAACGCAACCCAGACGGCGCGGCGGGCGGTGGACAGACGACACTGCGCCGGTGGCCAGCAGTTTGCCGGGCCCCGGCGCCGCGGACGAGGGAGTGAGGGGCGGTGGTCTACAGGCGAGAACTGCTGCCCGCAGTCACGGAGCGCGCTTACCCGCCCGCCCGCTCACCGCTTCCGCCACCGCCACCGGTGCAAAAAAGTTACAATATTCGAGTGCAATTACGATTCGAAATTCGACAACTTCCTCTCGCGTTTTCCTCTAACAAGGCCAGTTCCGGAGGCCCGCGTACGTCGCGACGGGACGGCCAGCAATTGGGTCGGCAGCGCTCTTCGCTAGGGCCTTCCCGTCCCATCCCCACCCAACCTCCCTCCACATCGTTCCACCCTCACCGGCGCCACCCCACTCCAATCAAGTCGCCACAAATTACTCTCCGTTCCACTCGTACGCCGCCACCTTTTCCCACCTCTCACACGTCTCGCCCGCAACCCCTCCCTCCGCCCCTCGCACCCTCCTCCGCCCCGCACCCCTCCCCTCCGCCTCCGCACCACACTCCCACCGGGCCCCGCACCACTCCCTCGCGCACCCTCCCTCCCGGCACCCACCCCTCCCGCCCCGCACCACTCCTTCCGCCCGCACCACTCGCCCTCCGCCCCGCACCACTCCTCCGCCCCGCACCACTCCCTCCGCCCCGCACCATCTCCTCGCCCGCACACGCCGCCCCGCACCACGCCGCTCTGCTCCGATCCCGCCCCATCCTGCCAGAAACCGGCCCGTCATGGCCATGGCCTGTTCCACTCCGGCCGTTCCAATCCCGCCCCCTTCCCTCTGCCTGCCCCCACTTACACCTCTCCCCATCAATGACACGCCCCTCCAGACCCACCTTCGACCCTGCTCGCTCCATCCCTGTTCCCGTCCCCGCACTCTCCCTCGCTCCCATTTGCTTCGTCTCTTACCACAACCCCCATTCCGTGTCTGTCCCCGCCCGTCCATTTCAGCCAGCCCTTTCGGGGTTGCGACGCTGCGACTCGATAGATCGATAGGCGGAGGGGGTTCATGAAACACTGACGTCGGGAGGAAATAGGCTCGGAATATTGAGCTTCAGCCGGCGTGAATGAGTAAGTTCCCAAACAAGGGAAACGGGAATGCTTCACGACGGGCTGGAATGTCTTGGAGTTAAATCTAGGCAAGTTGTAGACACTGATAGGAAGTCCAAGTACTTTCCGAAAGTAACTGTTTGCTCTCAGAAACTTTTAGAACTTGACTTAGCGAATTGAAGAGTAGCGTTCTGGTTCGAGATATGGGTTGAGCTATCTTCTTACGCCAAATGTCAGCTTTGAAAGATATTGTATCATGAACGTACATCTGAATAACTGCATTGTCAAGGCAAAGTTTCTTGGTCTTCGAGACTTCATGGCAAGAAATCTAGAAATAGATATTGAACATAGATTTGAACACAAAGGAGCATTAAAAGAGAAATATTGGGTCTAGAATGTTTATCTGTCGAATAATCATTGAATAGAAAATCTTTTAATTTATTTCGCTATAAATATATCGCTATCCTACAGTTTCAAAAATGAAAATAACGGAGTAATCAATACTGACGTAGTAATAAAAAAACGTATTATAACCAATTATACAATCAAAACACTTAGATCTCGGAAGAAGAATAAAAGTTACAAATCGAGAAATTGTATGAGTTTGGTAGAAATATTAAAAAGGGTACTGGATTATAGAGTTGTAAAATTCACTCTTACTATACTTGTTGAGTGAGAAATTCAGAGGATACGAAACCACACTATAAAACCAATGAAGAACTTTATTAAACACTTGACTTGTGTAAAATGTTCAAGGTATATTGATAATAGTAATCACAAACAGAATACGTGGCATGTGTAAAGAGAGAAAAATTAAACCTAAGTATTTAAGCACACAGACAAAATTGAATTACAAAACATACAATAGGAATTATAAAATCAGTAAGTGAATGGTTGTAGGGAGGTGTTCAAATATTTCCTCATTTTGATAACGGAAAAACAAAACTTAAAATTAGAGGCAAAAAATGAACTTGTTCCTTGAGAAACATTTAATGCTATACTTTTTGTAGTATTTTAAATATTAGTTTTGATGTGATTTTGTGGTATGGCTGTAGTACATAGGATGAAAAGCGACAACCCTTTAGATTTTACAGCAAAATGATTTAAGAACATTTCAATAGAGCTGTTCGCAACATTTCGTGATAATCAGCTAATTAACAGGAATCCTTTTCATCAGAAGATTAGCTCAAAGAGCGTGCTATGCCGGCTTCGTGAGCGAAATGAAGTACGACCCGTCAGGGCCTCCTGAACGTAATTGGAGTAATTCTCCACAAAGAGAACACACAGAAGTAATTGAACGTTTATATTAAGAATCTAGCTAAATACAGACCCGCACGTCGGAATGTGCTCTGGGGGAAAAGGATTTGGCAAACCGAAAGAAACAGAGGCAGATCGCGAGAGAGAAAGAGGGAGGGCAGAGTGAGGGTGCGATAGTGCTCAGTTGATCCTACGTGAAATTGAATACGTTTGTATTCAAGAAGTGGCTTTTAGCAACAATCTCTCCTCCTTTGAAGAGGTGAAATAATATTTAACGTCCATTGATGTTGTGAAGAGGTGGCACACGAGCATTCACACACTTCAACTTTTTACCCTTTATGTCGTAATGTCGTAGCTACTCAATTATTAAATAAAGCCAACATCTAAATATGTATTAATGTATTTAAGGTTGTTACATATGTAGGATAAAATTTATTTGGTTTATATAAATGAATACAACAAACCCGTTCATATTCGTATAATTGTTTATTACAGAACCATTTTCACACATATTGTACATAATAATGAAGTGAGATAATGTTGCTGTAAGGTTACAATATTAAAATGAATTATATAAAAGTTTACTAAAGAAGATTTACTAAATAAATGTTTATTTAATGAGTTTCAGCATTCTTAGAACACAAAGACTATAAAAAGATCCAGCAAGACAGAAAACATGAAAAAAACATAACTTCATGTATTCCATTTCTTTTATGCCCAGCTTAATTCAAATATGTGCTTTCAGTTGACTTACCGGGATAGCTGATAATGTTATACTCACGATCAAAGTTCCCAACACTCAAGGGCCTTGTATGTTACCTCCATACGGAATATCAACCGGTCTTATTGCAATTTCAAAATTATAACCGCTGTAACAAATACTTGCTGCTTTTGATTATGCTAATAGTTAAATTTTAGTACAGCTACCTTTTTACGCTTTTTGGTAATATGCACAAAAACGAACATTGCACTTTTCGTTAGCACAAATGCTACAAGTAAACATGGAGATCATTCACAATTAGTTCTGAAAATTCTGTCTTCTGAACATCTTTTAGAACTCCATTTCATTCTTCCCCGAATTTCCTTAACACTTTCTTTTCTCTCCTAATTTTTAAAGAGATTAGAACACAAACTCAGACTAATTTATGTTCACTTTTCCTTCTGCAATTGCTAATAAACGTTTTGATTGCGAATCTAACGTTGCATGTGAAATCTAACATTAAAAGGCGACTGTTTTGCACGTTTATGTGAATAAGGTGTAAGTTACATTTAATAAGAATAAGTTGTGGGTCACATTCACTTGACAACGGTATTTGCACACTTATGTAAGAACATGAAAGTGCGAAGTCGACTATACCGTTCATTAATTCTCTAGCATTATTCAGTTTTGTTTTCTCCATATTCACTTGAAATTCTTCAAATTTAATAAGTTCCGATTAAATACTGTTCGTAGATTTTCGCAAATTTACTTTTAAAAAACCGATGATTCCATTGTAAATTGAAATGAAATATGTAGCGTAATTTACATGGCAATTAACGTACACAGATATATTTAGTGGACGTTAATTTATTTCCTGGCAATATCACTAAGATCGCAGCGCCAGCACACTAAATCACACGTTTTTCGAAACTTCTTTGAATATTCTGGTCGGTTCTGAAAACAAATTGTCAGTTCCCCCCTCAGGAGGCCGAGACGTGTCATATGACACCTCATATGTATCGATTAGTGCACGGGAAGGGGCCTTGAAGCCGTGCGTGACGAAACCGCACATCCGAAAATACGTACACTCGGAGTTCTACTTAAATACTGTATACGGATTAATAATATAAAAGACCCTCACCGAAAAACGACGCTACTCCAAATAAATTAAATGAATTGCAGTGATAATATCATCGAAATAAGTGAATACTTAAATCGAGGATCAGAGAAGAGGATCAGAGAAGGGATCAGAGAAGGGATCAGAGAATCGGGAAAGGATCAGAAACGTGGTCCCACTTCAATTAACACACAAGCAGAGAAAACACATTCCGTGAGTGGCGGTGCTTGCACAGATAGCAGCGCAGTGCGGCGCCTTTCGGAAGCAGCTGCAGGGCGACGGCGCACGGCGAAAGACGCGGGGGCGCGGGGCGGCAGAGGGCTACGAAAGGAAAATAGATGGGCGGCGCGCGAAAGAAAGAGCTCTGCCGAAACTACGGCCTCCCTTGCCGCGCCGCGCCGCGCCGCTCTTGACCGCCCGGAGCCCGCGGCGCTAATGAATTGCGTTTCACACTCGGCGCGGACCGCCCCGGAAACGGAAATAAGGAGCGGGGACTGGCGGACGGGGGCAGGCGAAGGCGACAGGTGGAGGCCATGGGCTGAAGAGAATGGAGAAGGTAGAGACGACGGGCAGAGTGGACGGACAGAAGGACGGTGATAGAGGACGGGCAGAAGAAACAGGTGGAGGTGATGGAGGGGACGAGCTGAAGTGAATGATAGCGGCGGGTAGAGGGGCCGGGCAGAGGGATTGGTCGAAGGGGCAAGAGAGAAGATGAAGGGGACGGGCAGTTGGGACGGACAACGGAGACGACTAGTGCTGGAGGAAGGTTTGGACGGGCGGCAGGCACGAGTGGCGGGCAGTGGGAATGAGTTGGGTGGCGGGGAAGGGCGGCATGGTGATGGAGTCGAGATGAGTGGCAGCGACTGTAGTGTAGCAGTAGGAGTTAGAGGCCGACCGGTTGTGGTGGGAGAGACGTAAGCTGAGACGATATGGAAGGCGACAGCAAATGTAATCGAGAAAGGAATGGTGACCAAGAAGCAAAGAACTGCATATCACAAAATTGGATACTACAGAAATAGTAGTTGTGATACAGAATCTGGAAATGATGGAGGCAACCTGACACAACGAGGTGTAAGACGACATGATACTGCATTCACGGAAAAGGGCAATGCTGACCAAGAGAAATGAGCGACAAAGAGGTTAAGTAAGGCAGGGAAACAGGAGGAAACGATGCAAACAGTTGAAATAAATGTAATGAATGATGATGCGTAAAAATATAGTGATGGGAACATAACACCAGTGGAAGGCGACAGGTGAAGGGGGTGTAGCACGGAAGTGTAATCCCAATAAAATGAATATTTGGATGAATAAACATTTTGGTTGGGTGAAAGCACAGAGCTTTGTGCATGTTAACAGGGATGGAAGCAATTGTCTTAAGCGTAAAAGATATGAAGACCGATTGGTCGTTTCCTCTTCTGCGAAAAAGGCATCTAACACTTTTTTCCAGATTGGTTGGCAATGCTAAGGCATAGTAAGTCCATTTTTAATGGAAACCATTTTACATTCTTGCATGCGCTTTTTACAACATCGCAATAAATCAGTATCTTGCACTATTTTTCACGGAAGAAGAACAGATACACCTGAGGTAAAGATAAATAAAACAATCAATACATGGATATAAAATTTGGGAAGGTAAGTATTTAAAAATATTGCGATAATATACCTAGTTTTTTTATTACATGGCAATATAAAAGCTGATTGCAAATCCGTGACTATGGATAACTAGTCAAGAAACGATCCTTTCTGTGAGAATCGGATAGAAAATGAAACGGGAAAAGAGAAAAATGAAAATTAATTTCAAGTATGTACCGGGATTTTAAAGTGAGTTAGATGGACATTATATATAAGTGAGAGTTCGTAAAAAATAAATTATATTAGCACAAATTTACAATGTAATGATGGATGTAAGTTATGTAACCAATTAAATCTGTCATTCTAAAAAGCGATTCAATCAAGGACGATACTGACATCGAGAGAGAAATAGAAAAACCTACAGAATAATCATTGGCCTGCTTCCAAAACATAACAATTTGGCAATACATACACATCTACACGATAACCGAAAAATATTTTCAAATGCCCTTAAACTCAACTACTCAAATCCTTCTAAACTTTTACAACCATTAAATAAATTTAAAATTGTAATCTAGTAAGTATTACCTGAACATAACTATACCAATCCGCTTTCATTAGGTGATGAGGATGATTATCCCTAAAGTAAAGTAACTATGTATGAACAATCATGGAAGTCAGAAATATTTAGCAATTAGCAATATATTTAAAAATTATCATCATTAACCGTAGGATTTGGTGTTTTTTCCTCCATATGTTCCTGATCAATCCGTCTTTTGTTGGTTCTTCCTATTTAAAAAATAATTAATATTGAATTAACCTGAATATAAAAATAAATCTACACTTGACTAAATAAAATATATAAAAATAAGAACTAAGAATTTAGGAATGAAAATAATTATAAAATAACTATTGAAGAATTGACACTTTGCATAAAGAGATTTAAAATAGGACGCGAATTAATATTACTTTCATGTTACAAGAAAAAACACATAAACGAGAATTTAAAGCAACAGTTCATGCTCACATTCTACATCGTAATCAGAATTATCTTCATGGATTGACCATTAATCGATTTTATCCAATTGCTAGTTCACGGATTCGTTCCCAAAGTAAGTAGTTCCATTTAAGATTTAGGCATTTTTCATCAAACGTTTTCATATTATGTCACTACCCCTCCCTCATCACCGTCACCACCATCACTGGCACAACCACCACCACTTACAGATTTCAGCGTAGCACTGCGTACGTACACCACCCGCAATTCCAAACCTGCCATCACCATGACCACCACCATCTCCACTGTCGCCGATACCACCACTACATCTTTCACCACTTACTCTTTAGGCTCACTCGCACCACTTCCATCATTGCAACCTTCACCTGTTTCACTGCCACTAAAACATTTCCTTTCTTTTCCTCTCTCACTCTTCACACACCTTCACCACACCTTTTCGCCACCCACCGTATCCCGTGGGTGCACACCCGTTACAAAGGCTCTAGCTTCGGCGAGGGCCAGCGTCCTTCGCTGATATTTAGAGTCCGTCCCACAGGGATTTTAACGAGCCTCGTCTCGCTGCCCGGGATAAATTAAACTTTGTCATCAGATAAGCCCTCCCGGACCAGAGATGAAGTGTAGTTTTATCGGGCTTAAAGCCTGCTACCTGGTCCTCCGCCGCCTCCGTGGCCCCTCTTCACCCCGCCACACCTCCGCTCCCTCCCCGCCCCGCCCCGTGTCCCCGCCACGCCACGCCCAGCGCGTTCCGTCCTCACAGGAGAGGAAATCTGCGTCGTACAAAGGGACGCGCGTGAAGAGGCGGGGGAGAGGGAGGGGAGGGGAGGGAATGGCGAGGAGGGGCGGGGGCGTCGCGACGAGTCGCGCAAAGAAAGAAAGAAAATAATTAGCGGGATTTTCCTTTGTGTGCTAATATTTTGGTTATTCCTGCCTCCGTCGACGCCCCACTCCCGAGCCACTTTTTCTGAAGACGTGCACTTTCTTTGACGAGACGACAGGCGGTGTTTCCTCCGGAATTTTCGTCAAAGAGATGATAATCCTGGATTGTTGTGTTTGAATGGCGAGTGGGGACCATTCTTTCAGTCGTCTGCCGGAGTAATCGATCAGATGTTTACAATTGAAGCGTTTTACACGCCATCTATTCTTTTATTTATAAAAACAGTCTCTGTTTAACATGCCCTACGCGAAACGCGGTTTTTCGGGCTTGTT
This sequence comes from Gryllus bimaculatus, assembly GCA_017312745.1. Lineage (NCBI taxonomy): Eukaryota > Metazoa > Arthropoda > Insecta > Orthoptera > Gryllidae > Gryllus > Gryllus bimaculatus. The sequence goes on along the minus strand of BOPP01000236.1, from coordinate 160,805 downwards.
TTCAGTTTGCGAAACAGATTATTTTTTTTTAAGTGTGCGAAACATCGCGAACGCGTGCAAAACCTGTAATGAATCGCAATTGCCTTACGTCTTGACGAAGTCTTTGTTTATTATTTACCAACAATCATGTTACGACACTGACTGGAATCCATTTACATCTATACAAGTAATGAATTTCTATTTATTTGATATTTATATTCCTTTACTTGTCGCATTGCGTTTCGCTCACGGCGTGTTGAAAAATAGTATACGCAACACGGGCGCGTCTCTCCGAGCTACTCTAGGACGACAAGCTCGCCTCGTTCGCGAATCGCCCGTTTCGCGCTCTTGTTACATAAACTATTATTACTGCATTTTTAGAGGTTATAACCTCATGACGGGTTACAGTTCAAATTCAGCTTTTTCCTACCTTAAATGTGGCAAGAACATATCATGTTCGTAACAAACTACGAGTGGACGCGAAATGATATTTGTATCTCCTATAATATTGCCGAAAATAGAATAAACTAGTTTTTGTAGAAACGCCTAAATGAATATGGAGGTGTATTAGCACACTCGAGAATATATACTGTCTATCGTCATTGTCAATTCCAAAACAATGAATTTTAACAGACTATGTATGTGTATACTGGCGTGTGTTCAATTCTCATGACAAATGTCATTTTCTATCGTTTTCTCTCAGGATTCGAAAATGTATTTTTATTCTGGTGTATGTCACATATCATACCACAATAATTTTTTCCGTGGACTACACACACATCATCAGCGAGTCGTCGAGACGAATCGATCACAGGAACATAAAAAAAGCATTGAACTTAAATTATTTTTAACGTTCTATCTTCTACAGAACAGTAAGTAGTAAACACTTAAACTTAAATCACATAAAAGTATAAATTAGAGTCTTTACTTAAGAGGTTTCACTTTCCTTTGTTATTTTTTATATTAATAAAAGAGGGAAAGATTTGGGAAGTTAGACGGAAAGTTCTCCTTCTCTGGAAATAATGAAAAGAAGACTGAGAAGAAAGTTGTGGGTTTGTGTCAGGAAATTATTTGATTTCAAGTTTAATGGAGGACTTAAAGTGTAAGAAAGATTTCTTTCCTTAGGGAAGAGGAAGATTGTTATGCATATTTAGAAAATACATTTTTTTCAATGGTCTCGCATTGTATCTGAAAGCATAAAAATAGAAATTTATTTCCAAGTAAATTTGCTCATTTTTTCAAGAACTTTAATTATGTATATTATCTTTGTTAATATTCAAAAACGTAAAACAGGAGTACATTAGTAATCTCCCTAATCTGGCAATTTCTCGTAACATTTCGTTGATTATGAAAAGTATTCCAGACGAATATGCTTGAGAAATGCAGAATGAAGAAAAATTTCAATCCAAAAATTCATCTGGAGTTAAACAGATTCCTATTAAAACCACTGATTAAAAGTAAATTTTGGCGACTGTTTAAATTCATTTTCATTTTTTAGGAAAAACGATCGCATTGAAGTTGCATTCTTTTCGAATTGTGGAACAATTATCATTCTGATATATTGATAAGATTTATAATAACTACAAAACATTCTAAATACCATTCAATTAATACATAAGTTCTAACTGCTACTTCAAATAGGTGTTAAATGTCAAATGGTGTCAAATAGGTAGGTAAATGAAAATATCGCAACAAGAAAATATTTTTGCGAATGCGCATCACACAATCCAAAAACATGTAATTTTAAAATCGTAACTGAATTATTTTACGGAACGCACATTCGAATTTTGAAGGGGCACACGCACAACACCCTAGCAAAAGAAAAGAAAAGCTCCTTTCTCTTCTTTTCGGCTAAAACACGCCGCAGTACATATTTTCCGCATCTGACAGCGTCGTGAATGCTAAGCGGCGGGGATATTAAATCACAGTCAGCAGTCGGGGGCGCAGAAGGTGGCCGACGCAGATGTTTTCGAGGCGAACACCTGCAGTGCATCTCGGCGACCGCAGCACCTTCTCGCGAACGCGCGAAAAGAAACGACCGGCCGCGCAACAAAGCTGTTAATGGAGGCTCATTTTATAAGGGCCAGACTGTTGCTAACACAGCTACTACAGATCGCTTCCCCAGCCTCTCTTCTCCTCCTTCTAGCGCCGTCGCCGCCACCGCCGTTGCCATCGGCCCAAGGTCGTAACGCGCGATTCAATTATACGAAAAAATTTACGTCTGGAACATTCGGTCCGGCTTAAGAAAGACGCGAAGCGGAGTAGAACGGGGTGAGGGAATGACGCACAAAGTACGAGGGTAGATGATGTTCGGTGGCTTTATTGCCATAAAATGTAATTTATATTTACAGCTTATTATTTTTAAATCTTTTACCTCATTCTGAAAGAATGAAGTAGCACATAAACGTTTAGAATCGTTAAACGAAGAAATGTGTTCTTGTTAAAGTAGACGGTTGTCTAACAGTTCTGAGACACCAACGCACGAATTTCTGTGTTACACAGAAAGACTCGCCTGTCTCAAAACAATTTTTCAAGAACTACGTTAAAGTTTTGTTTTTTTTATAAGAATTCTGGTTTGCTATGCAGGTAGTTAACATACATTATTGTATTAATTTAATCTCATCGACGAAAAGCGAGATTTTAAACTAGTTCGTATTGCATATTCTTAGACGAACGCTATTTATCATCCAAGCTCCACGACCTCTCCAATGGAATTCCAACTCAAGTTCCGAACACGAAACTACTCATTTACCTTCTAAATAAAGCCGGTTGTTCTGCGCCAAACATGGCCGGATTTATTCCCCGAAAACTTCGCGTAAAATTTGAACTTCCTCCCAATGAGGAACGCGCAAACCACACGACACGATACGTCACGTCACAGTACTGCATTCGCCTGTAAACCACTACCCTTAATTTTTCACGACGGACGCGGCCGGCGCGCGACTTGGGGGCGTCGGTGGCGCCGGCGTCGGCCGTGGCGGCGTCGGTGGCCGACGGTGGGCGTCGCGACGCGCCGGAGTGCAATCACGGCGTCGGCGGCCTCTACTTGACGGCGCTGCAAACCGGAGACGAAATGCATTCCAATGCGACGTTCCGCGGAGATACTCGCGCGTTAAACAAAAACCAGACGCTGCGTTACCATTTCGGTATCACTTCCATGAATATTCATACGGCAATGATTTAGAGATTACGAAATCGGTGTTGCTCGAGGCTGCGGTCTCTTCGTGTCACACGATGTTATTCTGTGGTCAACTGAAATTTTCTTGTTTCATTATTACTGCAGATGCAATACTACTGAATCCTAAATTGTTTAGAAATACAAAGGTCGGGAGGATGAAGGCATTAGGAGAGGTACATTTTATATATAATTCGTTTAGTATTAGTATAATTATATTCAAAATTTAGGGGACCAATTTATTTTTGAACGTAGGAGGTATAGTATAATTTCTGGGATTAGTTTGAATGTTCTTTATGTGAGGTTTGTCGAGAAAATTAAAAAGGGGATTAGAATTTTTTTTTGTTTTATAAAAGAAGTATTAAATGTGCGCTTAACACAAAGCAGTTTTACTCAATTTGGAACTCTTCGAAATGTAAAAAGAGCACTTACATGTAGTTTAGTTAATCCACTTTGGCCGACTCGTTATACGGGCGTACTTGCTCCTGTCCCGAGACGGCAGACGTCGCTCGCACCGTTCAAAAAACAATTGATCCCCGCACAGAGCGGCGCCAGGGGGCGCGAGGGGCGCGGAGCGCGCCCCGCGCCGTGGGAACGTGCCGTGTCGAATGCTTACCCTTGCGTCGTGCCCGCGCGGAACGAGTGTCAGTACTTTATTAGCAAAGCAGTGGCGTCGGAAGGGCGCCGCGACCTCCTGGCCGGGCGTCCACTGAGAAGAGACAGACAGAGAACAGACAGGGGAGAAAAAAGACAGTGTGTGTGGCGAGGGGTGAGGGGCGGGTGGCTGGATGGGCGGCGTGGAAACGCCGCGTGTCACGCACAAACGCACGGCCACTACTCCCGCAGGGTGCACGCGAGAGAGAGACAGAGAGACAACTCGGTGGCGGCGGCCGCGACGGCGACGGCGGCGGTGGCGACGGCGGAGGCGGCGGCACCCGCGGACGACACGAGGTGCAGTCTAGGCCGACGGCCGTCGCGCGCCCGACTCGACGCCGCGCGGCGCGCTCGCGGCGCGCCGCCCCGCCCCACCCGCCGCGCATGCGCCACCACGGCCGCCTCCAATCGCTACCGCCTCTGCCGCCGCCACCGCCGCCGCCACCGCGCCTGGTGCAAGTCGCAGAGCGCAAGACTCAAGGGGAGGCCCCGAAGGTAGGTCCCGCGACGCCGCTTCGTCGCTCTACACGAAAAGTGACACTCGTCACCAAACGTCATTTGTAGTAAGAATAAGCAACATGTTTAGAAAATGTAATTACAATGGGTTTAAAGAGTATTCGGGATGGCATCTGGTGCTAGTCACAAGGCAGGTCCCGAGACGCCACTACGTCGGTGTACACGAAAAGTGCTACTTGGCGCGAATCGTCTTTTTAGTAAGGACAAGAAACGTGTTTAGAAAATATCATTATAAAGGGTTTAACGACTATTCGCACTGGCACGTGATGCAAGTCGCAGGGCCCAACATCCAAGGTAGGATTCCGCGACGTCACTATATCGATGTACACGAAAAGTGGTACTTGGCACGATTCGACTTTTTAGTAAGGACAAAGACGTGTTTATAAAATGGCATTGTAATGAGTTTAACGGCTATTCGGGATTGTACCCAAGGCCGCCTTCCGCAACGCTAGTTCGTCAGTGTACACGAAAAGCGACAGTTGTCACAATCGCCAGGAAAGGTAATTGTTAAGCGTTTAAGAACTATTTGGGTTGGGGTGGTCACGGAGGAAACATAGGTAAACATACTTATAATGAATCTACCAAACAGTTTATGATGGTGTCTTGTTGCAGAGTTCAAAGTCTAAGGGTAGACTCCACGAAATATACTTCCGCCACGTCAATTTGTGAGCTCGCACATAAATTAACACTTCTCACGAATCGCCTCACTTGAGTTTAGTGGAGAAATATACTCTGAAAGTATAATTTTAAAGAAAAATAAATCCTTTGGGAATTCCTAAATTAAGCGGATGACACATTTGCTTAGTTGGGCTAAGCCGCAAGTAATAAATGCTTCAAGCAACCGAGACCGAGTCCATAAGTGAGACCGAGGCACTCTCTGGTGGCAAGTATGGGAGTTAAATATTATCGGCAACAGTGCTCATAGAATCCCAAATAGAAAATTCCCTGTAGTTTCAATCCAAATGGAGGGTGGACAAATGGGTGAAACTCCTGGAGCCTAGGCATTTAAAACAAGCAAATAATTGTAATGGATCTAATTGGACTATTTTGGAAGACGTCTGGTTCAAGTAACAGAGCGTAATATCCGGGACAATTCCCGAAGAAAAGGTTTCGTTCAAAATAGATCTCTTATTGATGAATATTAGATAATGCATTCACGGTATCGGCTATGGTGGCTCAAGATATGAACAGTTGACCCTGTAATGCCTCTGATCGACAAGTCCTAGGGTTGGAGAATCTACGGCGACAGAATTTTCGACACTAGCTACATATTTAATGTCGACACTAGCTACCTACATAGTCGAGTTGTCCGGAGAAGAACTCTAGAGGAGCGCTTCTCTGATCGCTGGTTTTCTGTGATCAATACCAATCAAATGCCGGAGCAGTACGCTAACAAACGGACCCACAAAACGCGCGAGATCTTGCCTTGCGCTTCCTTGTCCTATCCACTACACAAGTTCCGGAGACCAGTTGGGATATTAGAGGTTGTCGCAGCTAGGGCTATGACCCTCTAGGGGGAGATCTGATTGGGACCTCCCGCAAGCTGACCTGTAGGTCGGTTCGGATCTCACCATTCAGCGGGAGAGAACACAGCAAGCTCCCTCCAAAAAATATACTTTAAATGATCGTAGGAGTTGATGCAGCCTACAACACGAAACAATCAATCTCTCGCCTGTTCACCGTCTAATATTCAAACACTCAGTCTAGTGCAGACAGATTGGCTGCAATTGATGCTGCACGGCCGACCTTCTAGGTCAGCGCAACGATATCAAATTAAATTAAATATATTCGGCCGTGCTCTCGTCTCGACATGGCTATAGATAGACAAACATGCTTCGTTCCTTAATTAATTAAGGGATGAAAATTTCTGCGAACGACCTCCATCCACTCTTGGATATTTTGTCTGGAAATGGCAGCAAAATACCTGATTTTTTTTATTGATACTTTTTGTCACATATAAATCTTTTTTCATTTATTTACTTTTCGTTCTGCTGCGTGGACGTTCAAGGATTTGATTAGAGTAGTATTTTAATTAATACGTTCCAGCATCCTTAACTCTTTGAGCGCTATTGTGCATCTCCTTTTGTCAGATATTGTTTAATATAGAATAGACTTGACTTAATATTTACTATTTTCTTAATATTTACTGAATATTTATTTAATATTTATATAATATTCACTTAATATTTACACGCTATAATATTATAATTTAAACTACCTTTATCAATTACTTAAGGAGAGCGAAATTTATCTTTTGGAAATTTGAAGTTTATTCGAGATGGGTGCGCTCTATTACCTTCTAGATTAAATTGGTTTGTGAAATGAGACACATTGAATATCAAATCTTTCGCAAATTATGGAAAATGTGATTTTTTTAAAATCAACAAGTAGTTTATTATGAATCTGAGAATTGGGCATAAACCAGGGTGCTTGAATACTTTTTGTGAGTTATTTGTTTTGTACTCTTTGAAGATTTTTTAATTGATGATGATGCTGCATTCTCCAAACGAGACACGCATATGTTATATACTTAAATATCATAAACTCGCATTTAAATTTTAAGAATTTTCTGTTTAGAGTGAAACATAATTGTAAACTCACTAATGCAACAAGAAGCTGAAGTTTCTTTTACAAAGATATGTCTAGCAATGTCAAACTTATCCCATATTACAACTATGATTAATTAGGTCGTAAACATAAATTATAGTTAACGTATTTAATGGCAAGCAAAATATATGTGTCAGTATATCAGATTATGCATATTTCAAAAGGAAGTTTTATTCTTTTTCAATCCGAAACACGTTACCGACAAGTAATGATTTGAAGACAACTACGGTTTACTCTTTTACCGTTGGACACATTCAGCCACTCGTTCTGGCCTTAGGCTGTCTTCTGCCGAATTTGTACATACCCTTAGCGTTAGCGTCTTTATTACTTACATAAGTGCAGATAAAATCCAACACATCTCACTGGACGTCATTGTTGAGCTAAATGAAGAAATAGGCTAATAATATAGAATAATTATGAATGGATGGACTAGTTTAATGGATTGCCTCATGAATTCCGTATCAATGTATAAGCAACGAATAGATTTCTGGGATTACATCGGAAAAATTGAAATCCCAAGACCAAAATTATCCCACAAGATACCTCGGCATGATTGCTGTAGAATTAGAGGCGTAGCCACGGTATGGCAGACATGGCACGTACCATGGGCGCCACTGACAAGAGGCACTATTTAGAGCATACACGCTAAAACTATTAGCATACACGCTAAAATCACTAATTTGAAGTACCTTGCCAGGGACGCAAATTTTGTGCTTGCCCGGGGCGCCTAAATACATAGGTACGCCTCTGTGTAGAATATAATATAAGTCGTAAATACAACAGGTTAGAGTTAGCAGTTGAATTCTCCTTTTATCAGAGCATCTGTATATGTCCTTCATATATGTTAAATGACGTGTACGTGGGAATGAGTGTGCGCTAGAAGATAATATATGTTAAAATAAAAGTTAGCTATTGGAAGGCTATATGCATCGTAATTTTATACAGAAAAGCAAGCACGTCCGTCTGATTTTATTAGTTTGGAAATGAAAGATCACTTAATATTCACAATAATGCGCGCCTTGCGCTGATTCAAGAATTCTTTGTGGTCATGAAGGCCAAAGGCTGGGTAGTGGTGAGCCAGATAAAACTTTGATTTTATTACTATGCTTAGCGGAAGGTTATAAAAATTCTCCCATTCATGTTTGTGCTCTTTTTATTCTGAGTAGATATCGCGGAATTAGTATTTTAATTTATTTATTCAGATAAAGAAGGTGAAGTAAAATTACGACAGTCATGAATTTTTACAACTATTGTTTGCGAAAATCATACAAGATTCTCCACTGCGCCTATCGGTAGTTCCTGTGAGAGGAGACTCAGCTCAAAATTGTTAGGTCGCGGATATTCCTACTATTACTCACTCAATTCCCTCAAAATTTAAATTAAATTTGCAAGGCATGTCAATTAAAATGAATTAAAGATTTGCAGAGATTAAGTTAAACATCAATATTTTACCATTATTGCCCAAGACGATTTAATTCATTATACAAGTTTAAGAATATTGTGTACAACCATTAGCAATTTCGAATTTTTCCAGACCTGTCGTAAATGAGAGCTCGCCAGACGAAAAACGGAGCTAATCTGTTCACTCATTCGTTATTCGCCACTGAAGAGAACTCAAAACAAAATAGCAAGAGATGCAGCCCATTCCTCCCGCAATACTCCGAACATTTATGAGGGTAGACAATCTCCAGCACAATTACAAATAAATAAGCTTTTAGCAAAGACTCTCTGTGACGTTAGTTGATGATGTAATAATTCCACAAATAGATTTTATACGTCAATTTCAATAAATGGCGGGTTAAAATAAAATTAACATGTAGATATTTTGCCGTTCTACAGAATTTAAGTAAACATTGTAAAGCACAAACACATTCCATGTTTCAAGAGACGTATTTTTTTTTCTTATTTTCAAGAAATTAATATATTTTCAATTACATTGCTAATTGGTACTTAATCGCTTTGTTCAATAACGCGACGTAAAAAATAATATGGTTAGGGTTGTCCGTAATCCGAGAACTTTATACTTTTACTTTCGAGGTAAATCATTACCACTGGCTTCTTTCTGCGAGTTCTTACCAGACCCTATAAATGCTTTTTCTCTTATTCACAAATCCAAATTTCCGTGCTCGCGTGAGCTATTATTTAAAAGCACCGGAAACCCTCGTCACTGGCTTGTTACAGCTGCCAGTCCTTGTTTCTTTCAATTATGTGATCCCTGCAGCCACTTTCAACATTTCTTCTGCTCCAACTTACAATGGGAAGCGCTGGTTCTCATCAAAAGGAAACGAAATAATAGATATGGCCAATCACACAACTTTCCATTATTTACTATTCATTTAATGATTCCCCAAGCACCCCAAAAAATTGTTTGTTATCGAGCTATTTCTATTCTTATTTTGTTTCCATTCTTGTAATGTTTTTAACAAATACATCGATTTCGTTGATCTTAAATTTAAACATTTTCTCACATTGAACTGATAAAAGCTGTATTATCGAACCCTTTAAATAACAATTTTGTAAACTTCACAAGATCGAATATTAAAGAATTTAACACCCAATCAATTATTTTTTTACGGTTACTTAGTAATAACAAATAAAACAAACAAGGCTTTCAAAAATAACCCACTCCAGACTTAAATCATGGTACCCAAAATTCGGCAATTCTATATCCAAGTTTTTTAAAGTCTTCAACAAAGTTCTAACTCACTCTCTCGAAGCGTAAATTACAGTAGCATAAGCCAGGTTTTTTTTATTTCAACCTGTACTGAACAATATCTTCTATATATTTATTTACCGCACTTTTTAATACATTTGTGCAAAAGTAACAATTTATTGACCGGGTCATATTTATTATATTCATTAATTAGATAGCGGAACAAACTCTTCAAGATATTAGTGATGAAATATGTCAAACCTAACAATTTTATTGGCTGAGGTGGCGCAGGGCATCGACTGATGTCTCTTCAGTGCCTCTGAGCGAGAGATTCTTAGATGCGAGTTACGAACAGGTGGCAGGGTTTTAGACATTGGTTAGATAGCCAGATCGAATTCAGCCACTGTCTGGAGGAGAATGATAGCGGCGGCTGCTCTGACGGGAAGATGACCGAAGTGTCTCGGATTAATAGCAGGCGAATTCCAGGCTTGTTCCCCTTACTAACAATCACACCAACAAGCATTTAGAGAAACCCATTCGGTGCTTAGAGCTTGTCCCGGGTGAGGTGGTTCCTCCCCTGGTGGGAGACACCTGAATGGGGAAAACCCTGCAAGCAGACTTGGTAGGTCGGTGCTGGATCTCGCCAGCAGCAGCAGCAGCAGTAGCAGAAGAACAAGAAGAAGAAGAAGAAGAAGAAGAAGAAGAAGAAGATGTGATTGATTGATGCATTGATGATGATGATGATGATGATGATGATGAAAACCTAGCTCGCCTGATAAAACCATGCATAACACGTACGAGAATAATGAACATTGCTCGTTCCGTAACACGTAATAATCAATCAATGAAATTTATTTTATATACGAATACGTCAGAGACCCTTGCCACTCTGCACCGCCCCGCTCCGCCCGCCTTCACGTTCTTCTCCACTCCACTCCGCTCCGCTCCACCCGCCCACCTATCCACCTTCTCCGTCACTTCCACCAACCTCGTCCGCCACTGCCTTGACAATCACCGTCGAAACAAGTTTTCAATGATCACCTTCAATTATTCGGAGTTGCTTTGCACTACCAAAATAAAAAAAAATGTATTTAGTATGAAAGTGTGGGCTGATACACTTTAGTGATTTTCCTCACCGTTTTTCGATTTTTGCAAAAGTTAACAATGTGCACCATTGATTCTGCTTTAAAGAGCTGGGAAGTAGGAGGGGAGAGTTTCTACGTATCGTGGACAACTATTTTTGTGAAGATCAAGTGCACGAAATTTCATTAAATAAGAAAATAAAAACTCTGAAAAGAAGCAACATATTTCATGTATAATAGAAACACATAGAAGAAGTTATTTAAATGAATTAATATTAAAAAGTAGTTTTACTTCTTTCCGAGAATAACCCGGGCAAATATATAGATACAAAATTTAAAAATTTCGAATGGGTTTTTTTAGTAAGTAAAGAACCATTTAAAGGGTTTTGAAAAGAAGGTTATTTTGAAATCAATGAAAGACACATCAATATTATTTATGTACATGATTTATTTATTACTTACGAGGCCTTTAGAAGTGAATTCAAGCTTTGAGAGATTTAGTGAATGTATGGTACTATGATAAGATTCGAAATTTTCGACGGATTGTTGGGTCTCCATTTTCACCCACATCCGTATTCACAATGAAAACCTATTGATGTACGCCTGATAACTTCGAACCAGCAACTCTTTGTGCGCCGCGTTCTGGCTAGCGCTGCAAACGACAGCACTGTTTACGCCAGACAGCCTCTGTTCAGTTCCCTCTGCAGCTTTTCACTAGGAAACAATTGTTGGTAATTATTTCAAGAAATGCGCTCGTGTAAAATCTCTATTTAGCGATTCTTTGCAGCACAACGACCGGTTTCCGCACTCTATTTGCCTTGTCTATGAATCGTACAGCCAACTCACTCTCTCGTTATACTTCCTCTCTCATGGCGCCCTCCCTGCCTTGTTTCGTGTTCGTTTAGGACTTTTCAACGTCTTATTCGGCACATCTTAAGAAGTTATGATCCTTTGAGTACTTGTTTTAGTGTCCTCACGCACCCTTTCCGCTACAGAAGAGTAATTTCTATACTTTTTCACGGTTGGTTGCCCATTTCCTAATTATTTATGTCATGGGTTCTCCCTCTTTACTCAATGGTAAACCATTGCCTAACAAAGTTTATACGAAACATTTTGGTCAAAACATAATTTCTGTTGTCGGCAATTTGCCAGTCATTTATTTTTTCTGCTCTTGAGTGTCCTGAAGTTTATGTTCAGTAAGATGAGAATATGTTTCTTCACAGATCATGAAATAAATGAGTTACATAACATCTGTTACATCTCGGTTGTGACTATACTCTTCCTCAACTATTTTTAATTTGCACATCCAGTTCGTTTCTACAGTCTTATGCAAGTGTGACAAAGATATTTTTCAATATCTTTAATAGCTCGTCTGCTCATTTTCAAATAATGAGATTGCTACATCACCACCACAGAAGTAAACGCAATCTTTTCTTTACATTTATTATCACAGTAAAATCGTCATATAACATTCAAATAATATTGTCTATTACGCTTAATTTACCACTCATGGAAAGACGCATACCTGTTGAAGGTGAAATCACTTCAACAGAGATCGACTGGCTGAAAAAAAAAACACCCCTCGCCGGAAGCAACACAGTTTCTGGCAGCGACGCACGCCGAGAACGTGCCAGCCTCGCGAAGAGAGAGAGAGAGAGAGACCGAGCGTAAGAGACTTCTCTCCTGTTGCTTCGACCCCCGGAATCCTCACGGCTGCCCCGCCTCTCGCCTCGCTCCTTCAGCGAAGGGCCCGACTCCTTCGCCACCGCCGCCGCCGCCGCCGCCGCCGCCGCCGCCGCCGCCACCGCACGCCGCCAGCGTTCTGCTCCCGACAACACTATTAGCCGCCCGGATTTATAACGAAAACTTACACACATATAATACACACGTAAATATATTTCGGCGGCGAGCCAGCGGTCGTGGGAGGGGGGAGGGGGAGCAGCGGTGGAGTTTTTCAACGTCCTGCGCTCGGTTGTGCACAATGTAGAGGAAAATTGAAACAAAAAGCCTCGGCGGACGCAAGCAGCGGGCGACGGGTGGACGTGTGGAGGGACGCAAGGGCGGGCGGAAGGACGGATGTGGGGATAGACGGACCTGCGTACGGAGGTCGGAGTGCGAGCGGGTGGACGGGCGAGAGGACAAATGGGTGGTATGGTGGGTCAGATAGGGATGGAGATGGGAAATGGGTGGGAGTGAGGATGTGTGACTGCTTGAGTGTGAGGGTGAGTAAGAGTGTTCGTGAATGAGTGGGTGGGTCAGACGTGTTGAGTGGGAGGATGAGAGGGGTTTTGTGGGAGGGCGAGAGTGGTTGAGTGGGAGTGGGTTTGTCGGCAATAGTATTTGTAAGAGAGTGGGTGGGTGAGAATGCGTGGGTAAGAATGCGTGGGTGAGAGTGGGTGGGTGAAGAGTGGGTTGGGTGAAGAGTGGGTGGTGAGAAGCTGGGTAAGAGCGTGTGAGAGTGGGTGGGAATGGAGGGAAGTGGGGAAATGGGTGCTGCTAGAGTGGGGTGGGTGGAGCTGGGGTGGGTGAGAGTGGGTGGGTGAGAGTGGGTGGGTGAGGAGTGGGTGAGTGGGGTGGAGTGGTAGAGGTGGGTGGGTGAGAGTGGGTGGCGTGAGAGTGGGTGGGTGAGAGTGGGTGGGTGAGAAGTGGGTGGGTGAGAGTGGGTGGTGAGAGTGGGTGGGTGAGAGTGGCGGGTGAGGATGGCGGTGAGGGGGAAGAGTTGAGAGCGGTTGAGTAGGGGGTGAGAGTGGGGTTCAGTGGGAGACTGAGTAGCTAAGAGAATGGGTGGTGAGGAAAGTGGTTGATGAGAGAGTGGATTGTCGGAAGATGGGTGGAGAGAGCTAAAGATTAACGAAATGGATGATTAGAGTGAATGGGCCGAGAGAGGGGAGACTAGATAATGAAAGGTATGGGAGGATGGAGAGTATGCATTTGTGGGTGAGGATGTGGGTGGGTATGGGGCGGGATTTGAATTAGCGGAATAAGAATACGTGCGTGTTCAAAGTGGAGGAAGATTCGGATGAAAGGGCAAGCGGTAGGGTGAAGCTGAGAGTGGCGATCGGGTGAAGGCTATGAGAAGAGTTTACAAAACCACCGTGATCGTGCTTGTCAGCTCGAAGTTGGTGCGCAGAATCAAAAGAGGCCAACGCCAGCACACAGAGCAAAGACGATATGCCACAACATGTTTTCCAACGGGATCTGCGCCACCGCTCCCCGAGGCATTGCTGAAATTTATAAAAGGGTGTCACTTGAATTATCGAGGGGAGCGATAGCGCAGAAAATACTGGCAACTGATATGATTCAACTATTCCTTCATTACAACAAAAATGTAAATGAAGTTGTTAATTGTTTATCGTTTTATTAAAAGTGTCAAAGCATCTAATAATCATTGTTTAGCTAAAAATTATAAAAATACAAAAAATAATAAAAACAAAGCAATTACACTATTTTAAAACTTCTTCATATTCCTTTGTTTATTAGTCTTTGTCTTACCAAGTTCCATTAATACAGATTATTTGTTAATTGTTTATTTGTATTGTTGTTTGTTTATAAGTAAAAAGTCCACGAAAGTCCATGAAACCAAAACCCATTTCCTTTTAAATAGGGAATAGAAAAAAAAATTATTTTTGGATCTCTGATATAAACCAGATGTACTAAAGGAAGAAGGAAATTTGAAGACAGCATTGATAGGTCGATGAATAATTATTACTGAAAGGGAAAGAGGAAAAGGTGGGGAGTTGAATAGAAAACAGAAGAATAAGGAGACGCGAGAGAGAAAGAAGAGAGAGACAAGAGAGAGAGAGAGCGAAAGAGAAGAAGAGAGAGAGCGAAAGAGAGAGAAGAGGAGCGAAGCGAGAGAGAGCGCCGCAACCAGAGAGAGAGAGAGCGCGCAAAGAGTAGAGAGGCGCGGCAAAGAAGAGAGAGAGAGCGCGCGAAAGAGAGAGAGAGGCGCGCGAAAGAGAGAGAGAGAGCGCGAAAGAGAGAGAGAGAGAGCGAAAGAGAGAGAGAGAGCGCGAAAGAGAGAGAGAGAGCGCGAAAGAGAGAGAGAGAGAGCGAAGAAGAGAGAGAGAGAGAGAGCGAAAGAGAGAGAGAGCGGAAAGAGAGAGAGAGAGCGAAAAAGAGAGAGAGAGCGAGCGAAAAAGGACGAGAGAGAGAGAGCGAAAGAAGAAGAGAGAGAGCGAAAAGAGAGAGAGAGCGAAAGAGAGCGAGGAGAGCGACAAAGAGAGGAGAGAGCGAAAGAAGAGAGAGAGAGAGCGAAAAAGAGAGAGAGAGAGCGAGAAAGAAAGAGAGCGAGAAAGAAAGAGAAGCGAGAAAGAAAGAGAGCGAGAAAGCAAAGAGAGGAAAGAAAGAAAGTAGAGAAAGAAGAAAGAGAGAGAGAAAGAGAGAGAAGAAAGAAAGGAGGAGAGAAAGAAAGAGAGAGAGAAGAAAGAAGAGAGAACGAAAGAGACAGAAAAGAGAGAGGAAGAAAGAAAGAGGAGAAAGAGAAGAGAGAAAGAGAGAGAGAAAGAGAGAGAGAGAAAAGAGAGAGAAGAGAAAGAGAGAGAGGAAAGGAGAGAGAAAGAGAGAGGAGAAAGAGAGAAAGAGAGAGAGAAAGAGAGAAAGAGAAGAAGGAAGAAAGAGA
Organism: Gryllus bimaculatus; assembly: GCA_017312745.1. Classification (NCBI taxonomy): domain Eukaryota; kingdom Metazoa; phylum Arthropoda; class Insecta; order Orthoptera; family Gryllidae; genus Gryllus; species Gryllus bimaculatus. Next base: position 145,518 of record BOPP01000236.1, on the reverse strand, counting down.
GAAAGAGAAAGAGAGAAGAGAAAGAGAGAAAGGAGAGAAAGAGAAAGAGAGAAAGAGAGAAAAGAGCGAAAGAGAGAGAGAAGAAAGAAGAGAAAGAAGAGAGAGAAAGAGAGAAAGAGAGAGAAAAGAAAGAGAGAAAGAGAGAGAAAAGAAAGAGAGAAAGAGAGAGAGAGAAGAGAGAAGAAGAGAGAAAGAGGAAAAAGAGAGAGAGAGAAGAGAGAAAAGAGAGAGAGAAGAGGAGAAAAAGAAAAGAGAGAGAAGAGAGAGAGAGAGAAAGAGGAGAAAGAGAGAGAGAGAAAGGAGAGAGAGAGAGAAAGAGAGAGAGAAAGAGAGAGAAGAGAGAGAGAAAGAGAGAGAAAGAGAGAGAGAAAGAGAGAGAAAGAGAGAGAGAGAGAAAGAGAGAGGAGAGAAAGGAGAGAGAGAAAGAGAGAGAGAGAAAGAGAGAGAAGAAAAGAGAGAGAGAAAGAGAGAGAAAGAGAGAGAGAAAGAGAGAGAAGAGAGAGAGAAAGAGAGAGGAAGAGAGGAGAAGAGAGAGAAAGAGAGAGGAAAGAGGAGAGAGAAAGAGAGAGAGAAAGAGAGAGAGAGAAAGAGAGAGAGAGAAAGAGAGAGAGTCACGATTAGAAGACTAAAAATACTGGAAAATGGATTTGAGAGAAATGGAACAAAGCAGTAGGGGCCGAGATTCAAAACTAAGGGGGGAATAATGTGTGATCTGAACAGCTTAATCTTAAAGTGTACCCCCCCAAAAAATGTAATCGATAATAATACATATCTAAATAAGAATTGAGTTAAGTGTGAGGATTTAACGGTGGGATTCAGAATAGGTCGCGGGCGGCGCGAGGGCGGCGCGGGTCGCGAGCGACCCAGCGGGCGGAGCGCGGCTGCCCATAAAAGCCCAACTGCCAGAAGAACATTGTCAGCAATGAAGGAAATTGGTGCGGTTGACACGGCGCGGCGGCCGGCTCGGGCCGCGCGCGGGCCCGGGCCGCGGGGGAGGGCGTCGGGTCCGGCCGGACTTTATGGCCCGACTGGCTGCTTCTCAGATGAATTAGAAAGGAATTACGGGGCGGCCGCCCCCTCGCAGCGTGCGTGGGTGCGGGTGGACGCGCGGGAAGGGCGACGGGGCGGGTGGAGGAGAGGGAGTGAAGCCGCGAGCGTTGACGGGTGTGGGTGGAGGCACCGCGCTGCAGAGCTGGAAGGGGGCGCGGTTGACGGTGCGGGCGAGGGTGTGAGTATGGGTGTGGGTAAGAACATGAGGGGCGGCCCGGTCTTTGGCGAAAACGCTGACGCGTGCGGTGTGGGTGGTAGGGATGTTGTGAGAAGGGGCTAGTATTGGTTGAAGCGGAGTAGAAAGTAAGAGGGCAGAAACGAAAGTAAGAGGGGAGAGACAGGAATGACGGCGGGAATGATGTGGATGGGGACCGGTGGCGTTGAAGAGACGGTGGGGAGGAAGGACAAGAGGGTGGTGGGAGAATGAGGTGTGGGGACACGAGTGGAGGGGGAAATGGGCGGCGAGATTATGTACGAGAATGAGGATTGTGCAAGAAAAAGATGAAGAAAGTTTGGATGGTGGGGAAAGAGGTGGCGAAGGCGGGGGAAGAAGAATGAAGGGAAAGAAGGAAGGCGGGAAATGGACGGACTGGGTATGGAAATACGACGGGAGAGATGGCGGAGTGTGGGGTAGGGCAATGGGCGGGTTAGCAGGACGAGGAGGTGAATGGGAGAGAGAAGGGGGAAAGTGTTGGGTAAGCGGAGAAGGGAGTAAGAACGCGAAGCAGAGGAGAGGGTAAGAGGGCGAGGGAATGGTCGGGGGAAGCGATGGGGAAGGGGTTGGGATAAATGGTGGGAATTGAGCGGGGTAACAGGCGGTGGGGCGACGGGGACATGAGCGTACGTGCTGGCTTTGACCGAGGCGTGGCTTGAGGAGAAGATTTTCCCTGATGGCGACTTCACATCTAAACAGATGCGTCACTAACGCATCGATACCACTTGCTGCCTTTTGCATCGTGATGACGCGCGTTAGATTCCGCTATTTATGCAAAGCAATTCCATACGCGCGGGAAAACTTTCAGCCTTTATTCGTATCACTTACTTGTGGATTTGTTGACACTGAATGCTCTCTATATATTAAAATCATAAAGCAACCGATTTGTTATTTGAACTGTGAAACTTTTATAGTCAAGAGCGGTCACTATTTAAAAGTGAAATGTGCGAGTAAAAATATGAAATTATTAGCAATTATTGATATGTGAAATTCATACGCTGATATCACGTTTTGATATCTGCAACTAAGCTCTATGAGAGGGAACATTTTTGTTTTGACGTAGTTGTCGTGTGAACTAGCTCTACACTTTTGGAGTCGGGCACTTTTGGAGAGTGCAGCACGAACTGCATTTGAAAGTGCTTCGGCCAGAACTACTTGTATTCCAGGAAAACTGTATAACTCTCCCAGATACGAGTGCAGAAATAGACAAATCACTACGGTGACCCCGTTTTATGAATTGTGCAACGCCAATAAGCTTCTTATTGCAAATATGAAATATATTTACGAATGTATATCACAAATGTATTCGCAAAATGCTCCCATTTAAACATATGTTACTTTTCAGACATCTCACAAGAGACACAAGCATTCAAGACATCTCACAAGCATACAAAGCGATATATAAAATGAAGTTGGCATTAATTAAACATTACTTTTACGTATTGGATTATTTTAATAATCATATTCTGAATTTGATTTTACACATTGCAGAAATTATTGAATGTGTACAGCATTATGATATAATTTAGTACCGAAGAATGAACTATTTGAATACCTAAAAGTTTGCTAATACTTCGAATATTGCAAATGAAACTTATTAGACTTTGATTTTTTAATGAAGGAAAGTTAGTATCAATTCCATATCTTCACTTTGAATCACACCGGACAGACCTATTGTCTACTGTAAAGTATGGCATGATATAACAAGAATTCAAATATTTGAGAAAGAGTAATTTTGAGTTCATGCATAATGCACAGAAATGATGACAAAAGGTTGGGCACATTGATAGATAAACATTTTACACTTACTACATTTAGAATGGTTTTAACATTATTCCATCATACCTTCATAGGAGTGATTTTTTTTACTCTGAACAATAATTACATCAGTAAAATTGCTTTTCAGTTGGGAAGGTAAAGAAATTTGAATATATAGGATTTTATTAAATCGATAAAGCATTTAAAGGTAACATAACTATTTCCTATATCAGAATTTTCCGGAATCAATGTTTGGGTCCTCTTTATTAAGTTCATAAACGATTTTCATTGATGATAGTCAGAATTAACACAAGTAACATAAATTTATCATTTTAAACACATCCAATTATACAACAGGTAACTCTGAACTTACTGAAACTATGAACTTTCAAGTTTCATCATCTAATTTCTATTTATTTTTCTTTTTGTGACGATGTACTTTTTTCTTCCAATTGTCATTTCTTTTCATTTTCTGTTGGAGCGTTTTGAGTTATTACGTACTATTTGTTTTCCTTATCGTAACACTGCTTTATAATTAAATCAATATTCTGGGGTCACTTCGCAGATTTCCTCGTCTTCATGTTAAAGGAAAATTATGATTTTTCTCCCAAGTGAATCTCGTCTAACACCGCACATTTATATAATAATTCGAGTACACCGTCCCGTATAAAAAGTCCAAGGCTCACATTGTGCCTATTCGCGTAATTCAAAATTGTGTACTTACATATATAATAAATTACTGCAAAGCAAAAAATACTTTACTATAAAAAACAAATATTTATTTTTAATTATCTCACGGAGAATATTTAAACTAGGGATTACTACTGTTGGGGTAGTTCAAAATTGTGGTGCTACGATAGCACTTCACTTTCTTGCATTACTTTCTCAATTTTACAAAATTCGTTAAGTGAAACGAATACCAAAATGTGTGCGTTCCATGTGAGAAAAATCGGGGTCTTAACATAAAGCATCTCCAAGTATCAAAATAACCATTTCAAAAATTCGAGTTACCGCGTTATCAAACAGATCGATTAGGGAATATCGATATAAATAAAAATTCTGATTTACGGTTTACCTTCTAGCGTTTTTCACAATCGGACAGTTAGACGGACGGAATACCAGACGTTTTGCTAATAGTAATTTTTGGATATGACATAACGTGGATACAAAGTATACAACGCGTTAGAGGCAATAGTTTACTACTTATAGAAACAAGAAATATCCCCTTACAAAACTAATTTTACTGCCGAAAAATTGGCGTTCTCGCTGCAGCACTACTGAACTTCCTCTATACTGCGTGAGTAGAATGCAGAAAATGTAATTCAACACTTTGCTGACTCCTCTTGGTTCCTCTTTGTTCATATCGGTTGGCTCATTTTCATTTTTAACGAGTGAAAGTGTAAGATATTCCTTGAGAAGCACAGATACAACACAGAAATGTATAAATCCTCTAATGTGTTAGAAATTAATTATAAATGTCAACATAATCTAATGTCATTAGCTAAGAATTAAAATCATTGAATCGACACAAATGGGTGAAATCCAGAAAAGTTGTTAACATATAGTGAACATTTCCATCGCAGACGAACGGAATTAAATTTTTACGTAGACGACGGAATGGAATTAAATCATATTTCGAAAATATTCAACTCTCACCAAACACACACATTGCAAAAAACATACAATATTGAAATAAATCTCAAAATAGTAAGCTTTACCAACACGACACGCACTAGAAGTTCACAGATTAATGCAGTTACTCGTTTAACCCGAAAGCTCCTGATAAAATCGAAGTATTTCCATAGAGCAATATTAAAGACCAAATTAATGGTAAAATATTGTGAAATATTTCGTTTTATTTGCCTCTTTTCTAGTTCCTAACCTACAAGTCAGAAGTGTTTCATATCACATGGATTCTGTGTAACCTAAGATGTCTCGAATATTGAGAGGTTATGTCATTCATTGCGCTTTATGCATTAGCACTCGCTCAATTACATAAAATTCAAAACTTACGTCTGTTATTACTTCAGGTCGTTAATATTATTATCATGCTGAATAACTCACAAGTTAGACACCAAATTAAGACCGCAAATAGGGTATAAATGTTAACTCTATAACAGTAAATAAATTGTTCTAAAAAGTAAAGAGTCGAACCGTTAATTAATAAATCATCAATGCACAGTCGAACCGTCAATAAATCGTTATAAAAATTACAGGGTCGAAACGTCCATTGTATAACAATAAACAAATTGTTATAAAAACTTGCAGTCTGCTTCTTAAGATCAAGAAACCATTACAATAAAATTCCAAACTAATTGAAAACACTCACCAAAAGAACACCAACAGCGTGACACCTACACACTGACCACCAGTCTCCCTTTCACAACTTCCACACCACCCCGTCCCCCACACCACACACGCACCACACCGCGTGCTTCCGCCAACACGTGCGCGCGTGACGCACACGTCTTCGCCTCACCGCACGCTGGCCGGGCCGCGGCACGAGACACGGGCGCGCCCTGCACCAACCGCCACCACGCCGCACCACAACGAGAGCCGCGACTGCACGGGCGGCGGCGAAAAATGCGCCCTCCTCGACGCGCCGGCCGCGCCCGAAGGCAGCCGACCGCCGCTTCGGGCCGCACCGCGTGGCCGGGGTGGCTTCGCGGCTTCCGCGCTGCCTTCGTGCGGCGCCTTCGGGGGCGAGGTCGCGAGCGGGAGGCCTTGAAGTCGATGCAAATGCGATCGTGCGCGCTGGCTAGGCTGTGACACCGTTCCAGGAATGAGCATTTTGAGAACAAATTGAAAACTTTAATTCAAAATCATGTAATTAGAATACTAACAACGGTAGCGGTGGAATTAAAGGCAACATCTGAACATCGTCTGAGATAGCTCAGGGTGACAACTATTAACTGCACTCTCTGACCTGGAGACCTTAGGGTTCGATTCCTGACGGTGGCATATTTTTAGCACGGTGGAATATCTATACATACCTATAAAGGCCGATATCAAATGATGACTGGAGAATTCTGGTGACCGGCTGCCCTAATCGGTCCGTCCAACCAATATCTGGTGAATGCCGGAGCAGAAACTTGACAAACGGGACTTCGACCGTGCGCTTTCTTTCCCATCCTTGTCTCCTCCTCTCCCTCCTATTCCTCAGTTTTGTGTTCAACTTATGTTTATGTTTCATTTCTCCATTTTGCTAGAGATATACTGAAGATGGGAAAAGTGTTTCCCGAAAGTTAACTATGGAAAATTGTTAATAAAATTATTGAAACTTTTGTGGAGATTATTTCCTTTACAATGCCATGGATTACCACAAGATATCTGCTACCACTACGGAATTTGTTCCTCCTCTCCCGGCACACACACACACACACACACACACACACAATCATATACTCTATTACATATATGTTGGGAGCATAGGGCTTGATTAAGTTGGAGGGATACCTGGAAGAAGAAACCCCCCTACGTTGACGTGTAGGTCAAAGCCGGATATCACGAGATACATTACTCTTATCACTTACGGGACTAATCACCTTAGCAGTTGCCGTGTCTGGAAAACCGAAATAATTAATCAATCGACGCATTAAGGTAGAACGTACCAGTGGTCCGCAAGGTGCCGGAACTTTGCTGGATCTGTGTTATTATCTGTGAGATTGTGCCATCTAACCGACTCGGGTTCGTAGGCGGTGTGTTATGATCTGTGATTTTCTATTCTGTAATTCGTCAGATCACTTCCAGGTAAATTTTTTAATTACACAACAAGAACATCATAATTAATGTCTTTTACTATGTGTTCCCCAGCTGAAAATCCATTTTCATTAATACTTAAACATGAAGTATAGATATTTATTTTTCTTAAAATAATTAGAAATTTCATGATAAGTAAAAATTAACTGCATCACTTTTGTCAGAACCTTAAAACAACGTAGAATTACCATGCTGCCAAATGAAAGAAAAAACCTAATTTACTATTTACATTACATTAACACTTTTACATCTCATATAACTTTTAGGTACTGAATTTTCATATAAATGTTATTGTCTTCAACAAATATTCGTCCTTTATTTTACTTCAGTAATACGTTTCATGTAGTAACAAGTGCTGAATACCCTTTTTGAATTTCTAGTCATCAGCATTCTGCTGCCAAATATTGATCAATTTACACGACAATATTTTGGAACCGTGACAAGATAACAAACAGTGTGAAAAGCATTCAATACTGAGAAATATACATTGCCTACATGTGTTACATAAAATTATTTTATAATTGCTATTTTCTGAGTGTTCTAATGTCATATATACATCGTATATCTAAAATAACATACACTTGTTCCTAAAGATTCATGGGTTTAGCTGATTACCAAATATGTATTCAGATCATACTATTTACAAATCATCGTTATCAATAATTATTGGTCGACTATTTGCCATTGATTGTCAATTGACACATTGTCTACAGATGATTCAATAATTTGTCATTGCCTTACGTACCATGTATTTTACAATTGAATTGGTGCAAACAAAAGGTTCGATGTCACATTTTGCCACTTTTGATTTAACAGTGGGAACGTGTTCTTAAAATATAAATTCAACTTTCTGTGCATAAAAGTTCGTTACCCGTGAACTCTGTGACGTCTGTAAAGTGTCCTTCAACTATTAATGTTAAGAAAAAACGATCGATGCACAGAACTTAGAATCTTTTTACTTGCTCTTCAAAATTTGAAGCTCCTGTACATCGAACGTTTTTGTTTACTCACAAACACTCACACAATACGATGGAGTGAAAGCAACAAACCTTAATCTGTGCCGCGAGTCTACTTTTGCAGACTACTTAAATGACTCGACAAAAATAAACATAATTTTGCTGGCTTTCACGAACCAGACTATGAACATACAGCATCGTACATAAGTAGTACTTCTACAATTCAACTAAAATTTTCCAAGATTAAACATGCAAATACACAATTTCAGCTCGGCTGTTGCAAATGTAAGGAAAACACGTTGCAGATTTTAAATATTGTATTCTAAATTTTTGCACATACTAATCTTTTATACAAAGTTCAGAAGAATATGTATTATTTGTTATCTAAAAGCTGTACATTGAAACGAAAGTAAATGCAAAATAATTATATAATTGTTATAACTTTTCATTGCAAAAAACGGAAATAACACTTTTTAAATTCAAAGAATCTTCTCAAGAAAGACATTTTCGCGTGGTTTCAAATTATTATTCACAAAATTGAGTATATTGTTCTTGTATGTGCAAAAAGTCGCGACCCTCCGGATATTTCATAATTGGACATCTCTTTTACCCTTAAGCCCAACGAAAGTAACGGTTAACGTTTGATCTTTTATTAAATTTAGTCTTATATTCATTAAAATGTACAAGAGTATCTTGAAACATGAATTAAAATATTATTTTGCATTCTATTTGTGATGGTACTACAGTTAAACAATGGATAAGGGAAATTACTAGTGGTATTCATAGTGATCAACGACGACGCTGATTTTTCCTTTCACAGTGAACGCAATACAAATATCTAAAAAGAAATGCGAAAAACGTGAAAATTAAGTAGAAGAAGAGGACTAAAAATACTAGACCAAAGAGTACAGAAGAAGACGAAGAATAAGTTGAATGTGAAGAACTACCGTAGCAGTTTTGACAAGAGGTGGGTACGTATAAGAAAAAGGCAGATACAGGTTTTCCCGGTCGAAGCAAAAATAGATTGGTAGCCTTTCTTTAAAATCGTCTCAACGTCTGTAGCTGTGAGACGAAGAAAAGTTCAGGCAGGCAGAGTTTGCTAGTTACGGTGAAAGGAATACGGCATGTTCGCCTCCGAAGTTTAGGTATTAAACTAGGCCCAGGCATGGAGGCCCCGTTAGCTAGCTGGGAAAGTCGGGCAATCTACCCAAAATGCCGAGGACACACACAAATGGTGTTCAAGAGACTTCGAGGAAACTGTTGAACGATGCCTTGTACATTTTTTATTAATAGAAGTTAACAATGCATTTTAATATTTACTTAAGTGTTTTAATGTAGTTAATGACGTATCAAATCTCTTTTATGCATATGTAGATAATTACACTTGAGGAAAGTACGAAAACAATAGTAATGAACAATTTAGCTGGCGAGTACTCCATAGTTGAATTATTTTATGTTTATTAAGTACTACACACCTGTTTCTTTCATTATTATGCCACTGTTAATATGAGATATAAATGTTAAATCAACGAGGAATAAAAAACGAAAATGGAAACTGTCATAATCTATGGTGGTCTCAAAGACCGTTACCAATTACAGACGTTCGAAGGCACATAACCAACGTTTAAAATATATTATAAGAAAATTAATAAATGCCTCTGAAATGAAATTTTGTAGAACGTTTTCAGAGTTGATTCTCCCGTTAGATATGATGGCAGCTTCTATAATTATCTTAAAAGCTCGATCGTAGGTTCCTCCCATACGTCGACACGAACAGAAAATCTGCATGGGTGATTCAGTCACATTAAATGTACGATTACGAATGTACGTTACGCTGTAATGAGCTTGATAGAAATGCATCTGGTCACAGTACAAATCATAGTAGTGAAAATATTAGCATCATTATAAAGAAAATAGTTACATTGATTTTTAAACAACCACTTGTAAAAACGGTGAATTTTAGGTCATGCACAGCGTTCTAAACGTTCAACGTTTAGCACTAGTGCTAAAACTGTGAAAGTGCTCAAATGTTCAGATAAAACTGTTAATGCAACAAAGAAAATATAGTCTGTTCAGTTGAAACAGATTTTAATGTAACTTGATACCCAATCCAATGATTTGTATACCTGAGTTATAGGAAGAAAAGTGACTAATGATGTCTAAAAAGTAATTTATGATATGAGAGGTAAAAGTGATTTTTTGTTGGCACGATTGCGCCACTCGACCAATCGGTCTCGTGTCACAACGTTTCCTCCTCGCAAAATAAAATGTCACTTCTCCCTCTCACTTCATAAATAATTTTGCAACAATCTTACGCTCGCCAAATCAGACGCCACGAGCAAATCACAGTGACGTTTCCTTTGCAACTGTCTTGGGGCAAAGTGGTCAACAACGTGGAGGGAAAATTTCAATACGTCGTCTGCGCCACAGAAACTCAGGGAGGGCCACACTCTCCACAACTCTGACCCAGTTTATTAACAACTCTTATAGATAGTTCGTAGTGGCATAGTACGTTTTCATTATTAGGAATTACTGACGTAGTAATGTCTTGCAATAAATGCATAAGGTAAGACGTCACATATGTCTAATATATAGACCGGCTTAGGTGACTCAAGGCCTCAACTAATGTCACTGCAGTGCATTTTACCGGGAGGTTCTAGGGTTTGACTGGCGATGGGGGCATGATTTTCGACACTAGCTATTCTGCTAGTTCGAATTCAGCCGCTGCTGGAGGAGACTTGTGGCCGGCTGATCTTATCAGTAGTTCTGTGATCAACATCAAGGTAGTGCCGGAGAAAAGCCTTAGCAAAAGGTCACGGATCGCGCGGAATATTTCCTTCATCTTCCTTCTCCTCACTTAAAAACTCCGTACTAGACGTGCCGAGGAACACGAAATAATCAATCTTAAACTGAGTGTCAACTTAGGACTGAGTGTCAAAACAGCACCTAAATAAATTTTATGTTTTTTGTGTTTGCAACGCGTTTTCCTTACATTTGTATCAGCGAAGCTAAAATTTTGTAACTGCATGTTTCATCTAATTTCAGAACTTTTATTTAATTATACATGCACTATGTACGATTTTGTACGTTCATGGACTGGTTTGTTAAAACCGGAAAAATTATATATATTTTCACGAGTCATTTAAGCAGTCTGCAACAGTAGTCTTGCTGCCCAGATTAAGGTTTGTTGCTTTCACGCCATCGTAATGTGCGAGTGTTTTCATTGAATCGGAAAAAACAAAAACGTTTGATGCCCAGGAGATTCAAATTTGAAGAGCAAGGAAAAAGGTTTTAAGTTCCGTACGTCGATTATTTTTTCTAAAATTAATAGATTGAGAACACTCTACAGACGCAACGGAGTTCACGGACAAGCCAATGTTGACTGACGGAGGTGAACTTGCTGAACTAAGTTTCACCAAGTTTTGCTTGCTTGCATCACTTGCTTTCACCAAGTTTTCAAATGAAGCATTTAATGAAATTTTTCACAATATTTTCAGATACATCATCACAATATACATTCAAATATTAGTGCATTATTTCGTTTAAAAAACTCCATCCATGGTGATTCCCACGACAGCAAACCCCAAAGTAATGGGAATGTCCTCTAGATCTGGAGAGACGAGTCACGTCTTGAATGTCCTTTTCATACGCAACACCAATGCCAACGGCAGGCGCGAACGCAAAAGGCAGGCAACGCCAAGAGATTTGCTCGTACGTCAAAGCGACAGGCAGACACGACAGCCATGACAGACGTAATAGGAGGCGACATGAAGCGATAATTTGCGAAAGTTGTCGGAGATGCATCAAAAAAGTTTATATATTTGTGGGTTTGTCACTTTCCGAAGTTGATGTCTTTAAAATGACAGGCGAGTTCTTTTCCAACATTTGACAGTGTTGAAGTTGGAATTTTTAAATTCTACTCCGTGATACAATTCTATGATACAATGCTTACAGATTTGGAATTATAATTGATTGACTTCAAATGTGATAAGTAAATCGACTCTATTGTACAACAGATATATTTGTTTATACATTTGCCTGTGACACTTTTCACAATCGTTCTATTTTGTTGCAAACTCCATATGTGTCAGGTCATTTACATTTGCGAAAAATGTCTCATTTTCTGAAGAGAGTAAAATACACGGCAAAAGAAATATCTCGTCACAATTTGACATGTTATCTTCTTCTCAGTACACAAGTTGTTCTTCCAAATGTAGATGAACTCACAGTTAAAAGTACACAATTAAATAAAAATGTTAATTTTTATATGTCACTTTGTGTTGTGAATTCATCTATATTATTTTTAATAAGCGCTTTTAATAACTGAATATTTTAGCTCCAGATATTTTAATAATATTTTTATATTGGTTACCAATTATGGTGATGATAATAAAATTCTTGATATGTGCCTCAATTAAACAAATCGGGAATAAAATACTTCATCTCTTTCATGTCGTTGAGTGTATTGAGTGTCATGTATTGAGTGCAAGCGTTTCCGCTCTCAAAATACTTCACTTTGACGCTGCAGGCGTGGTTGAGTATGAGTACGATTGAGTATGCCCATTCAATGCCGGGTAAAATCGTCGGTAAATCTACGGGTGAAATCGTCTCTGCCCTTAATGTATACTTTTAAACTTTGAGCAGTATGGTCAGAGCGCTAACAAATACATATATCACATTATTTTTACATTCTGCATATCCAACTTTCTCGATCTCGTTTCAACGAACTGTGGGCACCTCCGACGGCCGGTTAGCTCACTGTGCTCTGAACCCCCAGAGCGCGGATTATTTCCCGGCGGAGGCGCACGAATTTTGGAACTGCAGAAAATCCCACAGTGGCCTTGTCATGTTTGTGGCTTGGAAAAGAAGCCAGAAATAATCAAGTCCCTCCGGCAAAAGAAGTGTTTTCAAATACATGAGTGCCAATGGTCTTGTCTCTGAAAAATATCCCAAAACATAAATAAAATAACCGAATATTGTGAATTTGCGAGGATTATTCTTAATTTATTGTCATTCAATTGTACTTTGTTGATATTTTATGACTGTTAGAATGATTTTGTGTGGAAAAACAATATATTCATGTTTCTCTAGTTTTTTGGACCTGAACAGAAAATTTTACTCTTTGCTCAATGACAACAGTAAAGGTTAATACAAAATAGCTTGCGTGAATACTTTTCGAAACTGCTATGCATTTTGACAAGTACTTATTGCCAATGATACCAGTCCAATTCGTAGTTTCTAATACAATTCAAATCACTGCACATCATTCTCCTTCTTCTCTGACTGTCCTATGGAATATCTTCGTGAAACATTTGCTAGTAATAATATACTATTTCTGATTCTCAAGTCAAAAATGACGAAATTTGAGTGTCTGTGGCTACTTGTACATTGAAAAAATAATAATAAAAATGGTGCAAAAGTAATTTCAACTATTTGTTTTTTCCCTGGAGCTTATTTATATACAATTTTTATTAAATGATAAAATATTGAAATATAAAAAAATTACGTAATAAATAAAATGTAAAGCTTTATACTGTCTTGAAAGAAGATCAAAACTTAAATTCATTGATGCATTCATTTTCATCCAAATCCTTCGGCCAGCTCTCAATGCATTACATGTTCTTGTCACCCGCACGGTTTGTTGCAATCTGCAGATACCCTTTAAGCTCGCGCCAAATCCATATATTAATGAATTTGGGGATCGAATAGCTTCACACGAGGCGTGACCTGAATCCGCATAGTCCGGATTTGAACCCCGGGGTGCGAGAAAACGGACAGCCCGGATTGGCGGGACTCTGGCCTAGAGTCTAGCACAGGGACGAATATGGTTTTCCCTTCTTGGTTACGTATTCTTGTCTTTGCCTCGCTCGGGCACGGACTCGGAAGATCGCAGCTGGGTCGGGCAAAGTAAGTAATTTGGGAGTGAAAACTTGGCTAGCAACATTATAGGGTAACAAAACAGACAGAAGAAGCTACTTTATAAGAGTAAGTTTTCTTTCAATTATTTTATTTGATGAACAGAATAGTTAAAGAATAAAATAACGATACATGTAGAGAATACTTATTAACAGTTATTAAAGAGCTTATTAAAGCAAAATAGACGATTTTTTATTGAAAAGTTGATTAACGGCATATTTTATTTTAAATTTATCTAGGACATCTAGGAAGGATTTATCTTGAGGACATCTCAAATTGTAATCAGATAGACTACTTCAGTGATTTGATTTCACCCCTCTCAGAGAAGAAAATAATTGATTTCAAATATATAAGAACCAAACCATACGAGTAATTTACGATGTGTGCAGCAGGTTTGAACAACGTTTAAAACGACTATATGGACAATTTAAATTTAATACATGTGTTCCAAAATAGAATCGATATTTTAGATACCATAAATCACTTCCATTAATTTGAATAGGAAATCAATAGGAGCTGTGCCAATACAAAGCTGAACCATGCTCAGATCATTGTTCATTCAATTCATTTGCCCATCCATTCGTTTCTCCATTCATTCACTTATCACTCAGTCATTCATTTTAATTCTTCATTCTTTTATTCGATGCTCATTCATCATTATGCATTCTTTGATTCAATACTCATTCATTCTTTCTTCTTCAATTATTCTCTATCCATTTTTTAAAATAATAAATATCTTATTTGTTCATTACGAATTTATCCAATCAATTTTTAAATATTCCCATTTAGTTATTTTTTGGAAGCATTCCGGTTTCTGAGAGCTCTTTGTACTGAAATAATGATACAAACATGCTCCAAATATTTACCACAAGAGCAGATGCGTCGTATTTAGACTCCAGTATGTCATCAATCACTTCCAACCTGAACACACGACTCTTACTTTTAAAATATACCAATTGTTCTACTTAAGACGCAAAAATATTAGTACAAATATTCTGAGAGATTCAACAATGTATCTGATGTTACCAAGCAATTTTTTGTGTACTTTTTGTAATTTAATTTCATTTATAGGAACAAAGACTATCAATTCTTGTATTTAAAGATTGCCAGCTACAAAGGTTAGTTTGTTAATAATGAGCGCCCAATTAGAATGTAATGTTCCCTCACGCAGCTTAGATAAACACGTTCTACACCCTCGTATGTGTCCACGACACAGAAGCACATTGTCATTTTCCCATCATATTCTAGCAATTTTCATTATACAGCACAGTCCCTACTTAAGTAAAGAATAAAAAAGCTATATGTTTCCCAAAAATTGGGAGTATGCCGTATAGTAGGTCCAGTGGTAGACTTTGGAAGAGAGGGATTGATAATAAAGTAAAATAACAAGTTGAAGGGCAACGTGTGAAATGAGCTTTAGAAACGTGGTGAACGGTCGTGGGTTAACACTGGCTGCTGGACACGCGAATGGCTGTGGAGGCGGCAGCGATGCCCAAGGTCGCGAGAGGGCGGTGGCGGCAGTGTAGCTCACTGTGGTGCGAAAACGGAAAAAATCGGACCAAAGCATCCGCCAAGAAAATGAAGAAAAGGCGTTGAGTTTCGTGATTTAGTTATCAGTCCTCTCACCTTCCTTCTTTGAAAACCAGAGTTCCAAATCCGGTGAACGCATGGAGAATTTTTGACGAGCAGAGCGGATTTCTCGAGTTTCTTTCATGTCTCCAGCCTTCACTTCATTTTTACTCTAATAAGAGAGGGCGTATTTCGATGACCTAAAAATTTATAAAAATGGTCAATATAATGTTCTTCAAATGCTTCAAATTTTTTTTATAAAAACAAAGAAAAATGACGTTACAAAATTGATCAAAACTACTTCAGATGAACAACTCAAGCTGTTTGATGTTACTGATGTAATCGAGGCTTCGTTTTTTTGTTCAAGTGAACTCAGCTTGCACTTTTTGGCTTTTGGAGTGTACTTTAAAAGAAAATCTCTGCCTTTATTTATCGCGAAATCGTCCGAAGTGATAATGGCGCCGATAAGCGTCACAGGAACCTTAGATTACACAGTACTTAAATCGGCTGACATCACAATATATGAGCAAAGAAATCGGCTACTCAGGAATTCTGTGGTGAACATTTGTTGCAACTCGTAATATAGCTTGAAGCAAGTGTGTTTAAAATGGTATTAAAATCAATGAAATCAGCTAAAATGCAGTAAAAATGACAGCAGGTCAGAGTTTCTAGCACACCAGTTAAGCTGAGTCGAGGCCAACCATTTCTTAGATTCTGTTTGTAGAGGTCGGCTTCTCTGATCGGTCGATTTAACTGTTTTCATGGAAGACGAGGCAGTGCCTTAAGTACGGGTCACCAACCATCCATATTCTTATCTTCTTGAATACCTTGTTATATAAACTGCATTCAAAGTTAATATAAAAAAGCGTTGTTTTCGGGATAAGGAAATGAAACTACTATGATCGCAAGGATAATGTCTTTTTGTACATAATTTTAATAAGAATACATGTATGTGCATTTTTTGCAATCAAAATCAGCAATTTTCATCATTCGTAGATGCAACGTTGCATCAAGCAAACTTGATCACGAAGGAGAGGTTAAGCTATACACGAATATTCCATTTTCTACGAAAAATAATTTGAAAATCGCTGTTGATTTGATTTTTTTAGAGAAGGATTACGCTGGTAAAAGTTTGAGAAGATAATGAAACACTTGTTTTTGGATGTAATGCATTGTCAACATAAATATTTTGCATTGTCAAATATTATATCCGCACGATAATGTACTCGTATTCATGAGGTAAAAATTTTACCTTAGACGCTCATGGTCATGTGTACGAAATTATGACACAGTGAATGATAGGCAGTTAACTTTAAGCATCACTTTCTCCGTTTTGCCAGGGCCATCGCCTTGTTACTGGGATGGCTTTTCCTTTGCAGCGAGAAGCTGGTGGCATCTGGTGGAATACATCAAAACATTTGTCACATGAGACTCACTTCAACCTTTGATGGCTTGAATATTTCCCAGTATTTCGCAAGAACAGTACAGGACTAATTATATTGTGGCCGCAGCTGACTGTCAAGTCCGAAGGCAGTTGATTTGCTTATTTACGAAGTGACGTATCCGTTTGTTTTCTAGTTTTATCAATACTTTTTTGTTAACGCTTCTTCATATAATGCGTGTTCAAAAATTGTGTTTCCTCCATGTAAACGCAAACTTTTAAAGTCTATCTTCAAACAAGATTGAATGTTCATAGTTTCTCTTCCGGAAAAATTACGTTTCATGGAGATACTTCAGTTTAAAAATAAATTCTTAAATGTTGGTTTTCGAATCATGAACAGCAAATGTTTCTGAGAGAAAGAATTTTGTCAACTTGTTTCGTCTTTGAAACCATTGTGCGACGGAGGCGGGCAGCAGCGGGGAGGAAGGGGACGTGG
>BOPP01000236.1:115211-128411 GCA_017312745.1 Gryllus bimaculatus | reverse complement strand
CAGTGCCAAACCGGAGCGGCTGGCTCTCATCAGCGCCGGAGCGGCGAGGGGCGAGGGCGTGGGCGGGGGCGTGGGAGGGCGGTGTCTGCACATGTGCCAGCCTGCGTCATTTCAATATTGAATATCGGATCAGGCAGGTTGCGCCGCTCCGGGCTACGCGGCGGGGGAGTGGCCGCGCGGTTTAAGGGCGACGCCGCGAGGACTTGGGGAAGAGGGTTCCCACCGTAAGGAGGGGAGCGGACTCAAGTGGAAGAAAATGGGGCTCAGGGAGCAGACCAAAAAAAATAAACAAGGAATATTGGGGATGAAACGGACTGGAAACGAAATCAAGGGTGAGGGATTTTAAGGACGCTGCATCAACATAATTGAGGGAAATAATAAGTTAATGAGATGTAATGGAGAAGGAGAAGGGAGAAGCTAAGAAGGTATCTGAGTCTCGAATAATGAACGTGAGATATAAGCAAAATATGGCACTAGAAAATTAACAAAATATAGGAAAAAAAGAACATAATGCAAAGATTCAGGGTTAGTAGAGGAGAAGAAGAACACTACTAAGAAGAATTAAAGAACGAAAAATTAAAAATATGTACATTGTACAGGACAATATTATTAGAGAAAACTCAAATAAAACTACAACATAGATAGAAAAAAGCTTAATATTATGAGAACAACGGCAGATCATTTGTTTATTTCATGCAAAATGTAATTATTATACATAAGACGTAAAGTAAATAACATTTTTGGAATTCATTCTTAGCATAACCATATCTCCGAAAAACATAACTGTCGGTGTGGTTTTCAATATTTCATTCTATGATTTGAAACTTGATGTGACACCTTTAAGCCATAGTTGTTAAATTACATTAACCCTCTGTGAAATAAGCGTAGCTTCGTGTTGTGTAAAAATCACGTAGTAAACATCATTGACAACCTCCGGTTTCAGCGAATTAGTAATAGATATATTTTCAGTGCAAACAAGAGAATTTACAGAAGGAGAAAAAGAGGGAAGTGAGAAAAATCCGAGGGGAGATATAAAAGGAAGAAGAGAAGAAGGGGAGACATATTACAAGAAAGAACTAAAGAAGGAAAGCGTGAGCGAGAAAGAAAGAAAGAAAGAAAGAGAGAGAGAGAGAGAGAGAGAGAGAGAGAGAGAGAGAGAGAGAGAGAACGGAACAGGAGGATACTATGAAAATAAATTAGTGAAGAGGAGAAATGGTAGAAGAATGTAAAATGAATTAATAATATACAGGTATAAGAGAAAACGATTAAGAGAAGAAAAAGAAGATAGTAGGGGAAGAAAAAAGAGTAGGAAAGAATGAGATGCGACAGGAGAGAATATAAGAAAAGGAGAGGAAAGATGAAAGGAAAGAACACCAAATAAGGAAGGCAGATAACTAAAAAAAAGATAAAAATACAAATAAAATATGGTTAAAGCCACCCGCATAGCCGAGATCGCTAAGGCAGTAGTGCCATGGCAATATCGAAAGGAAGGATAGTGCGTTCGAGTCCCACGCCGATAATCGGCGTATTTGTGTGTGTCGTCCTTTCACTCCTCATTATCATTATCATTTCATCTTCCATAACCGCACGGCTAACAATCCTGGCGAATAAAAATCGGTTCCACCTAAAATGCTAATCCCCTGATTAAGTTTCATGCACCTGTCACGGAGACAATGGTACTGAACCCCAGTAAATGCAGGGTGCATGCACACGTCGTCCAAGTCGACCTATTCGCGAAAAAAAACGGACAATTAGGATGACAATATATACTTCACAAGTTCGAAAAAGGAGTAGGAAAAGAGAGACGAAAAAGAAATGTGGTAGTAAAATAAGAAACAAGAATAGAAAGTGAGAAAGATTTAGAATATAACACAAGAAGACAGATAGTGTGGGAGGGAAGATATAATAGTAGAAAAGTAGTAAAGAAAGAATAGTGCCAGCCGAAGTAGGATATCAGTACAGTAGTGTATAGGAGCGGAAGGCGAAAGAAGAAACGTAAATATATGAAGGAGTATGGAAGATTGTAGGAAGATAAAAATAAAAGTAGAAGAATTATTGTTAGTAGACGTAGTATAACTATTATTCGTTGAAGTAGAATAAATAGAAGTAGAATAATAAATAGAAGAAGAAGAATAAGAAGTAGAGGAAGCAGAGAAACCGATTTGGTAGAAGTAGAGTGAGAATGAGAGTGAGAAGGGGAGGGGAGAAGCAACACGCACACGTGACGCGGCGTGGCTCCAGCGGAGTGGGCGGAACCGCAAGCCGAGTGCGTGGGCGGCGGGCGGGCGGCGGGGCTTTGAGTGCGGGCGCAGGAGGGAGGGGGAGGGCGAGGGCGCGCTGCCCACAGCCTGCGAGGGGCGCCTGGGAAAGAGAGCCTGCGCGCGCCTCCCCCGCCTACATACGGGCTCAAGGCATGCGCGTTCAACACGAAATGTGTTTGTTCTTCCACCCAAGGAAACGTTTATTTATTTATGTAACAGTTAATACTTGTCAGGTGTATTTGTTAACGGTTAACCTCATCGTTCCTTAACTGTCCATTGATTGATTCCTTTTTTAATGTTCCAGGGTGCGTCAACCACTATGTTCATTAGTCCCGTAATTGTAGTGCAAGTTGCATTTCGGTAGGAGGCGCAGTTCCTCCGTCCCTAGAATGTGAAATCCTACCCCTACGCTCACGCTGGCTTGCTAATCCCCCCCCCTGACGTAACTGTTCCAGCGGGGCACCCGGACGGGACTCGCTCCGAACACCCTTCTGCTCAAGAAATCCTGACTGAGCCCCTGAGATGTGAAGCGGGGACCACGAGGGAGAAAGAAATATTGCGCACGGCCCCTTGTCCATTTGTTGACCGTCTGCACTAGCATTTCTTTTGTATTGATCTGAGAACCCACAGAAACTACTAAGGAGGGCGGCCGGTTGCTACAATTCGCATCCAGACAGTGGTTCAGTTGAATCCAGTCACGTAGTCCAAAATTCGCCGCATCCTCAGAACCCAATTGCAACAAGGTTATTAAAATATTTTGTTTATTTTGTAACCCCTCTTATTAATTGTTATTTTGAATGCGTATGTTATTGCCGTCAATTTCCCAGATTATCTAAAGTATAAGCTATACTATACAGCGCGGAGAGCATGTGAGCCGGCATTTTCTTTGCAAGACATCGGAGCCCTACACTAGTTAGATCACATTTGTTTGGTCCCTTTTTTGGATTTACCCCACCTGCTTTCCAGTTGCCATCACTCGACGCCTAAGGGAACTATGGATTCACCATTCATTGAAAAAAAATTATCCTAAACCCTTACACATAGCCCATCAACCCATCAAGATACTTGATCCTCTACTCTACTGATTCCTATGTACACGAGAAAGAGGAAGAAGTGCCACAAATGCTTCATTTATTGTGCGCCCTTTGAGCGTCATTTCGGCCCACTGAGCTGCGTCTGGCGCCGCAGCGTGCAGCTGCCATCTGTCCCCCCTCCCCCTTTCCCTCCCCCGAGCCATGCGGCAAAATCGATCGCACGCGCAGTGCACTTCCTCAATGAGCCCCGCGGCCACTGCCTCCTCTCCTCCACTCCTCTCACGTGCTTAGCTCCCCTGCGCTGCGTTCCGGGGGAAAGTATCCATCACCACACGGCTCCCGTTCGTTGCTTAGGACGTCGGCTTGCAAGCACTGCTGATGCTGGTGTGTCGTGCGTATGCATGTAGAGAGTCTTGTGTTTGACTTCTCTGGATTATTTGTGTCTGGTTTCTAATACACACGCTTGTTTGATTCTTTTTTTGAATGCGCTTTTTCAGTTTATTTTTGATTCATTTCATTTTCTGGAATACACGAAGAGAATGTAATGTAATCCTGAAATTAATCGATGTTAATATTATGACGCATATACTGGTTTTACTGAAAACCAAAACAGGGTTTTTCTGTTTTTGTTTTAAATTACGTAACATCGTCTCCCTGACAGCTCTTCTGCATTAAGGTCTAAACGTGATATTCTTCAAAATGATCTTTTAATTTTGGGGCAACATCTGAACAGGCTCATTTGGTATAAATGCTTGATTTCTCAACGCTGAAAAAAACTTCAGCTCGTTTTAAATTCATTAAATGTTATTATTACTCTCCCTTAAACGTAGCGTATAGGGGGAAAATGAAATGCTCCCAAAAATCGATAACAAAAGTAGTTCGACAGAAATGAACGTGCGAGCGTGTGCGTCTGGGCGGTCTTCTTGTATTTGGAACTATCAAAAGAGTTCGGTTAAATATTTCCTTTTACTTTCTCTCTCTCTCTCTCTCTCTCTCTCTCTTCATCTGCCCCCTCCCTCTCCCTCTCTATCTCCTCTCCTCCCCGCACCCCCACTCTCCCTCCTCTCCTCCTTTTTCTCAATCCCTTTTTTCACTCTGTGCACGTTGTTGCAATGTTATCGTGTGTGTAATAATTTGTTACTATAAACATTTTAAATCCTATAGACCAACTGAAAATGACTGTAGGGTTCTGAACGAATAAAGGAAGAACAATCAAAGACATCTCGCGGATAATGAGTCGAAGTGTTTGCTTTTCACAGAGTCAAGTCAGCAAATTTTATGTTCTGTTAGATCAATTCTCAAAAAGTTACCAACCCAAGCGGTTACTTAAAACAATCCATATGTCGAATGCTAATTTTAATATTCTTACATAGATCTATAAAACTTTCAAATGAGTATAATCACATTCATTCAACTAATCATTAAAACTAATAACAAATCACATACCTCAAAAAAAGTTCCTCAAAGAGTTTGGGTCATCCATACAAATCTTGGAAATTCAGTATTACAGAGTTCGTAAACATCTTCAGTTTCAGCTTTACCGCTTGGGATGAAGTATAGAGAGGTTAGTATGAAGACGCTTGGGTTGGCAACACAGAGTGAGTCACTGTGTGAGAGAGAATTTACTGATTGCCTGGCGTGTTTTCCGCTCTGGGAATCTCCCTGAGCGGGGATCGTTTCCAACCAGACGAACTAAGCTCCCGACTGGATTCCTGACTAGCCTCCCGACGTGTCTGGTTGTGTAGCTCATTACGCGTGTAGCTCGGGAGAGGAAGGTTTGAGATCAAGGGAAATTATGAAAGATAACATGCGCCCATGACCTGTTGGTTGGGCCACTGGTCGAGAATTCGCCTGGTATTGGTCAGATAAACGGCAAAACTAGCAATCTGAGCAGTCAACCTCCAGAAATTTGATCTATACAGTAGTTGAAACCGACATACTTATGGAAGTAATGTAATAACTAGTGGTGCAGCAGAATGGCGCAGACAATACCGTATGTTTCCTTGGGTCTCGGCTAGCTATTCGGATTTGCCACTCACTCTTGTCAGCTGCCATCTATCGCCACCCAAAGTACACTTTAACATTTTCTTCATTTTTCGAAATCTTAATAGCAGAATAGAAATATTATTTTAAGAATATTAAAGAACACTTTGATACACTTAGAGCTAGTTTTTAATAAAATGGTGTTTAAGCCCTACTGTAAATATCAAAGTTGAAGCTTTTTTCACAGAATAGTTTTAATTTTTCAAAAACCTTCATTGGAAGTCATTTATAGCCCATTTTTTCAAAAATACAATAGTGTTTACTAATCACTGGAAATGTACATATTTACAATGTGAGATATTTAAAAAACATTACATTCGTGTAATTTTTGGAAAAAAATACCCCGAAAAGAAGTTTACGCCATATTAAAGAGGGCAATTAACACTATTCCTACCAAAAATTTAAAGAAAAAAATTGGAATTTTGAGAAAACTTTGTTTTTCTTACTTTTTTAAAATTGCATATATTGGTCACAATATTGCGCAAAAAGTACTAAAAAGTACATAAAATGTACGTTACCGTAATGAAAAAACTTACTATGTACAACAAATTTCTTTAGAAAAAATGTGACTTCAATTTTGTAGTTGCAGGAAGATGCCACAACTACTAATTTTTTTGCAATTTTCGAAAATTTAGAATTATCCGTGAAAATCTTATTTCACCTTTATAGGTGTATTTTACTCTTTTCTTTCAAGATATTTAGTGAACAAATGTGGAACCGTTTTGGGGAAAATTTTAAAAATTCCCGCGGTTTCTTAATGTAAATTACGACGAAACATTAATGAATGTTTTTCAAAACCGCAGAGCTTTGATTCAGGTCAAATCGGCAGAGGTTTCAATTTGGAAAAAAATTGTACGCCTAGTCTAGGCGCTAATGTTGTTTCCATACACCAGATAGACGAACAGACCGACGGACGGACGGACGTTTTGCCATCAATCGATTTTTCGGAAGCGAGGACCCACTAAACAGGGATTCTGGCTACACTACGTGTTAGAAGATTTTTTCCTTTAATTTGACCACTTTTTCGTGATCACGGCCTGACAATGAATTTTTCTACCGAAACTCCTCCGTCTTTTTCGCGCAACATTACATAACTTTCCTTGTGCTATATATATTACTCCTTATATAAGCATGTATCCAGGAAAGCGAAATTTGAAGTCAATGTCAACCACCTCCATAAATTCAATGTTTCAAAATTAGCAGTATGCCAAAACCGAATTAGACAAGCCTCAACGCGGCGACTGTAAACCCAGCACCTTCCAGTCCACAGTGCTGCAGAGGAGACGTTATTGACTGAGCAATCGCAGCCGGTAGCTACCGGAGAGATTTCGCAACACAACGACCGGGTGAAGCATGCGTAGGTCCAGGTCGGAATCACCTTGGCACGGATATCCGGTTTCGCCCCCACCCGCCACCGGAGTCGTCGCCGCCGGCGGCCGACGCAATATCGAGACACACGAGCTGGGGGCGGATGGGAACACAGTGGGCCACGGAAACACCTCACCAGACCAGTATACGGTGGAAACACTATTAACACGCACCGCACCTGTAACAAGATAAAGCACACGAACCACAGTAACCCTCTCGCTACCGGCAAGAATAAAAATACTGATTTGGGGGAAAGTGTAAATGACCTTCTTCTTCCGTGTAATTTTATATATGAATGGTTTGCGGCAGTAAACTGTGACAAACTTTGATCGAAATTGAGATATTACGATTAGCGGGAGGTTGGTTTTGGTATCTGTGGCTTATCTTGTTGCTACCGCAAGACCATTTTTTTCTTTCAATGACGCAAACGACCATTGGCAGTCTTGGCCTAATTCTCGACTACGTTTAGAAGTATTTTAACTTATTTAAGTAGTTTAACTTATTCTGTATGGAATATTCTAAGCGTACTCATACTTTATCTTAAGCAAATAATTTTATCCATTTATGTTTCAAATTACGTTTAAATTAATTTCTCACACATGGTTTTAAAACTTCATTGGATTTTGAATCAACATTCATACTAATGTGTATATTATTAAAAATATACTAAATTTGATATTCACATTCAAGATGTTCGGAAAGTATTAAAAAAGAATTCTTAGTAGCAATTTAGCATAATAATTTTAAACGCGTAAGAGTAACTATTTCTGAGGACATATTTTTTCTTCAAGCTCTGTGATTTTAGTGCATCATATTTTTCAAATGATTAGAGAAAGCAAACTTCGGGTATAATTTGCTTCTGAAGTTAAGGAGTAGTACTTGCTTTTCTTGTAAGAAGAGGAAAAGAAATGTCTAGTAAATAGTAGTGGTCTAATAGTGTGTCCGTTTACTACGTTGCTGCAAAAAGCGATTCTAAAGAATAATTCATCGTCTCTATCTTTAAACAGTGGACAACTTTAAAACCTCCAGATATTCTCTGCAGTTAAATCAACATGAAGGGAACGAGAAAGATTTAACAGATTAATTAAATATTAATCCTGAACTTTGGAAACACCAGCTTACTGACAAACTTAAAATAACTATTGAGAAACAATATTAAGGACACTTTGGGGGTATGAATATTAATTACTATGACAGCTCTACGAGTTTAATTGCATATGAAAGTTTTCTGCTCAAAATGTTTCATTTCATCAACTTCCAAAGTATTTAATATTTTCCAATTGTAGATTTCGATTTAAGAGAGGGACGTATTGAAACTATACACACAACGTATGGAGTTTATAAAAAAAGTGTATGAATTGTGTTGCTATTCCGCTAAAAACATCATTGCTTGATAAACAAGGGTCTCAAAAATAGTTACTAATCACGACCGCAGGAAATTTCCAGGTCAAGAGAATATTTGATTTTGATGACATTCTTAGTTTCTATTAGAGATGTTCAGTCATGGGAAATGAACTGGACAAAGGAAATTTTGATTCTTGTGATATTGAACATTTAAAAGACTAAAGACTAAATGAGTCCATCATTCAGACATAAGAAGTGATTAGTAAGCCTAGATGTCAAAATTGTATGACAATATTGATTGGAAATTTTGTAAACTTGTATTATCAATATACGAGTATTGAGGAATTCAACAACTTCGAAGTTTCATTTCTACGAGCTGCCTCCAGCTACAGGTATTGAACTTATAACACTACATACACACGTGGCATTTGCACCTGAAACGAGTAAAGCTCATTTATTACGTCACTTCACATTCTAATAGCAGCAGAAATAAAGAAGGCATTGTTCAAAAATAATTTACTATTGTTCCTTTTGTACACTTATTGTTTGCAGGGGAATACAAATACTCTTTGAATTTCACAATACATTAGCAGGAGGAATAAATAAATCACAATCCTAATTATTCTAAAGAGAGGCATGAGGAGTAAATATAGACACTGTCTATCCATTGAAGAATCACACTGGACAAATTAAACGATAATCCTATTTCAATTCTGAAACTGGTTCAAAAATGTTTGAAGCAATGACTCAATGAGAACAGCCTTGCCAGACATCGATTAATTGTTTTTTTAGTATTTCCAGGAGAATAAACTGCCATGTTCATTAGTTGTAACTGTACTTGTGGATACTATATAACTGGAGATGGCGACGTTTGTCCACGCTAGAATGTGAGATACGGAACCGACCTACACCTCAGTTTTCTTGGGATTTCCCCTGGCGCCTCCAACGGCGGGTACCACAATCACCAGAAGCCGGGGACAAGCTCCCAATTTGTCTCGCGACAAGTATGATAATGCAGAGCATGAAATTGTAAGTGGATGTGAGTAATAGGAGAGGAGATGCCATGGAAGAGAAAGGAATCGTTGCGCGGTCCGTGAACGATTGCCAGGGTACAGCTCTAGCATTCGTCTGGTATTGATCGAAGAAACCATGGAAAATCACCGATCAGAGCAAGCGGCCGCTAGAATTCTCCTCGGTTGAATTTGATGGACGTATGTGGCCTATGACCTCCCCGTCAGAGTCACTAATTCGCAGCCGTTATGTGGCGGTTAAAATAACTTAAATTAACCGCCACTATCAAGAGAAGTCCGGCAGGGGCGGGGCGCACTTCGGCGCTTCGCCGATAGAGGGCGTGGCAGTGGAGGCGGCGCTCTTCAGCCGCACAGTGGGCTGCAGGGCCCGGCAACTCTCCATCAAAATTGGGGACAAAGCTAGAGGTTGCTATTATAGGATGCGCTAGTGTCGCAGGATACAGCTGCTGGTAAGGCGCGCCAACTTTCTCACATAGAAATTGGTCAAGAAATACGAATACACTTTGATTATGAAATATTTCTGAAATAAATTATTAAAAAAATTAAATACTACGTGTTTATCTTCTAAAATTCATTTATTCATAATAATACACGCACGAAAGGAAAGGAAGCGCGAACAGCGGCGCGATCTTTTGCATCAAGCGCGTGTGTTTGCGTCCCGAGAACCCACGCGCGTTTTAAATAACGTTGGTAGCAGTTCGTATTTTAGTTCGTGTAAGAAGGTGATGCTCTAGAGCGCACCACTGTAATGGTTCCAGCCACGTTATATGGAAGTTATAGGGCCCTCGTGGGCTGAAACGGTCTGAAACGCGCGCATTGGATTTCGTCGTGCGTTCAAAATGTTGTTGCAGGTTTATATTTAATATAAAATCGAAAACAAGAATTTTTTGTAAAAAATATAAATGACAAATAGCGCCACTCTTATTCTTAATAAATATTTTCGTGCTGTTTGGAGGGAGATCCAAGAGACATAATCGAAATAGGGAGGTGTACAAAATACATAATAAAATCTATACGATTGGGCTTTAGGGGTATCTAATTTCGAATTTGCTATGAAATTTTAAAATAAAATCGAATCCAATATGGAGCATATATTTCTGAAAATGCCATTCAATATGAATTTTGAGATCTTAGATTTCTTATGACCCTTTAGGAAGCTAAAGAAACCGAATATTTTAACTTGACTTGAATAATCAAATAAAAGCAAAACTTGAAAGTTTTTGAATCCCTTCATGACTTTTATTACTTTTTATGACGCAAATGAATTTTAGAAATTATGTTTGGTGTTGGATTTTTTTTTATTTTTAATATTCATGTTTGTAAGAATTTTTATGATCCACTGGACTCTTCATTATTTAATTTCTTCTTTCAAAGTACTATTTAGGAATTACTCAAGTGCAAATATTTAGTTTATATGTTTTCTACAGTTGTATAAATAGGAACAATAAGAAACATTTTTTTATAACAGTTAATATTTTCTTATAAGAATTGGTAGATGTTTAGAAGAAAAACATCATTACAGAAGTTTAAAGAATTGTTTCAACGATTATACATCATCACTTTAATTCAAAGCAATTTTATTGAATATAAGACTATCAGAACACTTCAATTATAACAGATTTTATGCCAATGAGAATAATTTCACTGGGATTAAGGGACAAAAGAAAAATATCCAAAATATAATGGGATCACAATTGGAACATCATTTATAACAAAACACATTAATGATAACCATATACAATTATAATACACCTATTTAAAAATTTTAATACCAGATAAATTTTTAAGCATCTTCCACTTAAACATATTAGGAATAGAACATTGAAGTAATAGAATAGTTATTGTTACACTTGGACAGTGAGAAGACATGCACATTGAAGGTGTAAATATGTGATCACTTGTGAAAGAATGTACAAGAAATAGAAAACTCAAAATTATAAATAAATTAACAATGATTGTTCAACTTTTCCTTACTTTATTCAAATGAACTCTGTGACATTGATTTAAAAATCTAATAGAATTTAACTTTGTTTTAAAATGAATTTCCTCTTTCTACTAAATGCCTCTGAAACAATTTTGATATGAATTAATGTAAGGATAATAGAGTTTTCAGCCTTTTTTGAAAGTGAAAAATTTCTCATTCTTTTCTAGAAAATCTTGAAAATGTCAATGTGGAAATTAAAATTTTAAAATCACTATTTTTCCCCATTTAAATTCAGAATTTCAAACCTTGCTGACTGAGTGAAAAACACAATTTTTTAAATTGAAAGTAAATAAGAATTCATAAAGGAAATGGAAGACATCTATTTTTTGCAACTGTTATTTGCTCAAAGTAAGTAATGAAAACAATCTCCTCCAAATTCAGTAAATCACATTGTAATTCTACTATTTATATCACTGTATCATATAGATTCATGGCTAAAAACAAAAAAAATGTTATAAAAAAATTACCAGGTACATAAATGTATTTCAATTATAATGTCTACCAGTCTTTCAAGATGAGAGCAATAATTCATCATTCTGATTATAGTTTACAGACCAAAAAGTCTCTTAAAAAGTCATTGTAAAAAGACATTAAAGTTGTAAAATATGGGTAAAAATGATCTGTAAACACTTTAGTACCATTCTACCAATATTGTATAAGAAGATTTTCATTCAATTCAGAAAATATAAATAATATTTCATCATTACTGTTCCATTTAAAACAAGGATTTGTTGATTTGACTGTTACCTGAACTCTTCCCAAATATTTTGTGTGTTTAGTGATTGTATGGTCTTCAATTCAAAACAATTTTTGAGGAGTTTTCAGATCATAACTTTTCAAATTCTTTGAATAAATAACAATACGGTAGGCCTTACCATATTTTAATTATACCTCATAGCAACCATTCTAATAAACATTTCTCAATTGTTTTTAAGCCCTAACATTAGTATAAAAACAAATTGAAAAACACATAACAAATAAATTACAAAAAATAACAATGAAACAATCCTCCTCAATCAGACATTCAGTTGAAATTCTATAAGTTTCTCCAAAACTTCGTTGGGTTGTTCAGTTTATCTTATTTCATTAAATATTGTGTCTGCCCAATGAAACAGCTACATGTAGAAACACTTCAACCCTTGAACACATTTAACAAGAACCATACTATCCACCTTTAAAGATAATAAACCTGATAAGTGACAAAGTAATGTTATCTTTAGTTTTGTATAATTCACAAAAAATGACAAACAAAAGCCAACTTACATTTTCGAATGGGAAAGACTGACTTATTAAGCTCCTCTTTTGCTGTTTCTGAGCACCAATGTATATTTTAATTTGCAATAGGCGTTGACTTGCAGTAACTTAGCAAGTGTTATTTCCAGGGAATATCGGTTTGCGTTTTATAAGTTATATGACTATTAATGCAGTTTCATAATTGGATAACTGTAATGTTTATCATAGCCTAATGTGTGATATAACACAATATAACAAGATTTTTACACTTTTGTGGTACAAACTCCAAAATAAATTGTACACTGTTTCCTTTTGCTCCTGCATTTGAAACAATTCAATAAATCATTACTTGTGACAAACGTAAAGCATAAGAATTATGTACAAAACAGTAGCACATACAACTCGCGAGCAGTACTTAGGCAGAGCGACGTTTAACCGTTGTCCCCAACTTTTGTGGAGAAATAAACCAAATGTTGACGATATTAGAATAAAAATGTGTATCTCCTTTCACCCTTTCAAAGCAGATTTTTTGGTCGTAATTTTAGATTTTGGTACTTCCAATATACTCGCTTGTTAAAATCAATATCTCCCATATAAAATGATGTTGTTGAATAGATTCAAATGTCGGAGCGTCAATTGTTCATGTTGGCAAGCTGTAGCAAGGCGAGCGCGCAGTTTTTGGGCATGGTATCTGGGGGTTTTGGTATTTTAAATATTTTTTCAAAGCGCTGTCATTTTCACAGACGCTGTTGGACGCAGCTACATTTACACCTGAAATATAAATATTTCAATGAGCTATTTTTCCTGTAAAACATTATCGGGCATCATGGCGTTCCAACAAGTTACTGCCTTTCAAAATGAGTTTTAGTTTCCCTTTAAATAACATTGGGATTTTTTTTTTT
>BOPP01000236.1:69185-109047 GCA_017312745.1 Gryllus bimaculatus | reverse complement strand
GGGATTGTGGAGGGGGCGGGCTGAAAGCATAGGAGGTGAAGGCGGGGAACGGAAGCGGTGGCGGCGAAGAAGTGGGAGGACGGCGTGGGGCAGCAGGGGGGTGAGCGGAGGCGGAGGGGGCTAAGGTGGGCAGAGCGGTGCCGCCGGAGGCAGGAGGTGAGGTCGGAGCTGGAGGCGGCGGTGGCAACTTCCGGGGTGGCAGGTGCGGAGAAGGGAGTTGGAAGCGCCGAGGACAGGAAGGGCGGAGCGACGGAGGCGGCGGGGGCGGGGACGTCTATGGCTGGTGTCGCTGCGTCTCGGCGGCGGCTCCGCCGCGCGGCCGGGCCATATCGCCCTATTGGCAGTAAAAATGCCTCCCATTCACCCTCCATATCGGAGGCGTCCTCGCTCATAGTGGCGGCCTCGCATTAAAATTCATTGCTTTTAATATTCTAAATAATACGTGTGACGGCCCGCCTTTTGTGCAAGTGTGCGGGGCCCGCACGCTTCAGCCCGGCGCTGTTTTATTCCCACTTGTTGAGGTGGGACGATCGCTGCTGCTGCCGCCGTGTGGGGACACCGGGGGACTGGAGCAGGGTGGGGGACGGGGAGACGGGTTTGGATTCGCAGCTATTGGCGCACCGATCGTTCTCCGTGGGTGCATGGGGTTAGGGGCCGTATAGTTTATTGACCCGTAACTTAGTTCCCCTTTCGGTTTAAGTAACCGTTTTCAGTACCACAATCGAAAAAAAATACGCCCTCTGGGAATGTGCTATTAATGGGACGATTCTATAGCGATAGCAGTCCAGCTTCCTCGGATGAAAATAGCTCCCATCTGTTGATTTCATACGGAAAAGGGTATTTGGAAGAAAGAAAATATAATGAACGGTTTTACTTCGAAAACTGGAAAAAGTGTTTTAGCAAAGTTAACAGTATTTGTGGACTTGCCAGATGATTAAGTGAAGTCCTCAATTTTCGTAAAAGTAATATTTGCGTCTCCTTAACAAATAGAAAGTATATACTTTTTTAAAGTTGAAGAAAGTATATACAGGAATGAGAAATATGTTTTATTTTATTTGTCACAAACGCATTTCAGGAACTCAAATCACCCACAAGACTAAATTTAATACTATCGAAACTAATTGTATGATCCGCTACAAGAGAAGAAGTCTTGTGACGAACGAAAAATGTTTCCTTATGCTTTTCTTAACTGATATAGGATTGTATTTTCTTTTAAATTTCATCAGATTTTTGTTGAAATTGAAGAATCAGTTTTGAACATCATTCGAATGTAATAAGTACAACATATATTTCTATTTTATGAACCTACATTTATTTCATTCAGCTCATTTATTCATAAAGGCCGACATATCACCAAACAAAGAAAAACTAAAACTATATTATTTTATGTATACAATCTATGTTATGGGATGTATAAGAATTATATTATTGCATGCATTTGAATTATGTAAACGTATCAACCAAAACCTTGAGAACGTTTCTTATATACTAGGGGAAAATTGTTTTGCAATATCATCTCAACTTCCTGTAATATTCAAGATATTCATAGCTGCTTATCTCTTACATTAATTGAGTTTCATAAATGTTTCTCCATGTATGTTATAGAATATTTCACTTGATGAATTGATTTCTGTCGGTAAATCCCACTTAATCTATAGAATTTTGAATTAGAACTTTTTAATAAATTATTTTAAAGCGAACACGAATACGCATCTCGGCGTGTTGAGCAATGTGAGAGTATTTTTAAATGGAATATTGAAATTATGTGATCAAACGATCACATAACTCAGAGCTCACAGGTTCAGAGCATCCGGTTCCGCGTTCACGTGACTATTGCTTCTTTTGTCCTTAAATGTTAATTCTGGTGTTGTAATATCGGTTTCCGTTCTTTATTGACTAAATCGCGTTTGCAACAGAGCACAACATAATTTCTGATTGCTTTTATATATAAAAACGTTTTCACGTTTAAAGGAAAGGAAAGGGAAAATATGTCTCCATTGAATAAAACATTATACTCTCTTATTTTCAGAAACATAAATAATACTAAATACTTATTAAACACTTAGTTTAGTAATATAAAGTATTTTTAAAATCAAAGAGGAATATTTTATTACTCCTGCAGCTATGAAAACCTAGTTAGCAGTATTCTGTATGACGTTGCTGTTTAAAGTATCGTAGTATTCTGTTTAATGTTGCGTTCCAGCCGCACATTTGTTCATACTACCAGAAAAAATATTTCATGGCCAAGTACA
Organism: Gryllus bimaculatus; assembly: GCA_017312745.1. Lineage (NCBI taxonomy): Eukaryota > Metazoa > Arthropoda > Insecta > Orthoptera > Gryllidae > Gryllus > Gryllus bimaculatus. The sequence goes on along the minus strand of BOPP01000236.1, from coordinate 106,795 downwards.
TTTGTAAAATGATGCGTGGTTAATAATATTACTAGCTCATATTGTTATTTTCATTGCAACTAGTTCTACTATATAATGAAATTAAAACACTGATTTAGAGTGGGAAGCAGGAATTGTTTACCTATAAATAACAAAACGAAGCGTCCTTTATTGCTACCTGAAATCGTGAGTTTCAGTGATATGAAATATTCAATGCCCTCTTTGTCAATGAATTGCATTTAATATAATCAGAGATCGGAACAATATAATAAAAATTCTCAGAAGCTTCATTCCTGGATTTCAAAATTGAAATCATATATTTAATTTTCAATCCAAAATCAATATAAAAGTGTGGTACATACTTTATGACTACTCTACAATGAAGCACTGCAGAACGTCTTTCAGAACTAATTACGTTTGTTTCTAATTTTTTATTTTTCAGTTTGTTTCACTTCCAAAGCAGTGGCAAACTTTTGCAGAAATGGTAGCTCTACTTGGTATTCCCATCAATATCACTCTCACTATTTATCTCTTTTTTCATATTTATTGTACATTCGACATTCAAAGTTTTGTTATTGCTCTAACCAAAAGCACAAACACCTTATTCACCACTACAGTCAAGAATACATTTTGTTTTCATTTTATTCTTCATTACATTTTGAAAAAAAAAAACACTTTTGTGTGTAGAGAAATTTTCCAGCGGTTTGAATACACTTCTAAAAGAAAAGCTAGAATCAATGAAACCATATAGATAATGTTATCTGTAGTTTGTGACGAAAAGATTGATATCTTAGATGGGTGTTAGATCGTCAACTACAGAGATCTGTGCGATAAAGAATAGAAGAAGGAGGTGCTGAACAAAGCATAAGCTTCCGCGACCGGGGTCTGTAGTAACTTGGCAGGCTCGCCTTAACCCTCCGAGTATGTCTTGCTGGAACGTAAAATATCATGGGGGTCCTTTCGATACGCCATTTCCTATTGCACGTTTTGACAATTGTTTTCTTTCTGGAACTTAACAGCCCTTTTAGTTGGAATCTGTTGAACGACATGGAAAAAATCAAATTGTGTTTACACTTGTTAGAAGTGCTGTATTATCAGACAAAACTAAGAATTTTATATTGCAAAAAGTTACAGAAAGTATCATGGGGGTCACGGAAGGACATCAATCACATTTTTTAGCAATCACTACATAATGTAAGGCATATGTAAATGTATTCAATTAAATAGTTTTTCAATGAAAATGAAAATACGTTTACACTAGGTAAAATCCCAATATTATGAAACCAACGAAAGATTTTATTTTGAAAAAAAGTTACAAAAAATCCATGGGGTCTCTCAAGAACCTCGAACACATGTTTTAGGAATCATTACATAATGTAAGATATGTATCAATGTAATCAATGAAATTGAAACTGAAATAAGATAAAAAATTCTTTGAATAAAAAAATAATTGATCCACAATTAAATACGCTCACATTTTTAATAAATTTCCGTAACATTTTCTAGAAACTAGAGTCGGCAACGACCCCATGGTACTAGCATGGTTAAGAGAGATTGCAGTATGATGGCCGAAACGTTGGCAAATCCTTCTAGAGGGCTGCGTCTTCCGTAGACCCACGTTTTGTAGAGATGTGGATGGATTAAGTTAACCCAGGCAGCACGCATACGATTTTCTTTTCTTTTCGAATAGGACGTTTGGGATAGAGTATTCGTAATAAAATTTCACAATTCTTCCAAATAAGACTTTGAATATGGCTTTCTAATAGATCGTTCATAATAAACCATTCGTAAGGAAACGTTCGCAATAGCGTAGTATGATCTGAGTAAGGATTTGGTGTTAGAGCGTTTTCAGAAGAAATTCAAAATAGGGAGTACAGAATAGAGAGTTCGCAACTAATTAATTTGGATAAACTGCTTGAAATAAGGTCTTGGAAATAGGGTGTGCTGAATAGAACGTTAGGAATACGATGTTCTGAATGGCGTGTTCGGAATAGGTTTAGTTTAGGTTTAGATTCAATTTAGGAAAATAGAATTCGCAATAGTGCGTTTGTAATAGGGAGTAGGAAATACGCTATTATGAGTAAGGGGTTCGGAACATGGTGATTGGAATAGGGTGACCGGAACTCGTTGTTTAGAACATCGTTCTAACAGAGCGGAATAAGGCGTTCTAAATAGGACACGTGAAATGGGGCGATCGATATACGATGTTCGTTATAGAGCATAGGAATTTGAAATAATAATAATAATAATAATAATAATAATAATAATAATAATAATAATTATTATTATTATTATTATTATTATTATTAAAATTATAGCACAATTTCATTTAGTCGGATTTTCAAAAATATTAGAGGACTTTTTTTACTTACGAATGGAAACATTTCTTGACTTAAATATGACGCATTTTCAGATTGCAACCATGGGTTTCAAAAATCAAAATCTATGGAAACAACCATATTCTCTTTTCTTAAAGATGTCGTCTCATAATTGGATCAGAACAAAGTATCTATTGGAATATTTTTAGGTCTTTTAAAAGCTTTTGACGTTATTGATCATAAAATTTTACTATCAAAATTCGTATGAAATTCGTGGTATTGCCCTAGATTGATAATGTATGCACCTTATGTACCTTACACAACGATCTCAAAAAGTAGAAATACCTTACTGGAATAATTATGACACATTATGTACACACCTTTCTGATTCTTTGTGGAGTCTCGCAGGGATCGATTTTAGGCCCTATTATCTTCCTACTATACGTATATATTCCGCGAATATTCATTGCCGCCTGACGTATGGCGTAATATTCTGGGGAATTACATCTTATCGCAGACTTTAAGATTACAAAACAAAATTGTACGAATAATAAGAAAATACCGTCCTTGTGATCCTTGTAAGCCTCTTTTTATTAATCTAGATATTTTACTATTACCATGTCTCTTTGTATATGAATCAGTGGTTTTTGTCAAGATGACTTATATATGTGCGGAAATGTATTTTCAGGAAAATCCGTTGTTTATAACTACAACACTCGACGTAGTAATGATATTCATCAAGTGACAGTATCAACAGCTCACTACAAAAAAAATCCATCTGTACATTATTTATGTATACCCATATGTACATTATTTTACAATACCTTGCCAGATGACATTAAACGATTAGGTTCGATGCAAAAGTTTAAGTCCTAGTAAAATATTTTCTGTTGCATAACTGTTTCTATACAATAAGAGACTATATCGAGCATCCAAAAGGAAAGTAATATTCATTTTAACTATGACATTTAATGTGTTATATATCATTTGGATTGTATAATTGTAAAGAACCTGTAACAAGTATTGTACTCCAGCTTTTGGGTCAATGACCCTCATCTCGATCAGGTTTTCGTTCAGTTTCCCTGATCCTCGAGCATATGCTGAGATATCCCCTTGTTTTGCTTCTTCTCCCCATAGCACGTCACACACAGATTTTAACTGTTTTTGATGTAAATAAACAAAAAGAGTTAGAAAGTTTTTAACAGAGCTTTCGCACCAGTGTGTTATTTAATAGAGCGTTCGAAGAGAGTTCGCAAGAGCGTATTTAAAACAGGCTGTTCATAAGAGTGCTATCGAAACGTGACGTACATGCAGGGACTCGGGACGCGGGCTCTCGGAGAGGCGAAAGGGCGGGCGACAGTGGGCAGGCGACGGCGAGTGAGCAACGGTGGACGGACAACAGCGCGGCGCCAATGGACATTTGGGCGGATGTTGAGGTTTAACAGACTAGAAATAGGGCGTTCAAAATAGTACGTTTGGAATATGGCGTTTGGAATAATGTGTTTGGAATAGTGCGTTCAGAATATCGCGTTCGGAATCGAGCGTTGGGAATAGTGCGTTTGAAATAGGGCTTTGGAAATAGAGCGTTAGGTATAGGGCCTTTGGAATATGACGTTTGGAATAGGGGGTTTGAAAAAGAACGTTTGGAATAGGGCGTTTTGAAAACGCGTTTGGAATAGGGCATTTGGAATGGGGCGTTCGCAATAGGAAGTTTTGAATAGGGTGTTTAGAATAAGATGTTCGACACAGAATAGGGCGTTCGGAGTAGGGTGTTCTGAATAGGGCGTTCGGTACAGGATGTTCGGAGTAGGGCATCCGGAATAAGGGATTCGGCGTCGGGCGGCGGAGGGGAGGCGGTAGCTGGCGGGCGACGGCGGACGAGCGACGGCGTCGGGTTCGGGAGGGCGTCGTCAATCCCCGGCCGCGATAGAGCCAGCGAGCTAACTGCATTCAAATGAGGAAAGTTCTGTGGCGCGGCCCGACGGCGACAGCGCAGTGCAGGAGGGGGGGGAGGGGAGGGGGGCTGCCTGGCGCGCGCCCGCCAGCGGCGGCGCAGCTGGACGCGCCGGAAATATCGAAAACAAAAGAGCAGCGGAACGCGCGCAAAGTCCGCGGGAAGAGAACGGCGCGGTGCTGCGAGGAGGGGAGGAGGAGGACGGGGAAGGCAAGGCGGGGTGAGGCAATGGAACGGGTCCCCCTCGGGCGGGGAAGAATAAGGCAGAGCGGGTAAGTCGGGATGAGATGGGAAGCTGTGGCTGTGGGGTTAAAGAGCAGCTATGGTGAGATGGGGAGATCGGTGCTATCTGCTATCATATGCGGTGCAGGTTTTCAAGGCAAGGAGAGGTATGTGGAGTCTTGGAGACGGGATACCACAGTCGAAATGGTGGACCTGGGATAGCTACAGAGAAAGGAAGAGGCCGAAAAGAGAAATGCGATTACATGAAGCTGGGGAGCAAGAAGATGATAGATTCTCAAGGAAGGTCGGACTGGGAAGGAGTAACATGTATTAAGGTGTAGAAATTGGAGAGGGGGTAAGAGAAGGTAAGGTGTGGAATTTGGAGAGGATGAATTGCTGAGGTGGTAAATCAGGTTGCTTTAATGTATGGAATAAGGATCGGGTGAAAGAATTTGGAGAGGATGTAAAAGAGAGAGAGAGAATGAATCGCTGGGGTGGTATAACAGGTTGCTGCGCAGGTGATGGAAAAATGGGCGCGCCAGAGACAGAGAGGAGTAAAGTGGCAGGGCAGTGGTGTGGTGTGCCGGAAAGACAGGCAACGGATCGGTGGAGAGGAGTGTGAAGTGCTTGGGCGAGCTGGATGGTAGTGTTTTGGTAACGTAGTGGCTTAGTGAAGTAGCAGTTTGGTGGTGCGGCGATGCTGTGATATTATGGTATGCGTGTGTGGTAAGGGCTATGGCGTTACGGAGAAGTGGTGATGTAGTGATATGGTGGTGCTTAGATATTATATTGTGATAGTGTAATGATTTTGGGATGGAATGATGGCGGAGCGGGGCGGAGCGGGGCGGAGCGGGGCGGAGCGGGGCGGAGCGGGGCGGAGCGGGGCGGAGCGGGGCGGAGCGGGCGGACGGGAGCGGGGCGGAGCGGGGCGGAGGGGGCCGGAGCGGGGGCGGAGCGGGGCGGAGCGGGCGGCGGGGGAGCGGGGCGGAAGCGGCGGAGCGGGGCGGAGCGGGGCGGAGCGGGGACGGCAGCGGGGCGGAGCGGGGCGGAGCGGGGCGGAGCGAGGGGCGGGAGCGGGGCGGAGCGGGGCGACGGGGAGCGGGGCGGAGCGGCGGGCGGGGAGCGGGCGGAGCGGGGAACGGAGCGGGGCGGAGCGGGGGGACGGGGAGCGGCGGAGCGGGGCGAGAGGGAAAGGCGCCAATGCCGGGTCGGGGAGTTTCTTTTCGGGTGCGTCCGTCGTCGCCCCAGAGGCTCTTCGCAGCAAAAAAGGCGTCGGTGACGCCCGGGTAATCTATAAGGGACAATTTTCGGGCCGGAAGGGCGACTTTCGCGTCCCCCGCCCTCCCCACCCCTCCTTCCGCCCGCGGAGGGCGCGGACTGGTCCGATATTTCGCTTCCAAGTTCCGCCAGAAGTGTCACTTGGGGCGGCAGGGTCGGGGGAGTTGGCGACGGATGGAAGATATCGGAAGGAAGAGTCGAAATTCTCAAATTTGACTTTTTTGTGGCTTTTTCTGAATCTGCTATTCAGAATATTCACATAGTTTTTTTTGCTACACATTATATTAAAAATGTGAGAGAGATTGAAATAATCTAATTGTGTTTTGATACGCTTATTACTTTCTGCATTAAATTGAATCGCGTTTGAATGAAAGAGTTACGGCTTACTTTTCTATCTATTTAGTAAGCCCTAACAAACCAGGTGTGTTTTTATGGTTTGAATATACTGTAAAACTTACGAAAAATTTCGTGGACATAGTATTTTCGAGAGGATATAAGTTCATTACCTGTAAGTAGACTATATGAAAACTTTCGTGAGAATAATATTCCTGAAAACCGTGTAAGTTGATTATCTGTATTCATGATTTCACCGCACGGATAATCGAAGATAACGGAAATGGATTTACAAAAAAATAGATCTTTATACTTATTAATCGTAGACGTTCTTATTTAAATTAAATGCAATGATCAGAATTGGTCAGACGGTTTGTTTGTAAAACATAACTCTTAGTTACAAGTGCAAAATCATACAAAACTTTTAACACGACCATAATTTATTACACTTGTGAAAATACTAATACATGCTCATAATGGTGATTTGGACTAATATTCTGGAGAAGGCTTTACTACTCTCTTTTTCTTTTGGGAAATGATTGATTCTAGATAGTGAGTGTGTCTCACTTACTTGATTCCGCCAATCTATCTGCCATTTAACCATTTCAGTTCTTCTCAGTCGTTTTTTTAAAAATTTCTCTTCTTCTATCAAATAGACTAAATATATATTTATTGAAAATATTAAGAATAAAATAATAAAATATTTGAAAGAAAAAAGAAACTCTAATTGCATTTTCATTTAGAAATAATAGTATGGTGACTAAGATTTTGAGAATCATGTACTCTGTAAAGCAAGCCCAAATGCGGCTACGTTTAATGAAAGTGATGAGATTCGAAAGATGTTATATAATATAAAATTACATAAATTCATATATAACACGGGGTATTGTGTGTAGTATCCATTACAAATGACTTTGCATTATATTATTTAAAGTAGAAACGCATCCTGCAAATATAATCAAGGAAAAATAATCTCTGAATATAGTCACGTGCATTTCTTAGTAACAGTAATCTACACAGACTTCTTCGCTTCAAAGCGCAATACAAAAGTTAGGTTTTTTGAATATGATGTTCTCCTATGAAATGACCAGCAAAACTCTTCGAATATATACGTAGTGCTGTTATTCTCCGAAAAAAAACTGCCAATCAAGTGGCTTACCCCACTGATTCTACCCGACCGAGTGGAGATTGAGTGCCGACATGTAAAAGACGAATACACAGTGAAATTGATATGATTAACTCTGTAAATTTTAATTAATAAAATATTAATTATTGTAACATTAAGCAGGCATAGTCTATGATAAATCTGCTTAATTTTATGGTAATGAGTAACGTATTTAACCTGTGACGATAAAATATTCTCTTGATGATTCATGCAAAAATCCTATTCCGTATTCGTTCACCAAGGAAACAACGTTAAGAGCATTGATGTGGCGGTTTCTGGGGTAAAAAATGGAGTCAAAATGAAATGGTAACGATAGGTGCAAACAGAGTAGTAACAAATAGAAATTCCCAGCATAGAAATTCTCAGCATTGCGTTTTGAGGATAGATTTCAAGATCCAATACCAAGTACAAAATGTACACAAATGCCATAACATCAGACGTAATGCTTTGTATTTTGTTGTTTAGTTAATTTCTTCTTTGAGCTTAGAATCCAAGTTTTTATATTCTCTACAAACTCAACCTCACATAGAAATGTACTTTATGCAAAGTATACTAGAATTGCGATTTACAGCAGCACCAAGTTCTTGCAGTGAATACTTTGTGATTGACGGATACAGCAAATTAAGCAAAAACTCGGAGGCAGTTCGTCGAAAGCGACACGATCCAAGGGAGATAGCAGCATATCCAGCTCCAGAACTGAAACAAAAGGCGGGGGCGGCGCGGGGGCGGCAGCAGGAGTGGCACCGGTGGCGGGGCGCAAAGCAGCTGTGACTGACGCGAGCGCGGCTCCGCTACGCCAGCTCGAGAAGAATATCGAGGCTCATACGTTAAGGAAATGGAATGTCGGGCTGCCGCACGCCCTTCCCCAGGAGTGCATTTATTCCAGGCGCCTGGCAGCCTCAAGTCGAAGACTGCTGCCGGCATCGTGCGCGGGGAAATCTGAGAGAGCGTACGATGAACCAATTGAGTTGTGTTTCGTAATAATCCAAGAGATCAAATCATAATTTCTCAACCTAAATTTTGAATGGATCTACATCAGGGGTGTCCAACTTGCAAAGCCTCGAGCGCCACAAGTGTAATCTTTAATGTGGCCACGAGCCTTTTTTACAATACTCAAGCGATCCACACCTAAATTCCCTATATTGTTGATTTCGAAACTTCGCCTGGCTGCTCAGAAAGGGTGGGGAGAGAGCCATGCGTGATATCAGGCTTCACCATGCATAACGCAGTGTATCACATTGGAATGATTTTGAATTTCTGTATTTACTACATAAAATTTTTAAGTCTAAACGTAACGTGTTTTCGTCCAGTATGGAAGCAAGGAACTTTCCCTTTTGACAAACAATTCGCGAGCCATAATAAATGACACTGCGGGCCGCAGGCATATCTCTTTTAAAAAAACAATTTTAGTTTATAAAATTCCTCGTCAGATTTTATTCTCAGATATAAAATTTCCGATACAAGTGAGGGAAATAGATGAAGTAGATAGAAATGGTTAATTATTGACAAGCTAACATAACCTCAGAAAAAATGTTTGTTTTAAAAATTTCTTCTCGTTTATTGAACGTACTTCTTCAAATATGTCAAATACATTTTATAATAAATATAGTTGTCAGCTATTAGTTTTTAATACTTTCGATTTCTTTACATGTCACGTAAAAGTAATGTTTTGATCATGCTTGGAGCAATGTGACTATTACAGTTCAGCAGAATCAATCGGCCGTCCCCGACCAAACTTTTCTTCAGTCAAACATGGATTCACTTGTAACGTATCCGAAGGTGCGAGTACAATAAGAGCAAGGGCAATATAACTCGTGAACAGTGTGTTGTTGTTTAAAACTGCGCACTAGCATTAAATTGCAATTGATTGGAGGAAACAAAAGAAAAGAGCGTTGAGACCAACACTACCCAGAATTCACACAGTTACGATCTCTATTAGTCCGTTAAAGTTCAGTCACATTTTTGGTCAACTCATATTTGCCCCTGTTTCATTAATTTGAGAATTATATTTCTTCAATAGACGAGACATATAAAATGAAAAATATAACAATTTTTGGCATTTCTGAATAGTAAATGCCGATTTAGCCAACATCGCTAAAGCATTGCACGCTACTGGCCACGGGATATTCGTGACTTGCGTCTGTTCGAATCTTCTTCTACAATCGTGCTTAGCTGCTCTACACATGAGCTAAAATCAGAAGGAGTGGCCGTTGCAAAGCAAAATGCGGATGGTTCTCACTGAAAATGCTCATATAATCAATCGTTAATGCTTTGAAGCACTCCAGTAGTATAATTTAGTAACATAACAATGGTTTAGCAATAAAAGTTGCCTAAACATGCTACATGAGAGACCCAATAATGACAATTATTTGTATATTTGTATCATTCTCAACAATCTTCAATAATACGCGAGTTCGTAATTTTATGATCGACCGTTCTTTTTGTGTTACAAATTTACTTAAAACACTAGGGTTTCAAATCATTCTATTTTAGTAGGTACTTTTCCATCACAGTCAGATTATGCACAGTCAGATCACAGAGATTATGCTTGATTTACGAGTGCTCGATTTGCGTGAGCAAATAGTTACGATAAATATTAAATTGAAGGCCTATTAGACACAGCTCTAAAAAGCGTTGTGAAAGAAAGTTGACCAAAATCATTCACAAGGAAACAATCGATTCAACTTTTCCGAACCACTAGTCACAATGGTAAAGAAAATGAACTTTGATCTTTCAGGAAGATCGTCAAATTCCTTCTCACTTTGCTTTTAAAAGCTTGTAATCACTGAAGTTTACTGCATTGCATTATGGAAATTATATAATGTTATTAAAATTAATTAATTAGGATAATCAATGTTATATTGTAATCTGTAACATTCGTTTTTTACTCCTTACTTGTGTAGTTAAATACAAAATAATTCCAGTTCGTACTCCTCTCGTTGAGATAAGCGGAACGCATCAGAGAATAGCAATTAATCCCGGATCACGAGTATTCATCCGTTGAGATCTTTCTGTGTAGCATATTTGTATCTCAATTCCGCTCTAATCTAATTTTATACCCCCACAAAACCTGCCAGTTTGGATGTTTTCATTCTTCCCTGAAGATTTGACTCGCGTCTAGGGCAAACTCCTCAAAACTCAAAAATTTCTCTGCCCCGCGCGCCTTCCAATGGCGGAGGCAAGTTGGACACTTGAAGTTCTCACGCAACGAGGCGAAGACCTTTTCCCCAGCCCTCGAGGCGACCGGCAAGGTCCGCGGGACGGAAACGGCGTAGGGTGGGAGGGGGGGCGGGGCCCTTCGGGATAAAGGTGCGGGGAGGGGGCGGGGGGCAGAGGGCCCGAGACGCCCTGAAGCGGGGCGTGCAGGCTGTGGCTACGGGTTGGAGAAGGGTCAAGCGGGGCGGGGCAGGACGCAAGTTTGGAGCGCACGCCTGCTCGGGCTTGGAAGAGTTGGGGATGGAAGCGGCCCTAAAAGGGCAATCAAAATATTCCAACTAGTAATTAAAATGGCGGCGGAGATGGAGGCGGGGGCGGCAGGGTGGTTTTGGGGGTCGGCGACGGGAAGCGGCGGGCTGCGGCAACCAAGATGGCGGTGGGGGCGGCGATGGACGCCGTTAGATTCGGCCATTGGGCTTCCAGGGGGCGGAAGCAGGAGAGAGGTGTTGGGAGCGGGGCCGGCAATGGCGGGGCGGGTGACGGGGAGGCGCGAAGGGTGATGAAACGTCGACGAGGGGACTACAAGGGCTGCGGCGAGCGGGGCGGCGGGGCAGTGGTGGCGGCGGCGTCGAGGGCGGGGGGTTGGGCAATGGGCGGCGTGGGGCGGCGGCGGCTGGGCGGCGGGGTCATCAGGGGGCGGCGGAAGCGTCGGGTGAGTCGGGGGCAGCAGGGGTGGCGGCGGCGGAGGTGGCGGGGGCGGCGAGAGGTGGCGGAGGCAGCGCAAGCGACAGGGGGCGATGGGAGTGACTGGGTCGGAAGGCGGGGAGCGGGGTGTGTGTGAAAGGGAATGGGAAGCGAAGGCGGTGGAAACTGAGGTTGGAGGAGGTTTGTCAGTGTGGTTGCATTGGTGATGGCGGAGACTGCAGCAGAGGTGGCGGGTGGCGACGTAGCGTGGCGGATGAGGGAAGTACCCGGGGCGAGGGGTGGTCCCCGTCCCCTCCCCTTTTCAAAGCCCCCGCTCGCCCGCCCCCGAGGGCGTGGCGATGCCCCAACCCCTTGGCGCGAAGTCGTCGCAGGGCGCTCTGGCGTTTTCCGTCCCTCTGTGTCTGCCGCGCACAGATATTTAACCAGCGTTATTGACATGCAGTGCGCCCAGCGCCCTTCGGATTAAACGTTCCTTGCGAAGTAGCGCATACAGGCAAAAGTACCCTGTTTGGTGTGTTCATTTCCGTTAAATAGGCGGGGGAAATGTTTCAATGAAGGTATTCTGTGCTTACGGGATTTTAGGCGATTGGAAGAAGACAGACTTTGGAACACATTACTCCAATGTGCATTGTTATGACATGTCATCAAATCTTTCAGGAATTTCTGTGAAGATGTGTAGTGCTTCAAAATGGAATACACGTCGTTCATCTCTTTAAATATCATCTATGTCTCAAAGTTATTTTGAGACTTTTTTTCAACATTTCTTCTGTTTCTGGTCTTGTGTTAATTATGCAACTAAATACAGGCCCGTACTTTTTCTGTGTATAGCACGACTGTTGTAGAAATATAGCTAATTCGCAAATTAACTGATTAAGACGCATATTAGTCTGTACTATTCCATAAAGCTACATGAAATGAAATGAACTGATCACTTCGTACACCAAGCGGCTAATGTTGGCTTTAGCCACAGGTTGGTCAGAAACATAATTATCCACTTATAAGGCTTTTGCGAAAATTAATTTCGCATAAAACAAAAATTGTCAAATATGCTTTGCGTAGACTAGACCGAAACCATATACTTTGTCTCACTACCTTTTGAAACTTTCCTCCAGCAGCCTAATTCACGTTTATCACGTGTCATTTGATATTCATTATCGTAATGTGCTTTATCAACCCTAGACATATCGTGTTGTCTAATAAGCACTTCCTACGGCGAAAATTCGAAACATGATTCAAAGTCGCTCCTAAATGAGAATTTATCCACCCAGGAGAGTAAAAATAAACAAGAAATAACTGGCTAGTTTTCCAATCAACTACACTCGGACTCTCGCCGTAACTTACATGACTTGGAAAATATTATTGAGAGAAAGACAGTTACACAGTAATGTTTGATTAAGAAACGAATATCTCCTAGAATAATATTTCAAAAGTGGTAATACGAGACACAATCTAACATCTTTGTACTTGAGCAATCTCAATATACTCGTAGGAGGTGCATTAAGAACTCTTTTGTTACAATTACCTTGTGACTAACGGCTTATGTTACTGATCTTAGAAGGGAATTGACTGTTTTGTAGTTTTAGTCTGGTATATCATGAGTCTGGTATATAATATCTTGAGTCTCGTCGACAGGACTAGCACCTGAAAAGTGAGATTTGTCAATTATAATTTTACACTTTGACAAATTATAATATCTTATGAAAATCAACTCAAAGATTAATTTCAAACTTCAAATTATTTCGTATTCCTTTCATATGAGACAAAAATAATTAATATTTTTTGTCTTTTAAAATATCATTAAATACAATTGTAGTGCATTAAATTGTATTAATTCAAAAATGCATTAATAGAAAATTGTTCAGTATAAAAGCATAAGGAAAAAATTATTTTAACAGAAATATGTAAAATTCTTCAAATCAAAACAAATATTACAGTATACTCTTAAAAAACAAGTAAATGATCAAGCTTTTAATGTATAACAGAAGCAAAGTGATGTTGATAAATAGAAGTGTACAAACTCTCCTTAACGGATGTATTTCTTATTACCAGAAATTCTGAACAATCGCCCGTCTGTTCTTCTTTGTTTATTAAAACTTAACTGAATGATCGGAGCGAATGTGAATATTGTACGAGTATCATTGAATAGTTTGTCTACGCATCGCTGGTAGTGATTCCATGCATAGCAACGGAAATCCTACGGAGGACCTCGTTTTTCGCATTTGCACTACCCATCATTATTAAATTTACCACTTCCTCTGTAAAAATCAATAAGGCACAAATCATAAAATTTGCATAATGGTTTTGATATAACGTAAATATGTCTGTTTTTAGACAAAATCCTCTTGAATGTGTCCAAATGCCTCAATGATTTTTAATCACTCATAATAACATGTCCATTCACATTTTGTTTTGCAAATTAAAATATTTTTATTATTACTAAATAACATAAATATTCACTACCTAAACATACTTTCTGCTACAAAGTAAACGAAAGAAGGTTAAATAAAATACGGCAGTGTATTTAAAAGTGTGCCTGAAAATAAAATAATTTGTATTTATTGTTCCAAATACAATATTATTTTACAATGATTTAAAACAAGTAGAAGACTTCGTGTATAAATTTTCTTCCTTCAACGATTAGAATAATGTGTTGGGTTTGCATTTTCACTAAACGTTTAATTTTGTAGGGAGATGTGAATATTGATGAATTTACATGTAACAATAATTTCTAGTATAGACCCCTTTTTACACAAGCAATTGACAGAAAACCACCCCCAGTCATTTGTATTACTTCCGGGAAATTCTGCCTAAGAATAGTAATTTTGAATAATAAATACTATTGTGCTTAAATGGTTATTTTCATTACTTAGTACATATACTAATATTTTTATTGTGACAAAAATATAAAAGAAACAAAAGTAGCATTTATTTTGTACAAACTTAGCAACCAATTAATTTAAGAACTTATATTTCTCTTGGGACTAAAAACTGTTGAAACATAATATTTGTAAAGCACTTTGAAGATTTTTAATCGTATATACAAATATCTGTGGGTGAATAAACAATAATACCGGGAGGATATTCTAACTCTATTTGTTCTTCATACACATCCCGTTTTCATAGATATTCACTTCGCGCTGAGTTTTAAACACCTAGGCCACTTGGTTTCCGGGAAACGGGTTTCAATTCGTACGATTAATATCCGCAATAAGTGGGCGAAGAGATTTAATTTCGTGAGAGCCACGTCCTTCCTCCTGCAGCCGCACTTCCAGTCGCCGTCTCCGAAAGCACCGCCCGTGGCGCCGGGAGCCATGAAAAGTGTCTGGTGGCGCCCCTGAATCGTGTTTATTCCGTCGGGCGATAACGACCGCTCGTCCACGCACAGTGTGCCTGAACAAAACCAGAAATCGAAAATATTCTTTGCTTGTGGGTATGTATTTAGAATTTTGGTGTCGACTTTTACCAGCTATCGGTATTTCAAAATCTGGGTTCTGTTTTTTGAATTTTTTTTTCTTCACCCAGAGACATCCAGACGCCTGAGGCAATAGATCCGAGGGGTCCCTTATTTTAAAAAAAATCTCTCCTCCTCCAATTTCTAAACAATTCATTTCTCCTTGCAACAGAAGTTACTTTTAGCATTTAACTTGAATGACGTATAATTATTGTTTTTTAGTTTTACATATTTTCAGTACTTTTCAATGAAAATCAGGACTCCAATTCAGTCGGGACATGGGGCAAGTTGACTCAGCTGCCCCCCCCTTTTAGGCGCCTCTCTCTACACATTACGGTATGGGATACTTATGCAGAGCATCATGTATTTCTTCACAGTGTCTAGCTTATTTGGTCTGTCTGAGCCTTGCATTAGTCACATAAAAATTAAGAAGGATATAAGGGAATGCAACAGCCCGGACAGGAATCAAACTTGATTTTACCCCATGAAAAGCGGGCGCGCTGTCCGTGAGCCACACGAGGGGCAAAAATATTAGGGCGCTTATGTTCAAAAAATGCTCTGTCCATGTGGAATTTGAAACCGATAATACTGGGAATGTTCTCGAACTCCCTTTAACCATGACAAATTTCATCTATCAACAGATAGTATAAAACCAAACATGTTCTATTTTCATCAAGTACTTTTAAGAAAGAATCAATCAGCATTCCCCAGTACCGAAGATGGCATCGTAACTTGTGATAAAACCACAAAACCCTAATGACGATAAAATGAGCCGTTTTAAAAATACTTTAAAGTGTTGCTTCTAACCTCCGGGCCTACTAAAAATATAGATATATTGTTATATTGTAGTAAAGTATATGCACAGTACCGTGCATCTCTTCTGCTACAGCCTCGTTACTTTTCTCTTAAGCATTCTACTAGGTTACTCTAGGGTTTCCTGCAAGACATATTTATAAGTAGGGTTGTGATTTATATGCAATAAAAACAGAAAAAATATAAGCATATATATGTAATTTTACATGGAAATATATGCAATTGAAAAAGATAAATTGCGAAATAGTGTAATGTAACGTGTAAATATAAAAATAAATAATAAGTATAATGTGGAAAATATGTTTACAACAAAAAAGATACAGAAATTTTATAAATTGTTTCAAGCGAAAAACATTAATCCAAGGGCTTAATTTTGAAGAAAACTCATTTCTTGGGAAAATAATGAGAGATGTTGTACATTTCACAAAAAATACAGGTATTACAACAAAAATATGACTTCCTCTCAATTCATGATAAATTGACGGGCCTGACTTTTTTAACACCTTTCCATGTATGCGCCGTGTGTGGGAACGCACAGGCGCTCGACGTATGCACATTTCATTTCAACTGATACTGCTGATGATAGGTCTTAGAGTGCTTCTCGAGCGACTCCGTACGAGTCACGAGAGTGGCAACGCTGATCCGTGGTCATTGCAACGTAAACAAATCCTCGGAAACCCATTGCTTCAGAGCAGGTCACATGATGTACAATAGGAAGTGACGAGAGGACTGTCAGAGGCGCTTACACGCGGACAGAACTGCAACTTTTGGGCTTCTTTTTGCGGATGAGGGGTGAATATGCAAGAAAAATATGCAAATATAGCACAAATATGCAAAAATATGCAGTTATGGTGATATATGCGAAGTAAAAATAGCTTACATTGGTTCTAAATTCCTCAAAACTCATACAATTTGTTGAAACGGGATGTTTTAGGACAGAAAAAATATGCATACATGTATGTTTTGTGGAAGGTTTAGTGCTGAAGAGATTAATTAATAAATATATAGTGGTAAATAATTTCGCGTTTATACAATGACAAGGATAGCGAATCTCAAAGAACAACTCACTCAAATAGTGATGAGGTAAATTAAGGCCTATTATTACGAAGTGGATATTCCATGGCGTTGTGGGATCCAATTTTACGTAATTGAAACATCAGTGTAAGAATTTACTGATTGTTTTGTGCACGACAAGGGCAAACCACCACTAATTGAAAAATGCCATAAAATCCACAAGCAATTATTTCACAATTATTTGACAAACACAAAAGCCAAACCATGTGTCGTCATAGTCCACAGTATTTCAATATAGACGTCAATGTCCCATCAGATATGATGTTGTAAGGCATCATATCTGATAATAGGATAGAACGAAGTAGTATTACGATCGGCGTATCGAGGTTGCGGTAGTTAGAACGTTTAGAGACAATGGGCTGATCAAGGGTTGTGGGCTAGAATTGGGGATGGAGAGAGTAACGGTTACATATCGGCGAGGACGGGCAGCGAGAGCTAGAGCGCCGCCAATGTAGCTAGAATGGTATCTCCGTGATCCGGTATCTCCGCCGCCGGTATCTCCGTGATCGCTAAAGCTAATACGACTTAACAGATTCGATTCGAATGATAGCGGATTCGAATCCCGCGTCTAACGTAATGTTTTCTTGTCAGTTATGACTCCCCCCCCCCCCCCCATGTATTACTTTGAAACTTCTTCCTTCTATTTCCGTTATTCCATCACTGGAAAAAGAAACCCTTTCGTTACGAGGCTAACAACACAAAGTAACGGCACACTGAGGGTACTAGCTCCCCGACCTCTACAAGGGTTAAAATACCAAAATGAACCCTTTGATTCATACCTCGCAAGTTATCGTAAATAATCTGACCAATAAGAGCCTTTAGGCTATTTAGGAAACGGGAAGTGGGGTAATCCTGACATCCTATGTGAAGTGATGTACTCCTGAAAGTGTGGCTCCGCAGAGTGAGTCAGTAAATACTTCGACACCAAGGGGAGGAACCATACAATAAGAGAAGTAGATTAATATACAAATATAGACCCGTTATAGTATTCCTCTTATAGTGAACTCCAGGCTATAACGAATCAATTATTAAAATAATAACCCCGTTATAACGTTCCCATTTATAGTGAACTACTGGCTATAATGAATCAATTATTTGGTTCCGGTGCCGTGTAATGATATTAATTCTCACTTCAACGAAATGCCACTTATAAATGAAGCAGGTTTAACAAAAGCATGAAACAGTTTTGTGAAATTCACGCGGAATCAACTACAAGAAACGATTAATATCAATATCTCACTCATGAATTTAATTCGCGAAAGCATCTCATCACGATGCAAACTTCGTGTGTTATAGCAGCTATGCTGTGAAGGCTCCATCTTTGAATTCCTGGAAGTCACCCACTATATAGACGTACATTTTCTCCTTACATTTCCGTTCACGCTTATTAATTATTACTACGAATTGTAAGACTATTTGCAATTCAACACAAATTTAGTATCATTCACGATGTATTAAACCTTCGTGGAACTCATTCGCTTTAGCTGAAGATGTTGTAGTGAACCCCTTCTGCAGTGAAAACCTTATATAGAATGAATTTCTTCAGAGATTTGTTATAAATAGATTTTTTTATTCTAGATATTATGATGGTCAGAATGATTGTGGCAAATATCTGAGGAAAGATGAAGCGACCATTAAGTAAATTGATAAATGAACAAATAAATAAACATAAAGTGTAACAATAATTAGTTCCAGGCCCGGCAAGTTAATGAGTACTACGTAAAGACGAAGGCGGATTGACGAGGACCAGGTAGGCGTGGTAGAAAAAGGGGGGTGACGGGGGAGTGTAGCAAGGACGGACGGCCACGAGTTGGCGGCAGGAGCTGGAATATTGGGCGCCACCGGCTCGGCGTCTAGCCGACGCTGCGCTACTGTGCGTCCTCTTTACAGTAGTTATTGTTCCCCAACGGACACCACTTCCAATTTTACGGGGCTGTAAAGCTCGTCCTCCCCCCGTCCACGCCCCTCCTGCGCGCTTGACCGCGACAACAGGTTGCTCCCTGCACGACGGGAAACAGCGCTGTTAAAGCTCGTACGCGCGCGGGTTTCACGACGAACAGGCAATTCGTTTTCATTCGTTTTCAGGCTATACCCGGATGAAATTATATCATTCCCGGAGTTAGTTTGGCGGGGGAACTGCAGAGTGAATACGACTTTGCCACATTCGCTCGTAATGGAATATTAACTTGAAGACGTAGCAGGTTGTTCGCAAAATATATTTGTTTTTACTTCGGTTTGTCACGGAAGGTGTATGTGTGAGTGTTTTACCAGTTAGGTTGTTTTTTAAGCTGCTTAAGTAGTCGTTAATATGTTTGCCGGCTGGGGTCGTTTCGAACGCCAGATTTGGCCGCCTTGTTACTATGAGGGCCTTTTCCATCAGCTGGTGTGTCATGGGGTGCTTGCCATATTGTGATCTTACTGTACCCAAGAAGCGTGTTCTGCTGACCCCTGTCATATAAGTCCGATACGAGAAGAATAAGAGGGCATATTGCCACTTTCAGTTGTGGCACTGCACTACACCCAATCCAGGTTCCGGAACCACACGGTTATCTGAGGGGAGACATATTTACGGAAAGGCGCTGACCACGTGCTTCCACGCTCTCATGACTCAAACATCAAGTTCGTATGCAACACGGATGGGTCAGTAAATACGCGACCAGGTTGAAGAAAGTGATGGACGGGGGATGGAAAAACCTTTCCTCCCAAAAATAAACAGTAATAATTTGGGGCCCTTTTTAATGAGATGTATTTTTTTCTTTTTACAGTAGAATAATGCCGTTTAGAGTAGAATTTTTTCAAAGTTATCACGAAAGAAAATGACCCATTTTTGTATGTTCATTTTTTTCGTCGAATTGAACTAACAAGTCTTTTCTAACTTTTTGGATCATTTTAACGCATTTTTTGCTGATTTAATCGATTTTAATACCGTTTTAAATGTTACTTTCTTCAAATAGTAGTTATGAGATGCAACAAATGTTCTCCACAGAATTCTAGAATAACATATTCGCTTTCTTCGCTTTGAAATTGTAATGTCAGCAGTTGTCAGAATGTAATCTATGGTTCCTGTGACCCCTACCAGTGCTCTTGACCGTAAGACCAATTTTGGGATAATAAAAGACAGATTTGCTGGTAAAGAACTGTCCAAACCAAACATTTTCAAGCTAAGTTTACTTGAACGAATTTAAGAAGCATAGATTACATTAGTAGCTCGAGTTATTCACATGAAGATTTTACGTTACTTTTTTCTGCTTTTAAGGCATTTTAAAAACCCTTTAAGAGCATTTTATTGATCAGTGTTTGCAATGTTGTATGCTACTTGCAGCTCTTCTCTTTGAGATAGTCACCGCGCTACAAAATCAAAGATTTTTGCTGAAATGTATGAAATAAAATGGATGTTGAGATTTTCACATAAAACAGTTTATTCGGTTGTACAATTTAAGAAGCAAATTCTCCTCGAGGATATACAAAGAAATACCAAGTTCCACTTACCGTACAAAAGTACTTAATTCGTTGCCGAGATTCGAGGCATCAAAAGAAGTTTCTATCGAAGCCAATGCACAGTATATCCAGGAACAACCACAAAAGGCGGACGACGAAAGGTCAACGAACTGTCACTTAAACTCTCTTTTAACATGATAGCTCGCACTCAATCGCCTCAGTGTCCCCGGGTGCTGAGCCGCCTATTATATACCCGTGTCCCCGGCTGCCAAAGACTCGTTCCCGCAGCTCGCTTCCAGTTGGTGCGGTCCAGCTACCTAGCGTTCATTAAACCAGAGCGCGTGCAGACTCGTGCGCGCGGGCGCCAACTTCAAAGGTAGCTGCACACAACATAGGCCGCTCGGGCTACTCGCTAAACGAGAACACTGTTTCGAAGGACAAGCATTTGGGATCTTCATCGGATCTTCGAGCTTTTCTTTTTTCTCAGCAGAATCTACTCATCGCTCAGACCTCGGAATGTCGTACAGGATGGAGAAGGATCACGCATGTTTGTCTCCCGTAGTTGATGGTACTTCTTTGTTATCATCCTAAAATTGATAAGAAGAAACCCCTTGAATGACGGATGCTGCCACCTGACCTCTAGAATCTGCGTCTTGGTTAACTTTGATCCAAACTTGTGTCAATAATCCCTCATGATCAGGACTCAAACCTAGGTACTCCAGGTATTGTCAATTGAAGCTCAGTCAGTTAGGCTACTCTTTGAAGGTTTTTAAAAAGAAAAGATGATATATTTCAAACTTTACGCCTTGTAGATGTTGCAAAAAAATTCATATTGTATGAAGCTCTTTGGCGTGGACCGCTTCCAAAAGTGATCAAACCACTTCCTGGGCGGGCGGTGACAAAAGAACACGCATTGTAGTAATTCCCGCAATCCAATTCTTTCTGCATAAGACGCGATGAAATCTCAGTTTGAGAATCTGATGCCTTGAGCAGTTTTGTAGCAATCGTGAAGGGAAGCTAAGCAATACGCATATTGGGCGAAATGAAAGGTGGTTGGTACGAGTTTGGCAGCAAGCATCAATGCAGTCTCCGTGAACTGCGCTTTGAGACGCAGCAAAACCACAGAAACATGATTAGTGGATAGAATGCGTAAGGAGAAAGGTACGGCATGAATATGAACATTTTGGAGAACTTGAAAATTCTAAATTTTTTCAAAAATATTACTTTTTCTGTCTTGAATGAACATTCCTTGATTAAAAGCAGTCCCATTCTAAATATTTTATTAACTATCCCCTAATCATTCTTTTGACACTTTTCCCCCTGTTTGCAATCTCTTTATCTAGTAAACTTGTTAAAAAACAATTTTCTTTATTTAATTAAAATTCTAGAATCTTGCACATTCTTAATTTTCTGATCTGTTTTACATTCTGTATATAGCAGTAAAATAATTTAAATATTTTTATGACTACCCTTTCTTATCTTCTATTCCCCCCTTTCCCCTCAATTGGTGAAAATTATTAAGTAATTGGTCAAATTATATGACATAAAATCAGTAAAATAGTTTGTTACCTGTTTATTGACATAATTTCACATATTCAATACGAGTAGTAATATACTGAATATACATTGATATTTTGTTATTACATATCAGACGCATCTGCAGTGTGTGTCTGCTACATACAGCATTTTCACATTTCTGACATTGACTTTTCAGTTTTCCGCAGTTTTTATATGCTAGATATATTTTACTTTTATAATTTGTGCTACGACGTGTTTCCATATCATGGAACCCCTCCATGACCTTTCATATTTTCCTGATATGAAATTTACCTGTTGATATTCACTTACATCATTCGTATCTCCGTCTTCTCCTCAGAAATCAGAAAGTAAATAAGTACGTATGTTAAATGTTTGTAGACGAAACACATATATTGAAACACCAGTCTATAGTAGTGAGAAACAATGAGACTAAAAGATCGAATATGTAAGCCCCCCCCCCATCTCAGTACCACAGGTGCCAGAGTTCTTGGTTTGAATAAATATAAATATGACTCTAAGCTGTTGGATGTGAAAGAGAAGACATTTGGCAAGATCAGAGGGGGTGATAAGAATGGCATTGGATTCAGTTATGCGGATGGCTTCTACTTTAAATGACATTAATATGTGCAGGAATACATCGATCTATTTGTAATCATCCAATGCACATTAATGTTTTTTGTGCATGAATCAAAGGTTGGTCACCCCTGACTTAGGAAAACGAGAGCACGGAGAAGGGAGCAGCCCCGTCAGTGTGTCCGAGTAAAAACAAGGGCGAAGGAAAGTGACCAGAGCGCCGCCCATAAAGAAAAAGCTCGAGTCCGAAAAGACGGTATCGGAGGGAGGGAAATCCATTCAGATGGGGCGCGTCGAGATTCGAAGCGCGGCCCCTCCAGAAGCCATCGGAGGCGGTCGAGCGGAAGGGATTGGCCGACGGTCGGCCGAGGACGACGCCAACGCGGGCAGCGTCGTGTGTGAGGCGTGAATACACGAAGGAGGAAGTGAGAGGGGCGAAGGCAGGGGTAATGTGGAAAGGGATAATTACATTCACATGAAGAGTGACAGAGATAAGAATTGAGCGAGTAAGAAGAAAGGGAGAGAGAGGAACAAAGAATCAATCACATAGACAGAAAATAGTTAGATGAGAAAGTGACAAAGAGAACCTGAGAAAGAAACAACCGGAGAGGGAAGACAGAGGGTGTGCGTGTGTGTGTGTGAGAGAGAGAGAGAGAGAGAGAGAGAGAGGGAGAGAGAGGGAGAGAGAGGAAGACAAAGAGGGAGAGAGAGAGAGAGAGTGGGAGGGAGAACCCGATGAAGAGGGGTGAACAACAATGGTGAATGTGACGGTCAAACATGAAAGCGGTGATCAAATACCAAAAGGGCGAATGTTCCGGTGAAAATATGTAATGTAAAAATAAAGGGAATGGGAGTGAGAATGAAAGTAATGATAGAAAACCGAAATACTTGTGCAATAAACTTGTAATGCATAACCTCTAAATGGAGGTAATAACAGGAAATATTGGTGTGACGAAGACACAAAGGAAGTAATACGGAATAAAAATTATATAAGCGGCGGAATAAATATGAGTGACAGAAGCAGAGAAAAAAAGATAATATTGTAATATACACAAAAATAAAACAGAGCAGCGATAAAACAGCAGTGTGAAATACTTCGAGACATCATGAGTAACGAAGGGTAGGCCGAGGACTGGTGAGATGAAAGGAGCGTCATCAAAGGGATGATGGAATTAATCCAAAAATGGCAGGGAACAGCACACGGATGTGGCATAGGCAAAGCACGAATACATTCTGAGATGGCTGGCGGGATGCGGGAGAACAATGGGCGAGGGGCGAGCGAAAGGCCGACAACAAGTGAGCGAGAGGAAAGCGAGGTGCGAGCGAGAAGCGAACAAGTGGTGAACAAGAGACAAACAAGAGGCGATTGAGAGGCGAGAGAGAGAGGCGAGTGAGGTGCGCGCGAAAGACGAGTGAGAGGTGAGCAAGAGGCGAGCGAGAGGCGAACGAGATGGTAGTGTAAGGGGTGCGTGAAAGGAGTGAGAGGGGAGCGAGAGGGGAGCGACATGCGAGTGAGAGTTGAGGAAGAGGCGAGCGAGAAGCAAGTGAAAGTTGAGCAAGACGCAAACGAGAAGCAAGCGACAGGCGAGCGAGAAGTTACAGAGAGGCGAGGAAGTAGGCGCGCGAGATGCAAGGGAGAGGGGATGGAGATGCGAGGGAGGGGAGTGTGTGAAGTGAGCGAGAGGCGAACTAGAGGTGAAGAGGCGAGCGACAGGCGAGCGCAGCGCGAAATGCGAGAGAGAGAGGCGGGTGAGAAGTGAGCGAGAGGCGAGCGAGAGACAAGTGAGAGTGGGTGAGAAGCGAGTGAGAGAGGCGTGAAGAAGGTGAGAGGAGAAGCTGAAATGACGGCGAGAGAAAAGGAGAGAGAGCGAGCGGTGGATGAGAAATAAACAAAATGCGGGCGCGCCGTGGCCGAGAGGCAGATGGCGGTCGGGCGAGTGGCCGGGAGCGCCGGACGGGCGCCTGCGGAGCGGGGGGGGGGGGCGATACTGGCCCGTATCAATCATGGCGTGTCGATGTGGAGGGAGTGCGCGGGGGCGGCGGTGGAAGCGGTGGTCGGGTGCGCCGCGCGCTATCGCTCGCCGCCGAGCGGGCTGAATAGGGGCGGGGCGGCAGGGGCGACAGGGACGCATTCACGCCCCGGCCCTCCTCAACCTGCCCACCCCGCCACCCCCGCCGCACTCTTCAGTGGAGCGCTACTCGACCCCGGTCGCCAGGCCGCGCTGTGCCGCCGTCGACGCTCTAATGTAAATCGCGCGGCGGCTAAATCAAGCGACGGCGACGCCGCGCCGCGCCGCAACACGCCGGCGAACAGGCGACGGCTGGGAGGAAGTTGTAAACAGACAGGAAGAACAGGGAGGAGAATGGCTGAGAATGGTAGGGAGAGCGAGAGACGGAATGGTGAGGGCGGAAAAAGAGGAAGCAAGGAAGTTAGGCATAAATAGAAGAGATAGAGAGAAAGAAGAAAGTCGGTAAAGAGGGAGCAAGTATAATACGTATATTCGAGAAAGAGGGAGAGAAGATAGAAGGGAAGAGAAAGATGTGACAAGGAAAAGCAATGGAGTGGGAGGGGTTAGTCCAAGCCCGCACTAAGAGAAATATGGGAAAATGCGAGAAGGGGAGAGAGCGAGCGAACGATAGAGAGGAAGAGAGAGAGAGAGAGAGAGAGGGGTGGAAAGGCAAATGAATGTGAACTAATAAGTCACAGAATGAAAGAGAGGGCAAGAAGCAACTATTGAGTGATGAAGAAAGTAAAAAGGGCTGGAAAGGTTGATAAAGTACGAGGGAACGGAGAGAGTATGGTTAATGGCAGCAAAATTATGGAGATTGATGAACGATGATGATGACGAATTTCAATGACGGTTGCTGGCGTAATGAAAATCATATTCTCAGATATCGTAAAACTGTGGAATGGAGGTAGACAAAAGAAGAATAAAAACATCTAAATATTTGTGGATGAAAAAGTACTGTGATAGTGAAAGGGTGGACATTACGATAGTGAAAATTACGCTTGAGATAACGCGACAGTCACAGGTATATTGGCCACGGTAAGGATAACGTGAGGTGGAAAGCTGTAATGAGACTGAGACGAAAAAATATATTGCAATGGCTTCCCTGAAAGGATATTTGTGGGGTTTGTTGATATTGATGACAGCGGTAGTGACAGTGTTTGTGTGTCAGTCGTTCCAACTGCGGATGAGGTCATGGAATCGTAACTGAATAAATAGCATTTGCAGGGGCAAGAAGAAGAACAAAAAGACAAAAACAAAAGACAAACTCAATGGATGTCAGTGGCGTGGCCATGGAATCTTGCCGTCATAATCCAAATCGTCCCTTATCTCTCTCCTTTTCTCATGCTGCTTCATCCTTTTCTATTCCTTCCCTCCCATATCGTTTCTCTTTCAATGTTTCACTCCTCATTCTCTTCCTCCCTTTTACTTTCCCCAACTCCCACAAATTCTCCCTCCCAGTTTAATATTTTTTCTCTATTTCTCTTCCTCTCTCTCTCCACCTGCCGTCTTCACTTTCCCTCCACCTCCTCCTGCTTCTATTTCACTCTCTCTCCCTTCCTCTACCCCTGCGATGATGGAGGTGGTGTCGACGGCGGCAAAGGCAGCGTCGTCTGTGGACGCCAGCGCCCGGGGCCGGGTTTGAGCAATCGATATTAAAATTAAGTGTCCGTGCCAGGGGTGACACGGCTCCCGCCGAGGCAAACAGGTGGATTGCTACAGCCGAGCAGCCACCAACAATCTGCGATGGAACCCGCGTCGCTACCAGCGGAAAACCAATGTAATAGGATACCAGAGTTTTGACAGCGATGATATACGGCGAAAGCGGCAAAGAGTGCGGTTTTAACGAAAGCTTCTGTTTGCACATTCCTACAAAGTCAAAATGCAATATTGATTCAATACACATGATAAATTTCATTGGTGGCAATATTACCTAAGATAAAATACAAACTGATGTTCTATAATTTATACAGTTTAGATATCAAAGAAGCAAATTTTAATTAATGCGATCATTGGAATGAATTTAATGAAAATTAAGCATTTTATATAAAATACTGTAACTCGTTTTTTAACAAGCATTATACATTTTACATCTCCGCTTTGTTATGATTGAGATGACAAATACAAATTAATGATTTTTTCATTTTGTAATCATTATTAATTCCTTACAGAAACTAAAGATAGAAGTTGGTTTTGAAAAAATAAATGCAAATAGTCAATACCTCACATCCCAGGACTCTATCAAAAAGAATATGTAGCAGTTTATGTGTTTAGATGTGTACTCTGCTGGTGGTTGCAAGCCCTGATGGTGGAAATACATTTTCCGAAACGTTGGCAAAGACTCATGTGTTAAATTGTTTTGCTCCTTCTGACCAAGCTCTGTAAACCTGACTTCATTAAATGCAAAGAGGTTTTGAAAATCCTGATACAGTCGCTTCGAACTCTAGAACCTCCCGATCAGAGGCTCTGCAGGAACGTAATTGTGCTGAGTCACATAAGCCGATAAGGCTTAAACTTCATATCTATTGCTTTACTATTGCTACTAACATTATCATGGTGGTAATGTGTGCCATACTGATCCTAGAGTGCACGCGAGATAGGAAATTTCGCACTTCTGTCCTGTTTTCCTACATAAACTTCCGACTCTGTTCATCCATTATTGTCAACCTTACACTGGTTGAAGAATGAATGATTCTGAGAGTCAAATGGTTTTGTATGATTTACATATGAATAGGTGCAAACAAATAGAATCAAAGTCACATTTGGCCAGTTTTGAGTTAACGATGGGAAACTGTTCTTAAAATATATATATACAACTTTCTATGCATGGAAGTTCGTTGTCCGTCTGTAGAGAGTTCTTCATCTATTAATGTTAAGAACAAAATATCGATGTCCGGAACTTAGAACTGTTTTGCTTACTATTCCAAATGTGAAACTTCTGGACATCGAACATTTTTGTTTTCCCCGATACATATCTCACTTATTGATGAGTTAAATCAATAAACCAACAATCACGTAGTAAAAATTCATAGCACGCCTATTTTAATGCACAATTTTCGACTCCCCTCCTGGAACCCAATCCAAACCCATGCTCTACCGAAACATTTAAATTCTCTATTCCATTAAATTGTTTTTGAGAAAACAATAAAACTGATTGCTACCGTCCTAGATGGCTTAAGATGTCAACTGATGTCACTGTTGTGCCTTTGAGCGGGAGGTCTTAGGGTTCGAGTACCGACGGTGGTAGAAATTGCGATCGCTAGTTAGGTATTCATAATCCGACGAGAGAACTGAGTGGATTTAAACATTGCCACGTGGGTAGTCAGTTGCTGATTGGCTGCATGTCCGCGATAAACCTTCTTCATTGGACGTTTGGACGATTTAAACATTGCCACGTGGGTAGTCAGTTGCTGATTGGCTGCATGTTCGCGATAAACCTTCTTCATTGGACGTTTGGACGATTTAAACATTGCCACGTGGGTAGTCAGTCGCTGATTGGCTGCATGTCCGCGATAAACCTTCTTCATTGGACGTTTTAAAGCACACATGTAAGAAAAATGTTCCGTAAAATACAGGTAAATGCTCATAATGTACAGAAAAAATCTGAAGTGTAAACTTACATTGCATCATGTGTGTTAATTCAAACGAGAGAGTCAAGTGGAGATACATACGAGTACAAAGGGAAGTAGTTGTTACGATGTAATGGCGGATCGCGTAACACATGTGCTCATAGCGCAGTGAAACTATATGAACTGTGCAGAATGAGTAGGCATGAAAAAAACTCGAATTTTAGTGTCAAAATCGTTGAAGATGTTTAAAATTGTGATTGTGTTCGTGACGTAGCCATTGAGTGTTTTTTGGTTAGTATATTTTTCACTTAAGTGTCGTCAGTCAACAATCATCTGTATCAACGCTACCTGAAATTGTCAAACATTCACCAGAAAATACCATAGAATGTGGCGAATCAACTGATATTTTGAACATAATTTACAAGAATTAAATTTATTACCCTGGAAGGAAACAGAACCGTCAAATGAAAGACGATACAACCAGTGTCAGATTCAAAATAAACGCCTTTTTTCCAAGTAACGAATAACTTTTTACATCAATGTTAGTTTACCTTGGTGATTAACCAATTTTACTTTACCTTATTTACCAGAGTAATTAAAACTGCTCAGGCATAATTGAGCCAACACCAGCTCACGTTTTTATGGTGTGCTGAAGTTTCACGTTGTCTTATCGAGAGTTTTTATAATTATTACTTTAGAAATAATATCCTGAGCCTATGCGTTATTCATATGAGTGCTACAATCTCTAACCCGAAATACCAAGCAGTCGTCCGTTTCTATCGCGCATCCTGCTCATTGCGATAGAAGAGTAGTTTCCAACGTGTGGATGAATTCAAGATTACCAACTGCCAGTTGTTACAACTAATAAGATGACAGCTTACTTACATCAACTACACTACCACAAATGTCGAGATATCAGCCTGGAGCTCAGAGCTTTTCTTGAGTGGGGCGATGCCCCGTTAGGGCTGATACCTGAATAGAAAAAAAACTCTTATAAAATCATGCACTACACTTACGGGACTAATTACCATAGTAGTTGGCGCAATCGGAAACTTGAAATAAATAATTATTCAATCAAAACTAATTATTACTTCTACTCAAAACAAAGCAAGCTGGATTTTGAAAATCGTAACTGCAGTATTCGGAAACTGCTTCAACAGTGAGATCATTAGTTGTTTATGAAATATTTTGCTAAAACCGTACCTAAGATAAAGGTTTTGATTTTTTATTAATTAAACAATTATATACAGTTTCTTATCAAACCAGAAAGTGGATCCAAAACGTTTTAACAACAACAAGAAAAACTATGTCTAAATATTTTATTAACCACAACCGGAAACAGTTTGATGACTTGTTTCAAAACATCCAATATTCCAATCTCACTCCCTTTTTTGGTCACCCCTGTCGCCCGAGAAGCCGATGGCGAGGACCCGAGAAAGCTGACACTGGGTAGAGTGACGGATTTGGATACAAAAATTGATGAACTGTTGGCTCAGTCAATATAGGCACCTTCTAATATGAAACTTCATTATACGGATGGAAACTGTTATACAGCCTTGAAAGATACGGCCCGAGCGAGACAAAAAATATATTCCAGAGAATAATTTCGTTTATACGGCGTTCTTTTCAGGGGGCTGCCACAGGTGATTAAAAAATAGAGAGAATGTAAAGGTAGTGAAATCAACGGAGCAAATGGATGCCAATATTTTTCAGTAAGCTCTTTTTTCACGCGCGAGCTCGTTCTGTCTCCATGCGGCATGTATTTGGCCGATCGGATTTTTCGTTTAACGTCACTGGATGGAAATGGAAATTAAAACTGAACTGGTAGCCGTAAAGCACAGGAACGACGCTGAACCTCTGTAGAATGCCTCTTGATTTCAAAAGTTCGTAGAGCGGTTCTCCCTATTCCGATGGCGGCAAAGGCTCACTCTCCGTACAATCGCCATCCATTTTTTTAGGACTTGCTTGCAATATAGTTTATAATTTTATAGCTGAAGGGGTAAAATGACGTAAAATACGGTGTTTATATCTAATATTTATCATCCGTTCGACGCGTGTTTCTCAACGAATACAAATTTATTAGCTAATTGTATTGGTACGAAATCTACTGTATGGCGTACATTCAATGATTATATAGTCATATTGTTTACTTTAGTTTTAACAAACAGAAGAAATTAACATCAAATTCTCGTTTGAAATACACAGTATTTTTCAAGAACACTTTTGACGTTGAAGAAGAAAGAGAAAGAAACAATAAAGGATTCCAAGAAAAGAAAATCCTGTCTACACAGGACTTACAAGAACCTGCAATGTTTCGCTGATGGACACGAAATCGTTCGAGGGGGATCGGCGAGGGACGTGAAATGTGAAAATGTTTGTTTTCGTGAGAGAGGTAAGTTCCTCTAAATATTAGTGTTCAGGAAAGACAATAGTTGAACAATTTTAACTATTTTCCTAATGTTCTTCTTCTTAATATGCTAGAGCATGTTCCTTTCCAGGAGATTAGGCACTGTCTCACCTTCTTGACCTTGGTTTTCCAGACTATCTTCTTTCCAGAGCTTCGGAATCTTTCGAGATTCTTACTATTCTGTCTTTATGTATTCTTTCATTGTGTTGATTCCTTTCCATCCTACATTGTTAATCATTTCGTGATTAATTCCGTTAACGTTTTATTTTTTTACTGATATTCTAATTTTTCTCTGCAACTTTTTCTATCTCTATATCTAGGTATGTTTCCTTGACTATTTTTCTTAGAACATGCAGCTCTGAGACCCCTATCCCTTGCATTACTTTTTTTAATTCGTGTCTCTGATGTGTATGTTTGCGTCTTGTGTATATTCTGACTTTTAAGTCCTGTCTCAGATACGTATTCAAACAAACTCGGTAGTTTAGGCTGGGAGTAATTACAATCACTTTAACTATTACTTCCTTTACCTCTTTATTTGCCGTCTTGAAATTTTAATAACCCGTAGTAACATAAAACGCAGGTATCTCCTTTTTATCACTTGCTCTAATGGTTGATTAATTACAAGTAATTTACACCTAAAAGAACCTTCAGCGATTGCCATACTTTTTATTTGGTTAATGAACATTTCAAAATAATTTCTGCAGATTTTATTGAATTCATAAAGCAACTATCGTAGATTATCATCCTTTTCAGCTACTAATACTGGATCTTAATCGGACTATTGAAATTGGAATAATCTTCAACCGTCTGCCTTCGCCGATTGTCCCTTGCGGTTGGCAGCGCACCCACATCTGTTCCAGGGAACAAGCTCCGTGGTGAGCCTTATGGTTACAATTAGCGGCGAATTCTAATGAAATTCCTTTTTTATTTTCCCTTTAGAGAAATGCCTTGCAGCAGGGGATATAATTTTTTTGTTATAACAAAAGGAAATGACCAATTTTATTATGACTTTTTTGCATTTTACTTCGATTTCGATTAATAAGTAATTGTTTTACCTTTTCTCATAATTTTGAAAGCATTTGATGTCGGTTTAATCGTTTTATATCGTCTGAACGGTATTTGCTTTAAATGATATTTATGCGATGCAACAAATACTTTTCACAGAACTCCCGAGTAGCTTATTCTATTTCTTCACTCGGAAATTGCAATTTCAGCCGTTGTGAGTACATAATCTAAGGTTCCTGTGAGGCGCTGTTATCAGTTTGAGCGATTTCGGGATAACTAAAGGCAGAAATGTCCTGGAAAAGAACAGTACAAAACAAAACTTAGCCAGCTGAGTTCACTTGAACAAACCCTTCCTGACGTATCTGACAGCTAAAGTTGATCATTTGGTTTTGACCAAACTTATATACGTCATTTTTTTCCCCTTTAGGGAATTTTAAAAACATTTTTAGAATATTTTATTTATTGATTATTTTGGCGATGTTTAAGGTCATCGTAATCCGCCATGAGTTATAATCCCCCCCCCCTTTCAGAGGGGCACAACGCCCTCTTAAGGCTGAAAGACGGATACAGTGGTTACCTCATACCCAAAATAGTGTATCCTCTGAAGCCTGGGTAGGGCCACTTTCCTAGCTCAGAGCTATTATTTTTCCGGACTGGCACCCGAGACTAATGCGACTCACATACGGTGGGATTTTTTTGATTGATTGATGGTGATGCCAGGATTGTCTTCTTCTAAACCCACTACCGTAAGTGAAGTATATGTGTCATTCTCAACAGTTGTCGAATATCTTCCCTCCGTGAATGGTGAGATCTAGAGCCAACCTACCGTCGGCTTGCGAGATTTTCCCACACCAATAATCTCCCACCAGCGGGACAAACTTTAAGCGCTCGAACGGTCTCCCGGCAAATATGATAATTACATGCAAGTGAAATTGTGTGTAATCAAGGGGGTGAGAATAGGACAACGAAGAGGAAGGCAAGATATGTGCATGATCCTTGGCCCGTGTGTTTGGTTAATGATGCGCCTTTCGCCTGCTATTGATCAGAGAAACCACGGAAAACTACAGATTAGAGCAGCCGGCCGGCAAAATTCTCCTCCAGACAGCGGCAGAATTCGACCTAGTTATCTAGCTAGGGTCGAAAATCCTGCCTCCGTCGGGACTCAAACCCTACAACCTCCCGGTCAGAGGTACCGGGTCAGAGGTCACATGAGTTGATGCTCTCAACTACCTACCTAGGTACGCCGGTAAAACGCTCTGTTCGATTAGCCATGAGTATCGGGCACTGCCTCCACGAGGAATCCAAGAGCTCAGCGACTTGGGGCCCCATCCCGTCTCTTCGCTGCCCACACAGGGCTGACGACATGCGCGTGTGTGTGACCGGAAACTGGATGAAAGGTGAGAGTTCCAAGTCTCGTTGGAGCTTAAGTGGTGAAGGTTTACCGAGATTTACTAACTCCGACTCGGTGGTGCACCACCTTCACTGTCGCCCCCGGGCGTGACTCAGCTCCACAGAGTGAGCGACAAAGCCGTACTCACTCGACAGGTTGTCGACACCAGCCTGTTAGCTGGGTCGAATTCATTCGCTGTCTTGAGGAGATTCTCGTGGCTATCTGCTCTGATCGGTAGTTTTCCGTGATATCTACGATCAACAGGCGAATGCTGGAACAGTACCCTAGCAAAAAGGCAACGGACCGCGCGCGATCTCATAATTTTTCATCCTTGTCTTATCCTCACCCCTTACACACTTACACTCCACTCTGCAGAGGGTGTCTACCCTATACTACCACGCTTTCCGGGAGACCTGTCAGGAACTAAGGGCTTGCCTCGGCTGGGGTGGTGCCCTGCTGGTGGGAGATACCTGATTGGAGAAACTCTCGCTAGTCGACGATAGGTCGGCGCCGAATCTCGCCATAGCGAGCGGGCGAAAGATTACCGCCACCTCTCGAGCAAAACACATGCACGGCTATTGAATCTGGTAGTTGGCATGCCCAGAATCACAAGCAAGCAATCAATAATCCACAGAAGTTCCGGTCTTCTCCTGCGCTCTTTCAACGGTGGATCCGACCACCCGATGCTATTGAACATTGAACTTTCGACCGGAGTACGCCGTTACCGGTTGCAAAATCTTGCGATTCTGGCCTCCTTTCCATCCAGGCGGACCGGGGCGAGTTCGGTGAGGTCAAGAAGCTAGCATTACTCCAGCACTCGCTCCGACTCATCAGCCTAAGAATTTTTCCCAGTAAGTTCTTCCCCTAAGAAGCAATGACTTACTTTCGATTAGCATCTTGAATCCTGTGGTCTGAGTGCATTACACTGTCACGAAATTTATTCTTTAGGATTCAATCCTTGGGACTACAACGAGCTTCTTGAATTCCGTGGACTGGGTGTGTCCCGAGTGCCTTTATATGTCACAAAATGTCTTATCTATGGTGCAATCCTTGGGACTACAAATAGCTTCAGTTTCTCCTGAATGCTTCACAATTTCGCATGAATTTACACCCGATGATGCAGCCCTTCCGCGTGCGACTAGCGGCTTGAATCCCGTGGACAGAGTGCCTCCCGAGAGCCTTTCAATTTCTCTCGAAATTCGCCCCCGGGGATGCAATCCTTGCGGCTGAGACTAGTTTCTTGAAGGCGGTGGGCGGTGCCTCTCCCGGGACGCCACCCGCTGCCCTCGCCGCCGTATCAAGGGTATTGCGACGTCTAGCGCACTCTGCTGATGGATCGCGGCCTCCCCGGGCTGGACTTGGTGCTATCGGCGCCGATGCTTCCTTTGGAACCCACTTCTCCGCCTACGCCCTTCTCGCTCCGAGCCTCTCGTTTTATTCGAGTAAGTGCATTCTTTCGCTTGTCTACGTGCGATGTTTCAGTGTTCTTCAATCCATGCACCCTCATCTCGAAAGAAGAACAAACTAAAACAAGTTGAACTTATATCTTAATGAAGAATAGAGATGTGAAAGCAAGATATTAAAAAATATTTTTGTTTTTTTTTTATTGACGAATACGTTTTGTGAGAGTAATAGAGAATACATCCCAAGACGTATGTATTCGTCTTACTTACATTTTGCTTTGTACTTTATGAACCACACTTTGTAATTTAATGGTTTTTATTAACGGATATGCATGCACAAGAAAACTGTGAAGAGATAACATTTCGACTTCGACTTTGTTTCGTAGGTTTTGACAAACCGACGATCAAAACAGTGCGTTTACGTTTAATATGAATCGTGACGGACGGAATTATTCACTGATGTAAGCATATTTTAGCTTGATTTTTTTCTTCTAAAATAATTAGTCTCCATTTGGAGTGCCTAAAGAATTACAGGGAATCTTTACAAGACAATTAAAAGAATGATGTTTCTGTCTATTAAAGGAATTCCTGTTACACGGAAATTGAACGTTTCATTTAAAAAACTAGTATAAATTTACAGAATATTAAACTAGTACAGAAAAAAATTTAACACAATGCTTACACTTCTATCTATTTCCACAAAATATTGTGATATATCTCAAACAAACAGATTTTTAATGAAGTAATGTAATATCAATGATCACATTTTTGTTCATGTAAATGTTGCCTATTTGTGCGTGTCCTTGCTAGTGCAGTCCACAAAGTTAATCAGAATTGAGCATTCGTCCTTCGATCCAGAAAGTTACCCCTTCACCACAAAGAATTGTAAAAAAAGCGAAACCTCGGTTCCTAACTTGCAGATCGACGCTGGCTGGCATCGTCTCCTGCCATTGAATTTCCGAAGCGAGTTCCGACCCGCCGTCCTTCTTCTCGTCCCGTAGCAGTCGCAAGGACTTCTCTAAATTCCCCTCCATCTTCCACTGGTGCGTCCCGAGTCGTGTACTCGCTCGAAACAAAAGAAGACACGCGGATTTCGTTCGCAATCGCGCGCAGATCGGGCGAGGCGACCCGTGCGCTGTTCGAGAAGTGCTGGGAGCGGCGTCGCGAGATCGAAGCGCCGGGGGGAGGGTTGGAGGAGGGGGAGGGGGAGAGGGAGGATGCTTGGAAAGAAGCACACTGGGTCGCTACGGGCAGGGCACGTAAGAACGAGACGTAAAAATTAACATGATAGCCCTCGAGCGTTTGACGAATATAAACAAGTGTGCTCGCAGGCGATTGTGTGGCATTTGGTCCCTTTCTATTCCAAAGAACAATGTATCGAATTCTCCCTTTTTTAAAAATAATAATCGTTTAGCAAATTTTAACAGCGATTTTTTTGTGGAAAGACTTCTAGTAGTAAAAATATTCAGATAGAGTAGTAATTAAAACACTGTAAAACGTATTTTCCCATCGGAAATATAAATATATTTGAAATTCATAAAATTTGCAACTAGTCCTTTTTTAGCAACTAAAAGGAAAAAACAAAAAAAATCACTCACATTTTAATATTTTTGATAATTTTTGGAATGATAATTTTACATGAATCAATCGTGACATCGTTTGTAAAAGAGCAACATTGCTTCGTAAAGTAATCGCATAAAATAAATATTTACGTAACTTATTTCTAAAAACAAAGCCAAACTATTGACCTGCATTTCCTAAACATACTTCACCGAAATGCAATCAAACTAACCACTGCACAGGCCACATCAAGGCTTCCAAAAATTAATATAAAATTTTGAAATTTGATAAGGTTTGTGTTTATTTAAAAATGAGAGAAAGCGATGATTTACTCATCAAATCTTTAAGGAGCAAATAATAATGTATTGTTTATTTGAATTTCATTTAACAAAACAAAAGAAGATCGATGTGTCCACGTAGATGCTGTCTAGTTGCTAAGCTGTTATGTCCTTAAAATCGCCATAGTGTCTAAATCAATCGGTCACGTTTAACGGGCAAAAATCTCTGGGATCAAATGGCAAAAACTATACTACAGAGAAAACATAGCATCTTTTTCCTGTAACGTATTCCTTACCAAAATCGGTAGAGGTGTTTAAATGTGGCGACTCAAGCGCTTAAAGGTAGAGGACATATTTTTTTTAAAAAAACGTGATATAGAGGAATCTCATTTGCCTCTTTCAGTCGATATCCTGAGAAACGTCAACCTACTAAACACTTTCCATTCAATATAAAATAGGAGGCACGTTAATGATACATTACATTCAAATCAGATAGAATAATAAAAAATATTGCTAAACTATTAATCCTAATTTTAATATCTACAATAAAATCAACGTGAATTGTGTTATATTAAGTGGCAGTGATATCATGATATAATCTTATACTAGGATATATTTTTTGGAAATTATAGAATCTGAAAACTATATTTGGGCAAATTTGTTTCGGAAGAAAAGCATTTGGTAGACTGAAGG
The DNA here is from genome assembly GCA_017312745.1 of Gryllus bimaculatus. Lineage (NCBI taxonomy): Eukaryota > Metazoa > Arthropoda > Insecta > Orthoptera > Gryllidae > Gryllus > Gryllus bimaculatus. The sequence continues at coordinate 70,483 of BOPP01000236.1, read as the reverse complement.
AGTGAGTAAATGGGATTAGGAATTATGGATGAAGGAAGCTGGACCACAGTCAATTTCAATTACCGCCTGCGACAGAATATTCTAGGACCGGAATGCACAGAGATGAAGTACCGACAGTGGGAGATTTTCTACACTAATAGTTGATATCGAGCAGCGTTGAAATCTTACAACAGACGCATTGCTCCCAATGTTGAAGAGTGATATTATCTATAGTTAAGAAGAACGTTCTTGCGCACCTGTGAATTTATAGATGGCACATGACCTATGTTTTCAAATAGATAAATAAAATAAACGCAATAACAATAATAATAATAATAATAATGATACTTATGATAATAATAATAACATTAATAATAATTAAAACAAGAAAGCCAAAATAAAACTCCATAAATCATGCTCCTACCGATCTGTTTGTATTGATTTTGTATGCTTCTGTCTTAATTTTGCACAATAAATATATAGATTTTCTTTATAATATTTTTAGAGCATGGAGATCAAAGAATTACTTTCAAATTATAAAAAATTATAAAACTTGTATTACAATATAAATATAGGTGCTAATGTGATTTGCTATTCGTGCATGGATACCATAAGGGGAGATATATAGATATATTTTAAGGCTTCCATTCTCTTGAGTTGGGGAGGAATTTTCCCGAAGATATCAGCAAATTTGTGGAAGAAAAAGTGTGCCTTTACGTTGCATATTTTTTATTGATCGATTGATTATATTGTGTTTTTGGATGCGTCAACTGTCCTGGAAGTATAGTGCTTCTTTTTAGCACGGAAAGTAGCGTTGTTCTCCCCTGCTTCGTGGTGAGATCCGGCACTGACGGCGCGTGCTCTACGCTCCCGACTGGTCTCCTGATTCGTGCGGTACTGTAGTGCATGTGATAGTATGTGTTTAATATGAGGTGAGGAAAGGACAAGGAAAAGGAAGGAAAGATCGCGCGCCTAGTGTTGATAGGAGAAAGCCCAGAAAACTACCGATCTGACCGCAACTGGCTAGAATCCTCCTCCGGTCCGCAGCTAGATTCGCTAGTGTCTAAATTCCTGCCATTGTCGTGACTCGAACACTAGATCTTGTCGGTCAGAGGGCCAGCAGAGACATCAGTTGATGCCCTGAGCCACCTCAGCCGGTGCATTTATTTGTTGTCGTTTGGCTCGTTGAAACGCTAAATTTGAAGAAGAGAAATATCCATGACGCGCCATCGATTTCTTTTCGGCCCACTGTACTACAGTGCGACAAACTCCCCACCCACACGCCCGCTCCGCGGAGCCCGCCCCTCCTCTAATTGTTT
>BOPP01000236.1:47175-68924 GCA_017312745.1 Gryllus bimaculatus | reverse complement strand
CCGCTGTCTCTCGCCTCCCCCCACCCACACCATCGCCCGTCTCCGCCCTTCCAGCGCACTTCCCACCCACACCACCTCCGCGGACGACACTGCAAACGCCCACGCCTCGCGCACGATGCCTGTAGCATACAGAATACATGAATGGGTGAAAAACAGAACGGTACAAGTGACATTTTATAAATTCTGAGAAAAACGTGTTTATTTTAGACTATACTTCAGTGGCAATGTATTTTCCTGGTTTAAATGAACAATTTAAATGCCGAGGTTTTAATGATGAAAGAGAGCACCACGACTTTACAGTGATATTGACTTAAATAAACAGATTCCTCAGAATTTATGAAATGTCATTTATTCCTTTCTGGTTGTCACCCATTCATATATTACTAATTTCCACTGTATGCAAAAATTGAAAGAAATTTATGTAGCCTCCCGACGTGCAAGTTGTGTCTATGGTTTTGATACGTACCCCGGATCTCGAGGCAGTCACTAAAATGATAGAATAGCTTCATTTTTTTGTAGAATGGTAATCTTTGAATATTTGAATGCCTCATTCCACCTAATCACGTACTGAGCCACCCGATTAAATTCTTAAACTCAGTGTGACACTATATAGTTCATACAATACAGTTAATGACATGCGACAGATTGCTCGCCATTATTTCATACTAGCAAAATACTCGGCACTGCCTGAGTGTTATATATATATATATATATATATATATATATATATATATATATATATATATANNNNTATATATATATATATATATATATATATATATTTAATCCTTGCAAAGAAGGAAATACCAGTTTTATATAAATCTCGATAATTAAGATGATTATTTTCAATGTAAATTGTTCAAGTTTTAATTAGATACTATGATTTCTTTTAATTTTATTTTACATTTCTATTAAATTAAAATATGTTATCTTACGTACTGCTACTGGTCTCTATATAATATATTAGGTACCAGTTCTGCTGCAAGATACACGACTCTGGTGGAGTATATTAGGGACCACCTATTAGGCACCAGTTCTGCCCCACTGCTACTTTCTTTCCACGGAATATATTAAGAACCAAATTGCTCTTAGCAACAGACGGAAAATGATTGTGGTGCATCTACAAACACATCATTTAAATTATTTGTGTCGTCATTTGATTTGTATGAATCTGTACCGAAGTTTGCCAGGACACTGCTACAATCCTGAAGAAGAGCCTGAACAAGTTTCGCACGTGTTCATACACTACTTGTTTTGGTATCGATGTAGATTGCTTGTAATTGAATTCACTTGCATTAGTATAAATTCACGTTGTTGCGTTATGGTACCATATACGACTCTGATTCTGCGCTCCGATATTAACCACCACCCTCACTTCCAAGTAAGCCTGCGCCGCCCCAACCCAGTCCCTGGCTACAACCAGAATTCCTTCTCCTTCCTGGCTCCAACACTTTCCTTCTCCTTGCTTTCTTCCCCTTCTCCTCCCTCCCCTTCATTTCTGCTCTGTTTCTGCGCTCGGCTTCTCTTCACGATCGACCACTCACACTGTTTCTAGTTTTTTTATGCCATATTAGATGTGGCGAAACACGGGACATCAGATTCGCTCTTCCGTCTGACCGAAGACATTTTTCTACACTCATTTCCCCATCTAGTGGCGGAAGAGACGAAACAGACTATTTTGAATTTCTTAGCTCAGAGGGTTATTTTAGGCTTAAGGATCTTTTGCATGCTGTAAATCTACAACATGGGACAGCCAGATTGACTTCCCATCCGAAGGAAAGTATTCAAAGAATTTGTTCACCCTTAAACAATCTACTGCTTCGGTCGGGTGGGAATCCGAAAACTTAAATATAACGTCCGGTACAACGTTTACACCATCGAAGCCACAACTTCCTTTCCTTCTTCACCCTGGTTCCATACCTCTCCCCCTTCCTACTCTCTTCCCCTTCGCCCGGTTTCTTTTGGAACTCTCTTCACTCTGCACGACCTATCTCACGCTACTACAAGCAATGGTCTCGAAGGTGGAGCGCAAGAATATAAATAGTTATTTGCGTACCTAGTTAAGAAAAGGAATTTTTGGGGTACGAATTAATTTATTCGGGAGAAACATAATTAGGAGCAAAGTTCGACATTTGAAAATGAGTATTCCAAAAATACTTTTACCCAAGTGGCGTATGTTATTTTAGCACGAATTGCTGGAAACATACGAGAATACTATGCGGAAATGCTTCACAACTTGCAAGGCGGCAGACATGTTGACTCATGTCATCCCCGGTGTTTCTTTTACGTTGTCTACTGTTTGAATTACGTTGAGATACCCGATCGCGATCCCAGAATGCTGACTTTATACATATATAAGTTCTCTGTTTTTAGGAATAAAGATTTGTATAGCTCGGCCAAAATTAATATTTCAAAATTACATATCCTGATTTGCCAGCGAACCACATAGAACACAATCAGAGAAACGCGAATCACACTTAAAAACTCCGTCCTACGTGAAACTCTTTATTCTCTTTTTATGTTTATTTTCTCCGAATATCTCTCTTTACTCGTTCTCAAACTTTATGTTCGTGCGTACAAAGGACACTCATTAAGCCTGGCAAAGGTACTTATGCAAATGACCTATTCTAATTGCCATTTTGTTTTTTAATGAAACAAATTTAAACTACAAGACATTACAGCGGAATTTTTTGAAAATATTCTACAAAATGCAATATTCCAAGCAAGACGATGAATCAGATGTGCGGCAGATTATTATAATAGTGCGTGAACACTTAATGGCGGGTTAATTGATGTTAAGGTTTTGAAGAAAAGTCTGATCGTTACGAAATGTAAAGAGGCTAAGTCACAAGTGAGTGTCACTCAGAAAATGTTGCTCGAGTACTTTTCACCTCACTCGTAAAAAGAAACACCACTCCCGGCTCGGAGCTGCTGAGGATATCGCAGACACAAGTCGCGGGAAAAATATACAAAGTTCTTCGGAAACCTTTTACTTTCACATTTTCTGGTATTAAAAATACTCTATTGTGGAAAACCTTCACATATTATGTTGCATTATCAAGTTCTAGGAATGACTATCTGATAGGACTAATTAGTTGTTCTTAATCTTCTTTCATATTGCAATCATCTACATACCCTGATGATGCAATGGTTTCTGAACAAGAGTTCATTTCTGGACCGTCTTTTCGACTTGATTGTACTGAAGAAATACCGACAGACTTCACCAACAATATTATCTCTTTAATATCCTTTTTTACAATTTTACTAAAATGGGTGTTCCTAGCGGGAGCAGGTAGCATGGTGCCTTCCAAAGTCCCCGCGCACTTGAAGATTCTTAAGGAGGATATTCAAACAGTTGCCATAGTTCTTCTAGATAGAGATTGGTTTTCGTGATTTAAAATTCTGCCGTTCGTTAAAAATCATCGAAACCAATTAATTATAGCTAATGATATGTTAGCACCCATATACCAAGAATTGTTATTTCTTGATTATATGATTATTTTCTTATAAGGTACTGTTATGAAAGTATTGAAGGACACGTGGCCGATAACACAAATATTTATTTTATTTTATTTAATAGGTAATTATTACAGACAAAATTAGTTAACTTGATCCTATGTGGCTAGGCCGAAGGCCTTTAAGCCATTACAATACCTACATCGTTTCGCGTTCTAATCTTTCGAATTCTGGTATTCACCCCAAATGGTCTCTCCATCGCATCAAAGCCGCGGAAAAGAGACCATAAGGTACGGCTCAGGAAAAAACCCCTGAAGGGGGAAAAACCTGCCGTCAGAAGCCGAGTACATTCTAATCTATCCGACGTTTATTTTAGCTATTTTATTTTCTGGCGTGGGCGTCCCGCCGTCTCCTTCCAGTGCTTGGCCTCCTCAGCACCTGAAATCAAACAGCGCCACAGAAGATCGTCCGCACCAACGCCTCTGCCCTTATATTTTTTTTTCGATCCCCCCTTACCTCCCCCCCCCCTAATGTGCTTATTACTATTACAGTTTTATTTTATTTATTATATTAACATTTTACTTACCAATTAACTATGACTTATGACTTATTTCTTAACTGTTTACTTACTTAACATAAAATTACTGATTAACTTACATATTGTTAGCTTATTGACTTATTTATTTCTCTCCAGTCTAGGCTCCGCTCAAGCTAACCGGTGCTATTTTCCCACTCCCTAATTTCAGTTTCCCTAATGGTCCGAACCTTTCCTAAAAATGTTCCTAATTCTTCCATGAATTTAGACCTTTTATCACCTAAAATGTTTTGGGCGAGCGTTACGTTCCTGTTTAGAAAGTAGTAATTTCCCATTCTCATCCATTTTTTTCTCCATGTTTCGGTTGCACAGCAAATTAAGAGTATGTGGATCCAGTCTTCTCTATCACCGCAAATAACACAAATAACAGACTTGGTTGGTTATGATGGTTAATAGGTCTAATGACGCCAATTTATTATTTTTGCACACCAAAAAGTTTAAGAAAACTTTTAATCACTAAGGAGAACTGTTAGGTCTCTAATTCTCACATTCTCTCCAGTGTTTAAGTTCAGATGAAAACAACTTTATTTTAAAGTGATTTTCTTAAATTTTTATTTAGTGTCAAATATGAGTGTTCGCTTAGATAACACTAGCACGCTGACTGCATCTATTGGTGTTTGCAGTGCCTTTTACGTTTACGGCACATATACGATGTGGTTTTATAGTTGCAATTAGCTGTTCTGGCTTACGAGTGTAAGATTGGCGGCACACTTTGTAAACTGTATGCTGATACTTTAACACGTCCGGTATTAAATGCCATTTTAATCCTGGATACAATAAAGACATCCTTTAGCATAGGCATAATGTAATTAAATTAGTTTAAAGGATTAGCTACCACGAATATTCTATTACGAATGGTTTTAGGTTCACATTGCAAACCAAGTTACTGCTCTACGTCATCGGGTCTGGACGACAATTCACTCGTGATGGAAAATTGAGTTCAAGGGGAAGGGCTTGCAAGCCTTCATAATTGTAACTAAGGTGAACCGTGAGGTAGCTTTTGTACTCCAACTTTCCATCTTTGGTTCAAATCATGCAGCCACTCTATTTGTGTGTATTAAAACTATGTTTCTCACAAACACCCCTCTATTGGTATCAGAGCTATATTTCCCCCTCTGGAAACCGAGGTTCAAATTTGGTCTATGTTGAGATTGTGGTAGTCAAATAAGGTTCACGGAAGCTTTTCTTGGTTTCCCGTTTCCCATATCCCGTTTCTTTTGTTTCTCATCTCAGGTGTGGCCATAAAATTTAGGTGCTGTCATCGTAATAAACAATAAAGAATTTAGTCATAAACGTTATTTCCTTGCATCCTTCATCTATGTTTAACCTTTTGTTCTCTAGTTCTGGTACATTCGTTCGTGTTTGCAGTTAACAGTGATACTCAGGTGTTCCCGTTTCCCAGTAAATGGAAACATGAGCGAGAAGTGGGTTGACGTACTACCGGAAATTGAGTTCAGCGGGCAGAGTGCACTAGACTTCATGCTTCTTGCTATGGAACAGCGTTTGGTAACGACTAGCACGTCAACTTGACACTTCTGGCTGCCAGAGTTCAAATTATGGAGACAGATAGTCCACCAATGCGGAATATTTGTTTGAAATTTAGAGATTCATTACAAGAATATTCAGAGTTTTCCAGTTTCCTCTGTCTCCCATTTTATCTCACCAAAATGTATTCACATCATCTTCAAGTATTCGTCGATTTATTAACTAGAATAGGTACGTTACTGAGGATTAGTACTTCAATCACTTGAAGAGTCTTGACCTCATTTCCGAGTTACTCTTTATACATTCTCTCTAAGTTCCCATGACGGCGTCAGACTCTTCGCTAATTGGTTGTAGTACCAGCCTCTACCATACATGTTACCTCCGAAATAAAATCATACCATTTCATGACAATTTTTTGACGTGCTCAATATTTTTTACAGACATTATGCAATCAAATGTTTCATTGTGTTTTAGGTGAATTACGAGATAATGGTACATGTTTAGGGAAGTAATTTCATACAATATATATTCTGTGTTTTGCGATTGTTTTTGCAAATTTTGCATTGTTTCCACATGAATACAAATTCACGAATAATATAAACGAATGGAGCTGAAGCTTTGTATACTTTGCGTTTTATACTCACATTTGTCGAAACAAACTGGGAGCGATTAGCGCCCCAATTTATCGCATCTGAGTGTCGGGTTTCAAATAATGGGCACATCAACTTGATCCGTGTTTATGAAAACCAAAATTTTCATAAATAATTTTACAACACCTGAATTACCGTGTCTGCATTAGGCTCAGCGTGAACTGTTGACAGTGCAACTCGGGTGTTGCCAGAGTCCGCATAATATTTGTTCAGGGTTTATTTTTCCTTACTAGTCAGAAATAAATTAGTGACAACATACCAAATTTACTGCTCTGGGTGCCATCGATCGAATCTTAGACATACACTATCAATCGATGGGGGATTTTTTGTGGAAAAACATAAGGGTGACAACGTGTATTTTCAAGATTCTTTGGCGATGTTCTCTATTCACTTCGAATTGTTCATATAACGTCGTCATTCAGCACCAACATAGTCTTTATCACGTGTGTAACCTTTCCATTCCCAATTTTAGGCTGGCAACTGTGACACTGAAGTCATAATGAAATACTTCTTCTGAATTTTGGACTATCACTTCAGAAACTGCTTTAAAAGTACGTTTTGAAATCGATGTCAGTACTGCGGCCTCGTGGACTGATCATCCCCAGTGGATTTTGAAATCAAGCACGAGAATATCATTACACATTATTACGTCAAACAGTGCAATTTCCATAGACATCAAGCAACCATCTTTTCCGTTGTTGCCATTTTAGTTCCCTCCTCACTGGTCACATGCATTCGTTTGTATTCGCCCAGTGTCAACAGTTAACAATGCAATCCAGGAGACCCCGATCACCCAGAATTGTCCATATCGTATAAGTTGTGGTTGACTTGCGACGGGAAATTGAGTTCAAGGAGATGAAAGAACTGATATTTTGGCTCTTTGTTAAAGCGAGAAAAAATGTAATAGCTAAAGCGCCTTCACCACTCTGGATGAGAATGTTCAAATCCTGACCACACATTGTCCATTGATATAAAATTTGCGTTAGTAGAGCAAGTGAGCAACTGGTATTTTGGAGTTTTTATGTGAGATTTCTTCAGCCACTAATTTTCCTCATCTTAAATCATAACATAGTAATCATTTTCACGCTGACCAATCCATTTATCATTTCAGGCAGGCAACTAAGATCGGAATGAAACTAATTTTCAGAATTTTGGAAACTTCAGAAACGTCTCTAAGTTTCCAAACCGATTTCAGCACTTCGACCAAGGGGACTGATCACCCAATATGGTATTTGGAACAGAAAGACGAGCAACTTCTTTGACGTGTTTACCAACGTGTTTTACATTACTTCTTTGACTAACATTACAATTTCTACAGACGTCAATCAACAACGTTCGCAGTTGCGGGTCTGGGTGGCTTAGCGATCTCGGGCCGAAGGATCGCGGGTGCTGGCCACGGGGGGCATGGTTGTATTTGGTTGGTTCTCGGTATGGACACTTATGGGCGATCGGGAACACATGGTTCGTCCTTTCACCCCTATCGTCACCGTATCATTTCATCTTCACAATTACCATATCATTAAAAGCAATAGTAATCGCTAATGACCTACAATCGACCCGGACAGCCAAGATCGCTAAGGCACCCTAATGTCGTGGCGATCTCGGATCGAAGAATCGCGGGTTCGAAACCCGCCTCGGGCATGGATGTATTTGTGATCGTCCCTTCACTCTTCATCATCATCCTATAACTTCATTAAAGAAGGATCAATAATTCCCTCCGCGAGCAGGACGCCCTTGCTCTTAATGAGTTGTGCAGTTGGCTGAAAAAATGTCCTACATATTGATGCGTCCTTAAATAACAAAAAAAGGAAGAAAAAAGTTTTCCGTTGTTGCCATTTTAGATCTCTCCTCTCTTGTGACACGCTTTCGTTCGAATTCCCCCAGCACCAACAAGTGACGTTGCGATCCAGGTGTTCCCGATCGCCCGTAAGTGGCTGGGCGACGGCTGACTCGCGACGGGAAATTGAGTTGAGGGGCCCGCGCGCGGTCTGGTCGGCGTCAGGTAAGGGCGGGCGGCGGGCGGAGCGAGGCGGCGGGGGACGGGCGCCGGGATAAAGGGAGGTTAAGTGATGACATTAGCGACGCCGGGGGGCGTGACCAGCGTGCAGAGGCAGGCGGCCGCGAGAGGGCGGTTTTGCAGGTCGGGCGGCGGCCCTGCTATCGCTGCTGCATGGCGAGCGGTAATGAGCGTTTCGCGGTGGCGCGGTTGGGCAAGCCGGCGGCCGCGGACGCGCTTCTAACTTGCTTACGTCCTTCTTGCCCCTCGAGTAAACGCCTGGACTGCGTTTCATTTCATTAACCTTACAGTGAGTATTTTTACGATTTCCCCAAATATGTGTTTCATAAACTGTGATACACAACCACCAGACACGATTGTGAGCAAATTGTTTTGAGATGTTTCGTCGCAGTAATTATGTTGAAACCCCAAAATCGCCAAAATTTGTTATTGCAAGTTTGGGGTGCCTAAATCTCTCATTTCCAACACAACGACGAGGCACCAGCACGTGGCCTCTGAAATGCTCCGTCTTGTGATGACAATTAAGTGTGCATTTTTACAATTTTTCCAAAACGTGTTTCCTACACTGTGATAGGCAATTACCTGACATATGTATCAGAAAATTATTCTCAGGTATGTGTTGTGACAATACTTATCTTGACACAAACCAATATCGCCAAAATTTATTACTTTCAATTTGCTTTGGATCACATTCTCATATCGAACGTAACGACGCGGCACCAGCTTGTAGCCTATGAGATGAACAAAGCACATGAAGTCAAGCTAATGCATCTCACACAAAAATACTGATAAGGCTTGATTTCCGTCCCTTGCTTAACAAACTCTAAATTATTTCACATATTCTTAAGATAAACAACTATTTCTATTCACACTTCCAAAGTTGCTTTTAATAGACGACACAAAAAGTCGAAAATAAACTAGTAAAAAATAATATAAAACAATTACGCGTACTAAATGTTATAATTAAATTTATTATAATTATAAAAATATTTCATTTCGTAATTAAATTACTAATAAATTAAAGTAAAAGGACCTGGAAAAAAATCACATGAAGTCTTATTATTCATTTTTTTAACATATTATTCACAGGCCTATGAGTTCCGAGTTCTATTTTATTTCGCGAATTAAAGTCAATCATATATTTACATAAAAATATTTAATGTCTTATAGGCGGAAGTGGCAATGTAAGAGATGGCCGAGAAAGCAAAAAAATATGCCGGAAAGAAAACTTCAAAAAAACAGGAAAGGAATGTCACGTTAAGAAAAAAACAGTCAAGTGCAGATAAACTGTAGAAAGGAAAAACTCGAGAAGTGGTGTTGATGTGTTTAGCTGTGCAAATGTTGATGACAGACGAAGAAAGAGGAAAATAAAAAGACGTAAAATGATAGAAAACTTCCGGAAACCAGAAATTAATGTCACATTGAAGGGAAACAGTTGGGTTAGAGACACTAGAGAAAGGAAGAGAAGAAAATGAGGAAGGAGATAACACGCAAGCATGGTGACGACAGATGTAACGAAGAAAGGGTATGAAGACGAAAAGAAGGTAAGGAAATTGTAGGAAAAAGAGAAACCTAATGTCACGTTAAGGAAAAGCAGTAAAGTTTAGAGCATCTGCAGAAAGGAAGAACCCGGGCAATTGGAGTGGGGCGAGCATAGCGGCGGAAGTGGTGATGACAAAAGACGATAGCGGCGTTGGGTGGCGGTGCTCAGTGAGAGTGCGCTGCGGAGGCGGCAGAGGGGGGGGGGTGGAGCGGCGGCGGCGGCGGCGGCGGCGGAGAATCCGCAACCGAGATAGCAGAGGAAGACGACCCAGCCGGCTGCGGTCGCGTCCCGGTCAGCCAGGTCTTTTAATTTCCTGGAGCAATGCAGATAAGGCGCGAGGCAGGGGATCACGGGGTGATTGGGGTGGCCGCTGCCCGACAAATCTCCGACGCATCTCCTCCCCCGCTCCCCTCCCCTGCCCCTCTCCCGACCCATGCAGCCGAGTGGCCTCAGAGAGACTCTGCGACCCCTCTTCGAGCCTGCGCAGATGGAGAAATTCCACGATCGTCTTTCCGGGAACCGCAACAACAACCAGGTTTCCAGGATGTTGAGTTATTACTTTTCTAGGAAAGTGTTTCCTTTCATTAGAACTATTAAGTCAATCTCGACTATTTTCAGACATAGGGATTTCTAGAGGAAGGCTTGGGTGCACTACGGTTCTGCGAACGCTATCTGCAGCAGAAAGGATCAACTACCAGGAAAACATGAAATGCGATCGCGAGAAGTAAACCCTCCAATTCATTTCCTGTACCGTACAATAATGGTTGCAATCAGTAAAATGTCGTGGAATACATTGAATATCTGCTGATAGTGTGATGCGGGGTATGGAGTAGGATATAACTGGTGTAGGAGATAACTTGGAGGTAAAAAAGTATACAAATCAACATCATTAGGCCGAATTTTGAAGAGTATGTGTTTTAATTTTCAAATTTCTGGCTGCAAGGTGGTTCAAGATTCAAGGTGATACAGAATTTTAAGATATTAAACGAGAATGTACCACAATGCTTTCATTTATAAAAACCCTTTCACACATACTATTTTAATCTTTAACTATCTTACATTAAATAGAGTATGCCAATAATCCTATGCACGTGCATATTTACAAGGCGAGGTGATAGAAGTTCTTAAAACGTTTTTTAGAAAATCAACGAAAGTGATGGACAGACATAGCATTGGCGATTTATTAATTTTTTTTTACTGGCGACGTTTTGTTAGTGACAAAGTACCAACTAAAGCGCTCTAACATAAAAAATGATGACAAAACCTTCGTTTTCTTTCAGCGCATGAAAAAATGAGAGTATGCCATTCATACTACGACTTTTGTGTATTTTGGTGTAATTGAGGTGAACAACTTTCAAATTTCTGTTTTCAAAAACGTAATTGTACAACGAATGCAAATAACTTCAAACTCTGAATTTGGAGTCAGTGACTTCGTATGCAGTTCGTATCCACACAAATTAAAGAATTATTTTCAAAATCTCAGGGCTTTAGTCGCACCAGCTTGTTCAGGGAATACTCAATTAAAATAAAATTCTACCATAGTTTATGCGCTAGCGATGATCATAAACGAACTAACTGACGGAGAGACACACGGGCGGAGAGACGGACGGGAAAACGGACGGAAGGACAGACTGGTGGATGAACGGACGAACGTATGGACGGGCGGACGAATGGTCGGACAAACAGACGAACGGAGAAACGGACGGACATATAGGTGGACGGGCAAACAGACGGACGGGGAAATAGAACGGCAGAAGGCGAACAGATTGAGCGGACAAACAAGCGAATGGACAGATAGAGGGATGAAATGCCAGGCGAACCATCGGACGTGTAAAACAACCTTCTTTTTCAATATCAGGGGCCCTCAAAACGCATCTTTCGCAGTATTTTAAAATTTCCCTTTACTATATCTGAGTATATTACAAGTACGAATACGAGGAAGTATAAAAGAGACGTAATGTAATGCTTGATCGCGTCCAAATTCAACACCGAGTTAAAAAGCAAGAGCTGATTATGCAGATCCTGCACGAGCCGCTAGACAAGGCGTATGATAACAAAGGCGCTTCAAGTAACGATCTGAAGACGAAACACCGGAACTCAACTCGGAGAACCTCCGCGTAGCGCCAAGCGGAGAAGCGAGGAATCAATTCTGAGAAGATCTCAACTTCAGCGTCTTCCTAATACTCGGAACGCCTCGCCCCGCCTCGCCTCGCCTCGTCCGCCTCGTCCGCCTCGTATCCTGCGGAACGCCTTCCGCCGAGGACCTGCTGCGGGTGGCAGTCGCGGTGACGACATCCGAACAGGGGGGGGGGGCAGGAAGGAGAACAGTGTTAGAGTGAAGTCCATGGAGATGGAGGAACTTATGAAGCAAATTTAGACAAGTAAAACCGCCTTCGAAATATAAAAAACGCAGTTAAAGGTAACAATTAATTTTAACATAAATGTTGTCTGTAGTTTTGGCAATTATATTAAGCGACAATTTTTTTGTTAAGTGAAGACGTTGGCATATTTAAATTTAATATTAACCTTTCACGAGATACGATACACCGCTATGACACTTCCCGCCCATGAGAAGCTCATGTAACTGGCGTCGCCTCTGCCGGATGTTGACGTGCTTCCGGTCATTGAAAATTATGTCAAGAAACAGAAAATAGGCGCAAGAATTAGAACAATACACGTACATGGTTCAATCTTCAATGTGAATAATGTTTTATAAAATATCGAAAAATTCTAGCGTGGATTAACACTTCCTGCTACGTCAATATTGAAATTTGAATTAAATAAAAATAACAGGGGACAAGAGCGCGCCGATTGATTGGCGATTGATTAATTAGTGTATTGTGGTCATTAGAGCCGTTAACGTAGTTAACATTATTTCGCGGGAAGTGGCGGTTTTCCTCGCATGAGATCCGGTGCCGAGCTCCTCCTAGACTTCTAAGACATACCTCCCTGTTCCCCCAGCGGGGCATCACCTCAGACGAAACAGATTCTATGTTCCCGACTGTTTTTTTTTTTTTTTGGTTGATTGATTGTTTAGAGATTCGGGTACGTCAACTACCAGGGTCATCACTCTCAAAAGGGTAATGCATGTTTTTGCTTGAGAGGTAGTAGTGGTGATCTTTACTCCGCTGTATAGCGAGATTCGGCGCCGATTTACCTTCGGCTAGCGGGGTTTTCCTATTCAGGTATCTCGCACCACCGGGGCACCGCCCCAGCCGGGACAAGCTCTTAGCTCCTGACGGGTCTCCCGGCATGTGCGGTAGTGTAGTGCGTGCTAGTATAAGTGTGTCTAAGAGGTGAAAATAGGGCAAGGAAGAGGAAGTTGAGAAATATACAGCTGATATACACCGTAAAACACTACAAATGGTCGTGAAGTAAACGGATTCACTCCGGTTGAAATGTATCATCTGCAAATTTACATTTCGGAAATGGATCACTCTTTTTGCGCGCCGAGAATAATTAGGTTGATTGCTTCCGACTGCCCCGTCCTACGATGCTTCCTCATTTCGCTAACTGGGATGGCCGGTCGTTCGTATGATATTTTTTGAAACTTTATTCTAAAAAACACGTGTCCCCTAAAACTACGCATAAGTAAAGTGAAATGCCATGGAGGGCTACATTGACTCCGAGTTTCATTTAATTCCTCATTACCCGAAGATAAATGCACCCCTTGTCGTTGAATTATCTTTTATATTTCAAATTAAGTTTCTTATAAGAAAATTAAAAGTTGCCAATCACTAATGAATATTCCTCAGAAGATCAGAACAATGTAACATTTGCAAAGAAGAAAATAATACTAAACAGAAAGAAGGTTTCCTAGTAGACAAAATATGCGAGTTGTGGGGAACGGGCTTGGGAGAAGTATAAGATTGAAGTTGGGTGGAAAGAAAATCTTGTAGGGGGAACGGTCACATTAACAAAAGTTAATTATGATAAATAACCATTCTAAAATCATCGGATATCGGAAGGGGGTATACTGAAAACATAATATTAGAAGAGAAAGTGTTTATGAAGTTATGAGTTTGAACTAGTGTTACAATATTACATAACATTTGCGAACAATACGAGAGAGTATGTGCTCTTACAATACTCTTAATTTATTTTATTGAAAAAATTCGGCTCTCATTTCACTTGAGACTATTTAGAGAATGTATATTTTACCTCGAACCCCGTCATTGTCCGTAGATTTCTTCATGATGTATAAAGAAACACAATCGAACAAATGTAATCTTTTAAACAACGACCGACATAGATCAACCGCAATATTCTGAATTTACGACTGATTGCAAGTAGTTGAAACACCAGGCAATACCAGACAGTCGAAATACCAGCAGCAACAACGGCTCGTGAAAGCAATGAGAAAGGGACAAGACGGATGACAGTAGAAGGGGTGACGCCAGATAAGTAGGAGGAGGTGGAGGTGAAGGTGAAGATGGAGGCGGAAAAAGCAACGACACACATGGTGGACTTGGAGGAAACGGTGAAGGAAGCTGTGGATGTGGGAAGAGGGGGACGAGAGGCACTGGAAGTGAGAAGACAGCGGGGCTGGAGGAGGCGATGGTAGAGAATGAGATAACAGTAGAGGAAGAGGACAGTAAAGTATCGGAGGTGTTGAAAAAGGTGACAGAAAAGACTATGGAGTAGGCAAAGAAGACGGGGAAAGGAAAAAGGCGGAGGAAGGGGAGCAGACAAAGAGGAGAGCGAAAGGAGGAAGTGGAAAAGGAAGAGGAACGTGTAACGATGTTTGAGGCGGACGAAACAGTATTCCGAAACTGCCGTCCAGACTCGCCACGGCGCTTCTGGTAGAGTTCAACCAGGCGTATATGACGGCCGAGGCTTTAGCTCTGCTGGAGGCAGATATTCGAGAGGCAGTGCAAGTTGAGGAAACTATGGAGGTTGTGGACGTGGCGTGGATGATGCTGAGACAGCGAAGGCGGAAATGGTGGATTTCTGGGATTGGCGGCAAAATAGGCAGCAGAGATTGCCAAGAGGAACACGGGTGACGACACTGACGTAGTCGACCTCAGAGGTTGATTCATATCTGTCTGCGTGCACTTCAACGGCTTTGGTCAATAATCCTATTAGTTTATTAAACTTCTTGTCTCGTAAATTGGCGTTGTTCCTCTTCCGAAGGAAGGTAAGAATTGACGCCGACCTATTCGTCGAGTTGCCGGGGATATCCTGTTTCAGGTATCTACCCCTGAAGAGGACTGGGACAAGCTCCAAGCTCTGATGTGTGGTAGTGTAGTGTATGTAAGTGTGTGTGTTTAAGATAAGTGGAAGTGGTAGAGATGAGAAAGGAAAGATCGCGAGCGCCCATGATCCTTTTGTTAGGATACTGTTCCGGCATTCGCTTAATATTGACAGGAAATAACACTGAAAACTTCCGATTGAAGCAACCGGCGGCTAGAATTCTCTCCAGACTACAGCTTAATACCGCCAACTATGTAGGTATTGTCGAAAATTGGCCAACATCGGGAATCTAACCCAGAAATTTCCCGGATAAAGTTACTGCAGAGACATTGGTAACGGTGACTCTGAGATAAGACAGGTTCTGAATTCAGAGGAGGCAAGGGGTAGAATTAAGGATGAAGTGATGGCAGAAGTAGGAGAGAGGGGCAGAATTTGCGGCGTATGGGAGTAGATGGAGTAGATGGGAGACGGACGCGGTAGCGAATGTGCAAGATAGCGCTGGGGGAAGAGTAAGTGGAAGTGGGGGAGAGGTTGTATCAGTGGTGACGACGAAATACATAGAAGAGGTAGAGAAGGGGGAAGCAAAACAGGAGGATAAAAGGACGGCGGCGAAAGTGGTAGAGACAGCGGATGAGGAGGGGGCAAATAACTCGACGGAGGCGAACTACAAGTGGAGGAGGAGATGGCGGTGGCGAAGGCGGATGCAATGGCAATGACAAATGCAGAAGCAAGACGATGCCTAAAGTGCTAGAAAAGGTAGAAGGAAAGGTGAAGGCGAAGCCAGATGTGAAGGCAGAGATGAAGATGGAAGCACAGGCAGCTGGAAAGGCGGGAGAAACGACAGAAGCAAAGGAAGGGATGGTGGCAAAAACTAAGGTTAAAAGGAAGGTGGGGATGCGATGTTGACAACACAGACGCCGGTGCTGGTGCGGATGAAAGTTGCCGCAGGCAGGCGACACTGTGGGGGCGGCGGCTGAGGGGGAGGTGAATACGGAGGGAAAGCTGGAGGCAAAGGCGGAGGTAAAGGTGAAGGCAAAGAAGCAGCGAAGGCTGAGCAAAGGTAGAGGCTAAGGCGGTAGGAGAGGTGGAGCAAAGTCAGAGCATAGGTGGAGGCTAAGGCGGAGACGGAGTCGGTGGTGGAGGAGTAGGCAAAGGCGGAGAAGAAAGCGAAAGCGAAAGCGAAGGATGCGGAGGTACAGTCGACGCAGGCGGAGACCAACGTGAGGTCGCCGGAGACAGGCCACGCTGCGCAGACGGCGGTGGAGGAGGCGCAAAAGCGTAGGGACGGTGCAGAAGCTGCGGTTGTAGGACGGCGACGCAGCTGAGGCGGCGGGGCCGGCACAAAGCGCGCAGTGAGGCGCGAGGCGGCGCGAGGCGGCGCGAGACGGCGGCGGCGGCGGCGGGTGCTCCAGCTCCTTCGGACATGATGAAGACGATCTAGTGTAACGAGGGAGCCTCGCACCGTGGCGGGCGGCGGGCGGGCGGGCGGGCGGGGGGTGGATGGGCGGGCGGGCGGCGGCGGGCGGGCGGCGGGCGAGCGGGCGGTGGGTGATGGGCGGGCGGGCGGCGGGCTGGCGGGCGGGGTCCCGTGCCCACCCCGCGGCGGCCAATATCCTGCATAAAGCGCCGACCACGCAAGACGCCCGGCTGCGGCAGCCGCTTCGGCAGCAGGTTAGATACCGGAGGCCTCTGGGGAAATCAAATTCGTAAGCTCAGGCCGAAAAGGAGAAGAAAGTGCCGAGAAGTTTTGTGTTAGAATTGGAATGTTGTGAATGAATATTTTAAAAATTTAATCACGAAGGAAACTATTTCCGTCGTTGGACAGAGAAACTAATAGTTAGATACCCTGAAGGACATTTTACCGATGTTGAATCGGAAGTTGTATTAACGCAACACATTCGAAGTTCCCTTTGTATGAATCCTTGTTAGAACATCAAAAGCTTGAAACACATTCTATTGGTATAAAAAATAATTTTTTCTCAGATCATTCGAATATCTAACTGTTTGGTCTCTCTATATCTCAATTATATGATTTCAGAATATTTGGAGTGATTGTAATTGACAAAATTGGTCAAGTCCGGGGAACCTATCGATCATAATTTGGGCTTGTGTGAGGACTTCTTGTGAAAAATTGAGGGGCATTCAACATCAAATTATTTTCCCACATTAGTAATAGTTGTCCAAACGAGTGTATGCAACAAACTCACAACCTCTACCCTTCCTGGAGAAAAAAAGAATAAAATGTCCGCGTATATGGATATGAATGTGTGGCATTATGGAGGGACCAAATATTTAGGAAGTTGTTTCTGGAATCGTTCTGTATGTCTCTGTCACGTGGTATACATTATTTGATACAGATTATTTTATTTGCGATTATTCAGATTGTAAACTACTTGCTTTCTTGCCGTTAAGTAAGTTAATTGAAACGCCAAAAAGTGTATTCTGGCGTCTACCTAGTCGGACTGATTTATTCATGTCACAGATGGATCAACATGTCCAAAGTGAGTACACTTACTTGAAACCACCAAATAGGTGAACGTATTAATAGAGTTATAACCATAAAGTAAACATTCAGATGCCATGCTCCTCCCCATGTTGCCTTTGTAAGGCCAAACACCAAGTAAGTTGGGTCTAGTAAATCAATAGCCATTGGGATAGAAGAAAGTACTGTAAATATATGTAACAATAGAGGATTTTCTTTAGCATAGCTCTTGAAAAATAGCTTAACTGAGTTATTCATAAAGAAGTGTAATTTAAGAAATATCCACTTACTACAACATAAAACAATTGACCTAATTTCTTCGCACCCCCTCGAATAGTGGAAGAGGTTGGAAAATTCTAATCAACTGATCTATGCCTATGTAGCCTATTTGCCTATGTTCTCCTCGTTTCGAAATTTTCCAAACTCTTGCATTTTAAGTCGCAAGAGACAAAGAACTACAGTCTCTCCAAATTAATTAGACGCAATTCCAAATTTTTTAACAAATGTTGAAGTTTTGAAGTCTCTCACTGCAGGAACATTACATCTGCGTTGTTGCGAATCAATCATAAAAACAAAGCTTCTTTTTCTAATATTAACACATTATTGTGTCATTATGTACCATTGTTGTGACACCTCCATTGTTGCTTAGAACGCACAAATTTACAAGAGTTGAGTAGAAAGCAAAGGTGACATGATAGTGTGTTGTTTGCAATTGAAATGGTTTAATTTTTTCCAATTTAATTAGTTTTAATGACATTAGGTATAGCCGTGTTATTTAAAAATTTGTGAATTGTATACGAAAAACTGTAGGTTTTTGAATAAAAATAATGGGAAAGGCAACTGATTTGTCTCATCGAAGATCGCAAGCAGTGAAAGCTTTTGTCGACTCAGAAATTATTCAAATCGTGGTTATCTCGAGGGTGAACGTAACCGAGACATCGTACTTCGGCGAATTAAGAAAAAAAATTGTCCTTGTGAAGAATTATCCACACGAAGGAAGAACAACATGTTGAACGGTGACGGATCTGGTGAAATATTATCTTCGTCCACATTAATATATATTATTATTACATGTGGACGAAGATAATATTGTTCACCAAGATTCTGAGAGATGTTTGAGGAAGAATTTAGCAAATGAAAACCGTTGCTTACTACTAAATCAAATTAAAATTTGAATTGAAAGTAGTGGAAATCTGTGTATCTGAAAGGACAGTAAGTTGTACACTACTACAAATGAATTTAAGTTTGTAGACGCAGTCCACAAACCAGATTAAGCAGCTGTGTGAAAGAAAAAAACGTCCTTGCCATGGGATAAGAACCTTAAGAATAAAGTTGGTACTTCTGAAATCGGTTAAAAATTTAGTTTAGTGGCTTTTTTCATAGGTATAAATGGCGCAACAAAAATTATTTCTAATTGGTAAATTTACATGTGATTATAATGTAATTTTATGTGAAAACTCCAGTCAAGGCAAATGATTGTGCTCAAGTGATCAGTGGCAAAGGCACGGGGTCTGTACTTGGTTAAGGGCATCATGGAACAAGACCAGTACAAACAAGTATTGGAGAAACGACTGCTGCCTCAACTACAAGAATGGTTCTCAAATGAAGAATCATTTTTTTTTAATGCGAGATGGGGCTCCAAGTCATACAGCTCGAACTGTTCGATCATTTTCGTTGGAGAAAAATGTTCCTGTGTTACCATGGTCAGGAAATTCACGAGATATGAACCCAATAGAAAATGTTTGGGTGCTCATAAAGAGGGAAATCGCAAATTAAGAAATAATAACAAAAATTCGCCACCTTGAAAATAATTCAAGTCTGGTATCATCATCCAGAGTTGCAAGAAACTGTCCAGGCATGCATTAATATCATACCAAAAATAATGAAAGCTCTAATAGCCGCCAAAGGTGGCCTGACAAAGTATTAAAGAAATACATGTGCATGGAGATTTTTTATGAAAATTAGTTTATATATTATACTGACAGTCATAATTTTGCAGATGATATCTTGTTTCTATCGCAAGTATTCAATTATTACTTATGTATTTCGTTTGAAATAAAAAAAATACTTTTTTCGGCACAAAAACGTGAATTTTATTGAAAATTTAGGGTGCGTCTAATAATATGGCCAGGGACTGTATTATTCTTAAAAATGTTGTTCCCTTGTTTTAAAGTTCATCATAAATTACCTTTAAATAATGAAAGATATAGTTTAAAATATGTAAAATTTATTGCGCTTTTCAATATTTACGTAAAATCAATGTGTCAGTCGTCAATTCTAGGCAACTGACAATGCCACCTGCTGTATATGCTTCCTAAGATAATTCATAACACTACCTTCGTGACTGTTTCTTTCCCTTTTCCGGCAAGAGTATTCATATAAGTATTGAGTCACATCTGTATATTTTAAACTGAGACTAATAATTCTTCCGTTTATAAAAAAAATTCCACAGTGTCCACATCTTATTAACAACTACTCTTATACCACTGATCCCCTGGTGTCTTCAGATGTTCCATGGTATTTCATTGTTTAATAATTTAGATGTTTTGAACATTTCAGTTCGGGGTTTCCAACATTTCAGTTTTTTTGTTTAAAGTTATTGCTTGTTATTGTAACTATAATTGTCTCATTTATATTGTTTTTAAAATCTGTAACTGTGTTCATCAGACTAAAATGATTAATCATTCATTTTAGGGAGTGTTTAAAAATAGGCTGTGTCTCCTGTTCAACCGCGTTTCTTATTTACATGCTATTCCTCTTATCTTGAGTTGGCGCTCTGATTTTCACACAGCAGATTTTCTCGTCTTTTTGTAGCATGTAGTTGGCAACAGTGTAACGTAGCCACGGATATTGCATATTGTTTACATGCATATTTGGAGAGAAGCACGCGTGTTTGTTGCTACTGTGTAGCAAGTTTTAGCACCAGTGCAATCACGTTTTTCAGTGTAGTAGTGGTAGTTTGGTAAATTTAAAACGCTACGGCAAAATACTGTCGATGAAAGACAGTTTCCTGAAATTCAGTTCACTCGGAAAAGAGTGCATTTTGGTGGCCACAAGTACATCCTATTGCGGTTGAATAATCATCATCATCATCACGTGCCAACCTAACAAGTTCATCACGCAAGAAATTCGTGTATTTGTAAAACGAAGGCGACAAGGTAAAGATAAGCTTTCACACATTATTTAATTTTGGTGTTTCATAAAAACTTGTTTTTTCAATATTCCGGTACAGTTTTCTTCTTTATTATTTGAGGTACACGATTTTTTTTAGGTAAATTACTTGTTCTTTACTTTTATTATTAGAGCCAGCATTATTTAATATTACTTGAATTTTTAACACCAATAAATATAAAAAGAGGGGTTAGAATTTTATCATTTGAACTTAAACAAATGTAAAATTTGATTTTCTATTTATAATGCAAATAAACTAAAAATAATTAGCTCTACAACCTCAAATTAGGGGAATAATATCATCCTGAAAAGTGTCGAAGAAGAATCTCTTGAACTCTCCCAGAAAAAATGACCTAAAGCAGTTATATGCATGTAGAGAGAATTGTGCATGTATTTGTTTAACACCTAGTCGGATTGGTATTATGTGTCTGTAGGCTTTCGAAATTCATTAGATTATTCAGAATAAATATATTTGTCAGTCAGGTAAATTTGAAGACTTTATATTGAATATAAATAGATATAATATCTGTCAACTAGCCATCAGTTTACAGATAAAAACCCGCATGAAAACGTACCTTTTCTCTACGTGAGTAGGAGGTTACTTCTGCTATAGTTCTCTATAACACTCATGTATTGATCGTGGCAAATATGAAACATTACCATAAAATTTTCAGACACATGATGAGCTGTATTCATTATGAATGAGGTTGCACAGTTTCAGAATTGAAAAACCTCTGATTGGTTAGTGTCAAATTAGAAATATTTAACGACATGAAACAACACTTTGAGGGTTTCGATTTTTCGTATGTAGAAATATTCGGTTGTTACTTTTCAAGCCCTTCGAGCCCTTCCTCTTCTAGGATGTTATCTCAAGAGCTCAGCTAGTTATTATTTACTTCAATGTTTTTTGATGCACGTCAACTCCGATATAATATAATCCAACCCAAGTGTCGGCAAATCGTTTTCTCACATCCACCACTGCTAGCATGATCACGCACACCCCGGCCTCCCGGAGTGCGTGGAGTGGGCGCGTGGCGCAGCGGAAAACAAGAAAGCTGGTGCTGCGCGCGGATTGTCTGGAGCCGCGTGGCCCCGCGCAATCACGAAAGATCTCCCCGGACAGCACCGCCCCCCGCCCCCGCCCCCTGCTCTCCCAC
>BOPP01000236.1:32561-45885 GCA_017312745.1 Gryllus bimaculatus | reverse complement strand
GGGGGGGGCGGTGGTCGGCGGAGGGTGCTACAAGGCGCGGCGCCTCGGGCTCAGAGCTCTGCGGTGGCGCGTCGCGATGCTCGCTTGTTGACTCCGCTGCGAAGGCCCCCGCCCGCTCGGCCTTCATGCGCCGATGTGGTGGGGCAGCGCGCAGTAATCGGCGCTTTGAGTTCTCAAAATCCATGGACAGATGCATGCAAAAGCAAACATTCTTATTGTAATTTTACTTAATTTACTGATAACAATTATCGCACTGCACCTAAAGAAAATTCCCTCAACGGCAGATCCATGGACCGATGCATGTAAAAGCAAACATGCTTTTTGTAATTTTCTTTCAATTATTGATTACAATTATATCCATGTTATCGCAGTGCACCTATAGGAAATTCTCTTTTTGTACATAAAAGTATTGTTTTCGTTGTTTATTCGACCGGAAAAGGTGGCTCAGGGCATCAACTGATGTTACTGTTGTGCCTCTGTCCGGGAGATTCTGGGATTCGAGTCTCAACGGTGGCAGATTTTCCGATACTAGCTGATTTTCGAACAGATCTGCCGGCCGCTAGAGTTCTCCAGGCAGCGGCTGATTTCGACCAGACTATCAACCAAGTGTCGAAACTCATCCTGATCGTTTGAGGGTGGTGGCGCAATTCCGGCTTTAGATTCGGATTCAGCGCGTCGACATACAAAGAGATCCTCTGTCAAGTCTTAGTCCTACAACTAACGTGCGAGAAGTATATTTGTTATTATTATTTTTATTATTATTATCGTTATCGTTAATATTGATGTTATAAATATTGTTGTTGCACGGAGCAGAGCAAAGCATTGGTGGAGTGATCAACAAAAATCATATATTAGGAACTGTTCGGAATAGCAAGATAAAAACCAAGTTGGTTCATTGGGTAGTATTTATAATATGTTTAATTAAATTTCATGTTTATAGGAGCAATATAAATCTGAATTAAATCAGTTTGTACACACAGGCAGACAGACAATTCATTTTACGTGCCTATTGTTTTAGGTATCTATTAAGCAATCTGAAAAAGTATTTTATAGCCGAAAATTCGACACTTCAGATTTATTTATTTATTATTTTTTTATTTTTTTTATTTTTATTTATTTATTTTTATTTATTTATTTTTATTATTAATGACTTGGTGTTTTATCTTCTAACTTTCCGACTATTGTCGAATGTATTTCCATATGCTTTGTTTATTGCATAGACTTGATTTGTGAGAGTTAAAAGTGAAATAAAATGATCTGCAGTACCTTAGTATCATGATAAGCCGTTTCAATGAGGTATTGGAATTTACTCGAGAATTTCTGTTGATATTCCATTAGAGATTGTGTATAATTTTTGACCAAAATATTTTATGCGTGTCAGTTTTACTCGATATGTTTGCTGATATTCAACCTCAATTTTATAGAATTCTAATTCATTATATTGTCTTCCACTAATTTTCTAGAGATTAACACGCCAAAATGTATGTGAAATTATGACATAAAACTAAGAGTGTTTTCCTTTTGGGTATTGCAATACTGTATGCTGTTAATGCAATGTTTAATTACATTTAATAATAAGGGGGTGAAGTTGTTCTTTTTCTTTGACTTTTTCCAAAGTTGCAACAAAAAGTACATATCTACTTCGAGATGGCCGTTTTCTGGATATTCTTATTGTAACAACTCTAATGAAAACAGTGAAACGTGTTAAAACATATTTTAATATTATGATTCACGTTTCACATATTATAAAATACATAAACATAACCCATATTTGAAATGAATATTTTATCAAGAAATATAATAAAATCTGTAACTATGAGCCATGTTCTTCATAATTATTAACAAAAAATTAGGTTTTTTCAAGTATGAATCATCAAGAATGTGTTTCAGTTGTGGAACTAGTGGATGAGTATTCACATTCCTCCGACCTCACACAAGTCCCATTGCTTCGACGAGAGCACACCAAGGGATGACTGCACACACTCCACACACCGACTCCTCCCTCCACGCTGCCGTGCTCGACCACGGTGATGTTGCACACCTCTCCAGCACCTGCAAAACAATAGAATGATATACGCCCCATCATCATGTGCATATAAAGTGTGTGGGCTGTGAGACTGAACACTTGTCCGTTTAGCTGAGAAAAACAAATTGCCTGACTGGTTAGCGATTATCAAAAAATTCAGGATTTTATCGATAATGAGAAAGTATGTGTTGTCATAGCACCAATTGCATCACAATTGTGATTTTCAAGTTTCACAGTGATAAATACAAACTACAGGTATTGTTAGAATAAAAATATAGGTATCTCTCACATGGTCTGAGGTTGCATAGTTTTTATCAGTCGCTGCTAGGAAATTAGTAATATAGATTAACAAGTTATGACATTAATAAATCAGAGAATTTATGCGAATGACGTCTACTTGCCTACGTAGCGGACACACAGATTGCAAAAATTGCACAGTCCTCCACGTTCAATGAAGTCTCCACCCGATGCAGTGCAGTTCTCTTCCGTGATATATAGACATCGTATTTGGATTCCTGCGCAAAACTTCGCATCCCTCGGGCGTTCACACACCAGCGCCACCACAGTCCCAACGGCGAGGCCGAGAACCACGCTCAACAGCGGAAAGCGTGTGCTGCCACCGATCATATTGCCTTCAGACCGAGATGAAGATATCTGGAATTCAAGCAATGGGGAAATTATATGTTGCTGCTTGACTATTTGAAATTCATGTAGTAGTATAAAATTGCGGAGCAGTTACGAATGTGAAAAAGTATGCGCTATTGGAGCTCCACTGTAAGTTATGTTTTGGCAAAAAATTAAATATTAATCCACTTTTAAACTCGAAAAAATAACAACTTATTGTTACAGAAACTTTTACAGACACTATAAGAAAAACAAATTCATGATTTATTTTGCAGAGTGAAACAGTAAAAATTTTATATTTTACGAAACTTATATTTTCGTATTAAAACGGTAGAATGGATACTACGAGAATTTCTTTATGTAATAGTACCTTTCTGAAACAACTAAAAATTACAGCGTCACAACAGACTTTCAAAACGCAAACTGCTATCAATGCCCGTTTACTTCGTACACCGGTCGAACAACCAGCGCTTTGGTTGCAAATTCCAGAATTCCAGTCCACGGACTCCCACAAGTTCGAACAGATGCACTAGCACTTGCGATTCCTCTCCATTTTTTTTTTCAAAATTAGAGTAAAATAAAATATTTAAAAAAAACTTTCGTTATTTGAACAATAAAAGTAAATATTGTCAATTTTGAAGAGCGGTCTTTTATAAAGAGTAGAACCTCACTAATCCGAACACCGCAAATCCGAAATTTTGGTTAATGCGAACAAAATTTGGGATGGAGGAAAAATAAACAAAATGTATGAAATGCTTATTTCTAGTGTTAAGAAAGAATTTTATAATAAGTGAATAACGTAACATGTAATTATTGAAAGAAACAAGTTGTTGAAATGAAACTTTTATTGCACAGGTAACTACGATCTTTATCACATGTTTATGTAGCAGTAATTTTCAGTTAGAGGATCTCGCAAAATCGATAATCTTCAGTTTCCGTAAGGAACTGAATCTTCTTGATGATTCGTTGTGATAACGTGATCATGAAATTCCTTAGCTACGTTGTATTGCCTGATAATCCTATAAATATATTTGTATATGTACAGTAAATTGTTTCGAATACACCGAACATTTCCGAATCCGAACAGACCAAACTCTCAATTAGTTATTAGTTCGGAGGCTCTACTGCACTTCGTAAAATAATGTCAAAGAACATCATAATATTAAATTTAGAATTTCATATTTTGCGCAAATAAGTAAGAAATCTCAAGTCTTCTCGTTTTTTAATAACATATTAACATAATACTATCTTTGCATCTTACCGTGCCTTTAATATCGTAACGTACAATTCAGAGGCTTGTCCTAAAATGTTGGGTTCCAGGATGTAGCCACTTGTATTTTTACTTAGAGCATTTATTTAAAACAAATGTGACGTTAGTCGTGGGTATACAAGTTAGTTCTGTAATTAGTAGAAAGTAAAAATTGAAAGTACTACGAAAAAACAACAACATTCGAACACACTCAAACCAATTTGTTGGAAAAATCTCCACAAGTCAATCGTTGTAGGCCAAGTACTCACCTTGGCGGTCTCTGCTGAACACGTGGCTGTTGAGTGAACTCGCAGAGGAGCAGTATTATATAACACAAGGTTATCGCATTCTTATATCATCACTTCGCATGTAAAATAGCCGCACGGAAGATAGTTCGAAACGTCTCTGCAAGTAACATTGATAAATGCGCCATTCCTGCCTTTTTAGCGTGTAATCCTAATATGAAAATATATTCTCCACGCGAGTTGATTACAAAATGTTTCCCCATATTGTCATATCTGCCGGCTTTGAGTTTGGCTTGGCTCATGTCATTCCATTGTTTTTATTGCTTCTCCGGTTTCCGCATAGCTTTCATTTTGCAGCAACCTGACTGGTTGGAGTAAACCGGTTTTAGAAGAAAAACGTGCATGATACTATATGCTGAGATAAAGTAGTTAATAGACAATGAGAAACCTTGGCGTGACTTAAGTTTTATTTATAAAGTTTCTATTTTATACTTGTAAATAAAAATATTAATTAATACAATGCATCAATGTCAGAATGTGAGTTCATCAGATTCACCGTATTGTACCACCTACACTCTAATGTGACAGTAAATGTAACAATTATTTTGGCATTCGTCTGCGCGTCGCGAAATGTTATATTTCTAGTCTATTTCTCCTTTAGTAGATTGACTTACAAACAAAATAACAACGATTCAATATCAGAGTCCCTCACGCGCGCGTGGAATACCTATCACACAATTAATGGAGGAATTGAGGATCGCTATTGTCCGAGACCAAGTACAAAAAAACATGTCCTTCGCAAGGCGTTATAGGACCGCCCCAAAACGGTGATTCTACCTAGGCCTTCTCCGATGTCGTTGTTGAACTTTGGCTTTTCACCTCCTCGAGTCCGGCTGTCTACAATGCATCGTCCTTCACGTTGCACTCCGTGTCGTTCGCTCTCCGGTGTCGTTTTTCAAAATTTATTCGCCTTGGTTATGGCGACACGAATTTCCAAATCCTCCAAATACCATAGAAAGTACCACATTACAAAAACGTCAAATGTATTCAAGTAATGAAACAATATTCTTTTCCCAGCGCACGATCCGACATTCATGGCTGCCTGCCTCCTTCTTCTCTCTTCTGTCTGGCTCCCCTCCCTTCGCGTCGGTCGGCAGATATACTACCATTCATTTGTCTCAGAATTTACATAAACACTGCTTCTCTTGCAGAGGGCACGGTCCGCGCTATTTAAATGTAGTGTTCTTATCTTCCACAGATAGTTAACGGTTACAGTACGTAAAGTGTAAAGAAATAAATTGGAGCAGTGTTTCTCAAAGTGGCGTTTAAGCGTTTCTAAAAATGAGGAAATTCGAGCTCATTTTGACAGAAAACTTTTGCTTTCATCGAGGAACCAGACAAGACATTATTTGACACACATGTACTCATAAATCCGATAGAGTGTACAAATTGCCATTAATGTAAATATTAACAACGTGACCGACGAATAAACAAATACATTTTTGAAAAATAAAATTGTAGAGCAAAATGTCGTTTTAAGAAAATTTTGATAATGTCCCAGGGACTTCATGTAAAATAAACTCAAAAATTAAAAAAAAAGTTATTCGAAATCCCAGAGCTTCCAGTAGAGCCCAGTTCAACCTGGAAATATCCATTTTTGAAAAATATCGTATGATTAGTTTCAGCGCTAGTGGTGTTCACGGACGGACGTACAGACGCATAGACGGAAAAACGGACGTACGGAGGTTAAAATGACAAAAGAAAAAATAGAACTCTTTTACGGTATCAGGGGACCTCCAAATGTTTCTTTCTGTTGAATTCTCAAAATCGATATTCCGCAGATATGGAAAACACACGTTATACCTATATTACTCCGTTTACACGAAAAAGTAAAAATGGAACCTAAGTTTCATCTGAGAAAATTGTTCTCCATACGAATACGTACACATCGAAATATTGGCGCCAACTTCATGACTTATTTGCTGAATAAAGGTTTACATTCACGCATAAACACATTTACCGAATTAAAATTCCATTTGTTAAAATTCAGTGCATTAATTGGCATATTTTCTTGTTCTTTCCTAGTTCCCACCTGTGACCCTCTTCACTCCTCGTACTAATACCGCTTGTACAATACTACGACATGTTTTGTTACAAGTCTTTCACCAAACTTCTCTTGGACCCATTTTTACGGTGTCACGTCAAGAATGTTTCAGGTCAAGCACGCCTTACTTCAATAGAAGTAGCTCAATCTATGCTTGAATTTTGTCTTTTTGCACAAGAAATATGAGTTAAGGCGATAAAGTTGTCAATAAATCTCTATGATAAATATTTTATAACAATACTCCTCAGTTATTTTATTATTATATTTTATTTTTACGATTTAATATTCCGTAGCAATTTTTTTCATATTTTACGTTAATGCATCGTACTACTTACGAACCCTTTTGAGCATAATTATTTATTATTTTGCGTAGTATTAAAGAAATTAATCATAGAATTCTCTAAAAAGTATTCGCTTACTTTATACAGCAACTCAAAAGTATTCCTTTCTTTGCCTGCTGGAGAAACCGACTATCACATACAATGTTCTTCAATTTCTTTTATTTTGCCTAGCTTATTGTCTTTTTTGAATTCTTTTCTTCTCATCTATTATTCACTGTACTCTCCCCGTTTTCATAAGTATTTCTAACATTTCTTCTCTTTTTTTGCTGCTATCGCCATTATCTTCATAGCAATACAACAATTTCCTTCTATTTCTGGTATCACCTTGGCAGCCATTTTCGACGTTTCCGTTGCTACGTACTGTATATCCATCTCAAGAAGAGCACTTTTTACAAACGCGTCAAATATAAAGACACATTTGTCTATTTACGTATTGAAGGATATTTCTGACAATCTTTGCTAATAATTTAAAAAACATTTTCTCTATATTTTATATTTATTTATTAATTTTATTATTATTTTTATTTATTAATTGTTTTATATTTATTAATTTTATAATTATTTATGTATTTGCTATAAATGTAATGCTTCCCTCAATGTCAACCCACCATTATACAAGACGAGGACTGTGAGTCCGCAGACAAAGGTTTGCTGTCAGTGTTGTCCTGGAATGTAGATCTGTGATTTGTGATTTTTAAAACCTTATTTTGCAATCTTGACATTTCTAATGATATTTAAAACAAAACGAAACTATTAATTTATTTATGATTAGGAGAAATTTGATTAGAATAGCAGACAGTCATTCGGATTGTCTATTAGTGATCTCAGTCCGCTGGGAAGCTATAAGATTTAAAAAATAACTGTGTTTTATCCTTACATTGGATTACATAATCGAATTTTACAATAATTACAATATTCAGTATTAAAAAAACCACACGAATCTGTTTATTATTAAATGGTACTAAATGTCAATTTGTTATATACCATGTCTAATTTCTCGTTTTGGGCTTTTCAGAGGAGTCCAAATCACAATTTTTTCTTAATTTTACAATACATTTACTAGATTTTTCTTAGTACACAATATTTGACAATAAGAGGAAGAATTATATACAGTAAATTCCTTTAGTGAGATTGTAACCTCCTTTCTACTGTAATATGCCGGTAATTACTCTATTTTTATTTAATTACTGTTTCCCACTTGGACAAGCGAACAAAACCACTTAATAATTACCTGTAAATATTTACATCAACTTGAACTACTTTCTATAAATATTTATGTAATTGTTTTGCCCTGCCATTGGTTGATTTGATTAGAGGTTGATTTTATTACTATCTTGTTTGTGGGTATCTACATACAACAAATTAGATCTTACCTTGCTTTATGTGGATGTGCTGTCTGTACAGACCCGCGATTTCTGGAAACTCTGTTAAATAAAAACTCTTTAAATTGATAGCAACTGACTACAAATTATCAGCATTTTCCAGAAAATAATTTTAACAATTTAATATTACAATAGTAAATAAACTCATTAATTTTTTAAATGAAAGAATTGTCTTTTCTCTTCAGCTCAATTCGTTACGATCTGATATCTTCGTGCGCATTGGAGACTTCCCGGTTGAAATGTCCACCTCGTGCCTCCTTTCTTGATGTCACTTCCCCCCATTTATTGTTTTTTGTATTTTATGGGGATTTGCTTCTTCCTGTTCCGTCTTGTCACCATATTTGTTTCTCCACTCGGGTTAGTTTATTCACTAATCGCCCGGACAACCTGTATTCCTTGACTTCTGCATTCCTACATTTCACGAATTGACTTAATATTTACTGTATATTACAATGCCGTTCATGTTAATAAAAAATGAGTGTCTTTTTGGTTCGACACATTACTTTCAGTTGAAAATTTCTCCCGTATGGTTTCCACTTTGCGTTTCAGATCTTTTTTCTTTCGTGAGATCCTGTTACATTTAGCCAATTTCTCTCACGACCAACTCCAATTCCAGAAGCAACTACAATGAATGTAGGTCTCTTCATCATTGCTCTACCCTCGTAGTTTCCCAAAGAGGTCCCGGGTATCTCTTCCCTGGGGGTCGACAAAAGATTTAAATGAGTCAGTGATGATCAAGGGTCAATAAATGAATATGCACGAGCTTTGAAATGTGTAATCTAGGTTCTATTAGATACAAGTATAAATTTAGTAGTAATTTATTTTTAAAGATAACAAGCCACTAATAATACTTGTTTATTTGTGAAAAAGTTAAAAATTGTAACTTAGTTATTATTAAAATTACAAATTTAGAAGAATAGAAAAGTAATAAAACGTAAATTTAATAAACCATTTTTCTCAAAACACACGTTCATATATTTTCTATGCAGTGGTTACCAAATCATTCATATGCAAATATTTGGGTTATGATTATTTTGTACGTAGTACACTATAGAAAAATATTACAGGAGCCTATGAAGCTTTTAATCATTTTAAAAGCAAAATGTCGAAATTCTGGAAAAGGAAAACAACAAAGCTGAATGTCCAAGTGCAGACTTTTTTCGTCATGCCCTGCTGTCGGTCCATTTGCACCCAAACCATCCGCTTCTCCAGAGGCAAGTGCAATGCACTTGGGCCTGCCTTTACGCCTGAGCCACCGCCTCTCTTTCCCTCCTCCCCTCCCCGTCCCGCCCCACCCCGCCCTTTCTCCTCCGCCCCTCGCCCTCCCCGCCGGGAGCGGCGCGTTGCCGCCCGAGGTAATTTTAATTTCGGCGGTCTCCAGAGGAGCGCGCCCGCGTCGGCGCCGGCCACGAAATAAGCATATTTGCGTTTAACGCGGTGGCGGCGCAAGTATGTCGGTGGAAATAGTTGTCTCGCCACCGCAGACATGTAGGAGAAATACCTCTGCTCCCGACGGAGCGCTCCCAGCGCGAGACGAGATACCCAAGCCTGTGGGACGCAAGCCCAGGACGGGTGGGGACGCCAGCAGCCGCGGGGCGAGGATGTGGCGATGGGGTAAGCGTCACTCTTTACGTCCGTGAATCTTTGGGGCGCGAGAGGATGTAATGGAAAGAGAATTTGCGGCAGAGGAATGGGAACTTTGAATGAAGGAATCCTTGTGATGGAATTGCGTTGCGCAATTTGACGTAGACTACAGAGCAAATGTTTTCGTCATTGGTTTCGACTTGATACCAGAGATTCCGTGCCTTATTCTTGGCAGTTGACTTTTGGGATTAACTTTGGCTAATTTGTTACATTCCTGACGATATAAGGGAATAAGTGTATATATTGAAAATAAGAAAATCAAATATGTGTAAATACATACAAAATAATATGTGTACCTACGTAAATTAAATAACTGAGATTATGACTGAGAATTCCATATTACTGGTAGATGAACGAATAAAGTGCACAAAATAACCTCTTTTAAAAAGCAAATAGGTCTCAGTGACAAGAATACAGTTCTTTCGTTCATAAATAGAAAAGTGTCTCTTCAGAAAGTTGTTTTGAGCTAAAAAAGATTTTTCTGAAACACTAATTAATATTAACAACTGCAGAAACTATTTATGAATGATCCCTGGATGTAGAATAATGAAAGTCAGTTAACACAAGGTTATCGCAAAATCGATATCATCATTTTCCTAATTTTCTGTTAGAAAATAAACATTAATTTAAACCAGTTCAAAGTAAACTTCATGAAAAATTGTTCAGTAAATGTCAATGATATATAATAACTAAATACCTGTGTTTTCAGAAAAATATTAACGTTTGTGAAAAACACATATTCGTAATTATGTGTGAAGTTTTTTTGTAAAGTTGCAGCATACATAAATAATTTTCATTTCAACTCTTACATTTATTTACTATCATATTCGCTTAATGCATTGGCACGTTTTAACTATCCTCTATGTTTATTTTAACATAGACAACTTTTCTAAAAAGAATTGTGAGTAACCGATGATAACAAAGCGTACTGTGCCACTGAATCTTAAAAGTGAAATGATCGCGAGGAATGTATTTAACTAATTTGCTCGTACATGAATGTATGTTACGGACTGAAGATAGATGGAACAACCTGAGCATAAGAGAAACCGGTCTGGATCCTGAAATTCCTCTTTGGATCCCCTTATTATTATTTTGAATAAATATGTTAAGAATGGTATCTTAAAAACGAACGAGTGCATTAAAACAGAAAAACGGGGGGTTTTGAATGCAAAGAGTTCTACAAATATTAATTACTTTGAATACATTGAGTAAAATTACTACACAAATGATCCGTCAATATGAGGGCCACTAATCAAAAAGATTTTAGTCTAATAACTTTCAAATTATTGATAGTATATGCTTTCTACAAAGTGTCTCTCTATTGCACGCTGAACGTTCATAGAACACTTTTAAAAACGAAAAAATTATCACAAATGTAACTCACAATGCTAACTAAATTATTTACACTCCTGTTAACGCAAATGAGAGTAAGTGTGCTAGAAGAGGGCGGTACGTGCGATGCAGCGCCGTGTCGACACGTTTTTGTTAATTTCTTGACGCGCTATAGCATCAGTTTTAGATTGCCGGCTTGACGAACTCGAAACTTTACGGAGTCGTGGCAGATCCGTGGCAAAAAGAAAGAAAGGTGGTTGATTCCGATCTCCGGCTGGGACCTCTCCCCCTACATGCAAAACCTGCGACGGTGGGGCGGACCGGCGACCCAAAATACGATTCACAGCACGGCTCCTTAATCCGACACAGAGGCAACATGACCACAGGAGGTGACCTGGTGGGTTTGGCGTCAACCTCGAAGACGACACCTGAGCACTAATAATAATTGTTTCACTCTTAACCGCTGGCTCGCCCCTTCAAGCGCGTGACTTGGCCTCGAAAACTCTCACCCCACGACGGCGTCTGCTTCCGCGTCCAAAACCACGGCCTTTCAACTCCCGTTTACAGTGCCGCGCTCTCCTGTAACACCTTCTTAAAGAATACGATCTAAAATAGGAACTGCTGCCACCGATACATACAACGTGCGTGGCTGCTGCGTCGGTTCGCGAGACCCAAGCAGGCCCAAATGTTACAAAGGTCGAGTTGGTGTTTGCGCTTTCATATGTGTAGGAGCTGAAGGCAAGCTGGGTTGAAAACACGCTGTTAATCAGAGAGAACATTTGATACTAGTGCTTTTGACGGGTTTAATTATTAAATAAATGTATACGTATTTATGGATTGGTAATTCAGAATTTTGATTAGGCGAATAAATAATTTTTGCTGAGGGCTCTTGGACTTATAGATGGCTAAGTGCATTTTATTTACATCTAGCTGTAGGATATGGCGTTTACAAAATTAAGTGTGCGATATTTGGAAATAGCAACTCATATGCCTATAAGCCTTTAAGAATGTTTGTGTTCTGCCTTATTCACGTGGGTTTGTACTTTAATTTTTTGTTTTTATTTAATAAGTTTTTAAAAAGGAACACTTCTCTTGGTGTAGATTTTTAACCAGCAACACAAGTTAGAATTGTGAAACAATAATAATAATAGATTTTATTTCGGTAATGGGGCTTTCAACAGATTTAACCATAAGTTTAAACATACAGATTTTAGTGGTTTGACTCACAATTGCTCGAAAATTGAAAGTGGACTAAATCACCAGCACGTAAATTCTTGCGTTCCATCGCCTCAACTCCCTGGCCATTCCGTCCGCCGAGGACATGTGTTGAGCGGGGAAGTTTCTTAGCCGAACGCCGCGCTGCCAAGTGCGGACTGCGCGGAGGGAAGTTCCGGGCAACAGCCGCCGTCGTCCCAGGGACGACGCATTATATTCCGACGCGTTAAATAGGGGGAGGCTCCATTAGAAGCGACGACTTACCTCCAGCGCGAGACAATGGGGCGGTGCCGCGCCGCCGCCTTTCGACGCGGGAGGGGCGGGGGGGGGGAGTTGGGATGGGGAGTTGGTTGAGGCGGAGAGATGAGCGTAGTGAGGAGGATTCGAAATGCTGGGGGGAGTGGACTTGGAAGAGTGGGATAGGATCGAAAGGATGGGGTCTGGTGAGGTGGTAAGAAGGGTGAGGGGGAGGAGAAGAACTGGGAGAGGCACTCGTAGTTAGGAAGATGGTGGGGATGTGCGAGAAAAGAAGAAGTATTTGGGCATGCTGAAAAGACTAAGGAAGGGTAGGGTTTTAGCGGAGAAGCGGTGAGTGGGGTGGGTATGCTGGTTGTTGGATCGAGCATGCTTGATGACATTGACGAGGCGGAGAGGTGTGGGAGTAGTTAAAAGTGGGAGCGGGGAGATGTGAGAGTCGGCTGATGTGGGGGTGGGGAGATTTGGGAGAGAAAATATGTTTTCGGTGAGGTGTAGGGACGGTGCGACGTGGGGCGATGAGATATAGGGGCGGGGAATGTAGAGATGTGGGGCTGGAAATATCCGGAGCTGGGATATGCGAGGGCGGGATTTTCCGGGCTGGGATATGCGGGTGGGTGGCGATGATGTTGGACCGAGGTTGTCGAGACGGTGGGGGAGGTGTTGCTGTGGGAATGTTTGTAAGGAATTGAAAGACGGGAACGGTCGCGAGTGGAAACACATACGGCAGGCAGAATCGCGGGTGTGGAGCGGGGCGAGGTGCATTAGAAGTGAACGGGGCAGGCGCGCCGGTGGGTGTGGGCGGGGCGAGGGCGCCGTGCGGAGTAATGCCTCAATTTGTACGGCGGCGGCCGCGCTACGGGGGAGGGCTTTCCTCAGCTGAGAAATGGCGGACGCGGAGAGCGGG
>BOPP01000236.1:17065-32274 GCA_017312745.1 Gryllus bimaculatus | reverse complement strand
GGCGCGGAGGGCGGGGCGCGGAGGGCGGGGCGCGGAGGGCGGGGAAGGAACGTGAGGATCTCGCAGTCTCTTGAAACTGCGATGCGGAGGCTCTGGCGTGCACCGTAAGGGCCCGCGCCTCCGGGGGAGGAAGGGATGGTGATCTTTAGGGCGCAGGTTTCGCATGCACGTTGCGAGGTATGTGTGCGATGCAACGTGGCTAAATACTTGTTTGTGTTCGGTCTAATCTCACAGAAATATTCAAGGAACGAGTGAACAGAAGAAGTAAAAGAGGAATTTGACACTAATATATGCACTACTACTGTATGCAAATAAGTATTGCAATTTTAAACAGTACAGTGCCTTTGAAAATCTGAAACAAAAATTGGTTTTTGTTTCATTATAACGATTTTTAAATTTTCAATTCTATCTCTGTCTCTCTGTCTGTCTGTCTCTCTGTCTGTCTGTCTGTCTGTCTGTCTGTCTGTCTGTCTGTCTCTCTCTCTCTCTCTCTCTCTCTCTCTCTCTCTCTCTCTGGCACTTTTGTGAGAGGTTCAGAAGTGGAACGGACGAATTCTTCAATTCAGTTCTTTTATACATATTTGTATTTTCGCAAAATTATTTTGCTTTATTACTCATTTTGATGAGATTCATCTTGACATCCTCTGACTTGTCTTAGTCATCTTTAGTAATCAGATATTTCAATCTTGATGTATTCAAAGAATTAAGTTACTTTACTACAGCAAGCTTTTCATGTTATCTCATATTTGTATATTATCTTTCTGCTTGGTGTGGAATCATCGCAATGAACTAGCATAGTTTACTGTAACTGGTTAACTAATAGAACACATAATTTAATGTACACACATACATGTGAAAATAATGTTTCAGTAGTCTTAGAACATAATTGTCAAAACAATCTCAAGTGAAAATTCGCTCAAACTGGAACCAAAATAAGTCATGTCACTTTATAATTTGTTGTTCTTTTTCTTTATTAATAAATCAAAATCGACTTAATGAATTCATATATTTTCATCATTGTCAGATATCTACTGATTAATAGTTCAATATCAGTATTTAAGCGAGATGTCTATATCTGGAATGGATTAATGATTTGGTGTAGAGATTATGAGGATACAATGTGAATGATCGAGCAATGATAGAATGAGAAGAATAGAAAGGGGGGGAATCTGAGAAAATCTGCCATGAACCACACTGACCACCACAAATTGCACCTGAATCTATAGATACGGCTGGGATTCCAGAGTCCTGATGTGAAAAGCTACCGGTCTTCTC
This sequence comes from Gryllus bimaculatus, assembly GCA_017312745.1. Classification (NCBI taxonomy): domain Eukaryota; kingdom Metazoa; phylum Arthropoda; class Insecta; order Orthoptera; family Gryllidae; genus Gryllus; species Gryllus bimaculatus. The sequence goes on along the minus strand of BOPP01000236.1, from coordinate 30,999 downwards.
GCTTCGCTAAAGGGTTTGATTGAATATTTCGTGTTTTGTGCGCGTTTTTTCTGAGCGTTTGAGCAAGGAATTTTTGTCCCGTTAATGTAGTGCCATTTTTTAAATTATGGGAGTGGCGGTGTTCCACTCTCGCTGGATGGAGAGACCCGGTGCAGTCCTTGTCGGATGTCAGAAAGTCGAATTGAGGAGTGTTCTGGAGCTTATGACATACCGGTCAGAGATACTGACATCAATTGATGCTCTGAGTCATCTCGGTCAATAATACGCGACCGGCCATTATAATGTTGCAGTGTTGTTTGAAAGTTTGGCAAGGAATTTATTCATCTTTTGAGCAAGATATATTAACAGATAAACGGTCATTATGCATACTTCTAAATGCAGCATCTCATTATCTCCCTTTCCGGAAATACATCTTAATGCACCTTCCCACAATTGCGTCATATAACTAGAACCGCACTTGACCCAGACGTTCCTACAGCTAGTAGGAATATATTGAGACGCCCTTGAGGTACTGAGAGTGGCACGTGCATCGAAGCACGCGTTTCCGCTCCTATCTCCCCTCTCGTCTCCTCCACACCTCCATCTCGCCCTCCCCGCCCCATCCAATGCCTCGCCCGGCTCCGGTGTTACGCCGTCCCGTCCTATAATACCCACGCCCCTGGCCCTCTCGATGGGCATCGACCCTCCCTATGATACACGAAGTATGAGATTTGGGGGAAATTACTCACAAAAAATTGACTTAATAAATATGCCAAATATATAACATTCTAAAACCATTGCAATTGTTACCGCCAAACTGATACTATACCGGTGGGGCCCGGCTCAGCTGAATCCCTTCTCTCTGGTCTCTCCCAGTTCAAGTCTCCCGCCCCTCAATTCCTCCTCCGTTGAGGTCTTCCCTCACCTTTGGGAAGCTCCACCCCTACTCAGCTCTTGCCCTTTCAATTCCTCCCCAATCAGTCCTCCCCGCACAGTTCCTCCTTGCTCACTTCCTCTCTGCTCAACTCCGTCTCCGTTCAGATCAGGCCTTGCAGTTCTACTGTGACTCGTCCCGATTTCCCAACCGTTGTCCCGCACCGTTCCCAATCGTTCCGTCTCGAGATGGCCTCGCTTAGTACTAGCCTCCGTGTACCAGATCGAAATTTTCCCGCATCCGACCTCGCTCCGACCTCCCTCCGACCTAGCCCAATATAGCCACACGCTTGCAGTCTCGGCCAGCGAGCGCGCTTTTTATCTGGCTGTAAAATGACGTAGATCCTGTCAAAAATCCTACTATCGATGTCAATCATTCTCGGCAGTATCGACCTATTGGCTGGTAATTTCGGTGTGTTTTGCTTGTGGTTTTCGGTTTTGCTTTTGTCACGAGTACTTTTGCAAGAAGAATGTAATTTAATACAGAATTTAATTTAATAATAAAAACAATGTAATATATAAATAATTAAAATATCTTTAATTTCTCGCTACCGTACTTGTGCCTTGTGCAATCAAATTTTAATTATTCCTGGCAAGTGCCGTTTGTGCACGGATTATTAGTTACCTTCTCTATTGAAAGTGGGATAAATGATGCATTTGGTATGTTTAATAGAAACGCTTAAGCAATAAATATATTCAATTCATTTATTATTTCGTGTTTCTGAGCAAGACAACTACCTTGATCTTTTTCCCGTGAATGTAGTGCATATTTTTATAGTGGTGGATGGTAGTATTCTTCTCAAGCCGAATGCTTTCTCGACATGTGTGGAAGTGTAGTGCATGTAAGTGTAAGTGTGTATGAGTAATGCGTGAGAATAGTAGATCTAGGTAGAGGAAGGAAAATACACCCGCTTTCCTTGATCCCTACTTTAGGGAATTGCTCCAACTTTCGCCTGATATTGGTCGGAGAAACCAGTGAAATCCACCGATCAAATGAGCTGTTCTCTATAATTCTCTTCGAGACAGCATCTGAACCCGGTCTAGCTGTATTGGTTGTTAAAAATCCTGGCACCGTCTGGATTCGAACTCTACGGCCTCCTGGTCAGAGGCCCTGCATTTATTTCAGTTGATTAGCCACCTCAGCTCAAAATATTTTGTGACACATTCGTTAATCTTTTGTTCACAGACGCGGCGGGCGCGCCCAGATGACAGGCGTGTGATCCGTATCCGACGTTTTTGATTTGTTGATGGCCGTGACGTAACAATCGTTCTCGGACATGTCGGTCTCGGCGAACTGGTCACGTCCTCGAGAACGACCGGAACCGAGTGACTTCGTGTCCAGCTCTGGCACTCAACCACTCCCCTCCCGAAACCCCGCCTTTCCGCCCCCCCCGACGAACCGCTCGCACGGGTGGGCGCGCGTCGCCAGCGCCTTTTAATTTCGAGATTCCACAAGCGCCTATTGATTTGCAATTGTGTCGGCCGCCCCATGGCTCCACCCGCCCCGCTCTGGAATGTGCGCCAATATAATCATTGTTGCCGGCGCCCTGCCGGCCGCCCAGCGCAGCTCCGGGCCCCAACAGCCCCTTTGCATGTCTGCGACAGGGCAGTACCAGTAAAGCATACCCAACTCCCAACAGAACAGTAGAACTGCATTATGTAATTATAAAAATATACCAGAAGGTTGGCCCATCTGTTGCCGCGGCAGCGTCTCTGACACGAATGTCCAAGGAACTCGAAACAGTTTCACTGTTTTGTATTTTTCAGTCTTTCAGGGTATCTAACGAAATCATTGACAGTTCTCAAGTGGCCAGAGGCTACTTAAAGTTACGTTAATTTATGCGTTTATTTTAAATTAGTGATTTCCTGAGCACGTGCTGCTCAAATATGCAGCGCCCTTGGCGTGCCCTGGCTTAGCGGAAACCTAGGGGCAACCGGACTGGCCCTCTCTCAGCTTGTAGTGGCAGCCTGATCTGTAGTGACTGTAGTTTAGTGAAAGGGGTTTGGCACCTAAGCTTCCGAGAACAGTCTGGCGTGAATTCATGCATTTGTACAGCGCTGCGCAAAGCTCCACTTGTGTTTTTCATCTTGAATTAAGCTATACCCTTGAGAGTTCATACCACGTGGTGAAAACTCATTCCAAAGCAGTTTCTCACAGTTTGCCTTTTCAGTTGTATTATTATTTTTTTTCCTTTTAATAATAAATGCAATGGTCTTGTTCTCTATTCTCACAGTCACCAGAGAAACATGAAATGTACATTACATTACATTAAAGCCTGAAAGCCTCAACTCTTCTATAACATAAAGAGAGATGTCTTCTGTCATTTTGTAAGGCGGACGGAAAGTAGCTTCTTCACCAGAGGTCAAACTGTCAGTTAGAACGACATCCGTTGTATAAGAGAAGAGGCTGCTTTCAAAATAAACATTATTTTAGCAAATGTGGCCCACGTTAGTCTTCTGGCCAGATTCTATTAATTTATTCTGTAGTAAACAACTATCTAGTTGCGTTCTGTTATGCTAGTTGCGTTCTATCGCAGTTTGTAACCTGTTACATTATTTAGTTACCAACATAGCCAATTGTGAAATATTTGAACTGAAGTTTATACAAACGCTTAGCCAAACCTAGCCCGAACCAACAATCCGCGCAACAGAAATGTGTTAGAAGGAATGCTACAAATTTCGAGGGCTAATAGAGGAATAACAGATAACGTTTTTCTAATGAACACGCAGTGATAAATTCTATGAAACAAAGCTACATGATATGCAACTCCATAACAAGCGGCCTTTCCCCCAGGTTGATTGGCATCTCCCAGTTTCATCTAGGGCAAAGAGGTGCACATGTGTGCCTCACATTCCGGGGCAAGTGTCGCATTTAACGTCGTTTTACGTAATTTCCCAGGACATTTTCGCCGAAAAAAGTCATTACTTTTGCGTCCAATTCATGGTTGAGCACACTTACTCAGAGCTCTCATTCACGGACTCCCGTTGGCAGGCTCAGCGTTCATTCTCACCCTGCCACTCTCTGCTTCCAAATGTTACAAAATTCTAGGGCACAAACAGGTTTCTAGGTTACAAATCTCTAGCTGCCACACATATATGCATGAAGTATTGCCTAACTTTCAGGGGCAATTGTCATGTGTAATATTTTATGCAATTTCCCAACACTTTTTATCGGCCAAACGTCATTACTTTTGTCTTGAATTCATGGTTTGGAACACTTCACTGTGTATTCATTCACCAACTCTCTTTGACAGGCTCGTTCTCACCCTCGCACCATCTGCCCCCAAATGTTACCAATTTCTTGAACACAAACAGGTTCCTAGGTCACAAATCTGTAGCTGCCAGACATACGTGCATAAAGTGTTGCCTACCATTCAGGGGCAAATGTCATGTGTAACATTTTATGCAATTTCCCAACACTTTTTATCGCCCAAACATCATTACCTTTGTATTGCATTCTTGGTTTGGAACACTTCACTGTGTCCTTATTCACTACCTCTCGTTGGCAGGCTCGTTCTCACCCTGGCACCCTCAGCCCCAACGCCTCCCACGCGATGCCCTGCGTTTACCGAGCCACCCACTGCAGCGCGGAGCGAGCACTTTAAGCTCCAGTCAACACGCGCAGAGCGGAACGCGCAGGGCGCGGAGGGGGGCGATTTTTGTTTCAAATTTCTCCCCCTTTGCATTACGCAGCACGGGATTTGAGGATATATTGTTACGGTTATGGCGAAAGTACACACCGGGGGCGAGAGAAGTACTGGGAAACGGGGATGAGTTCCGGGGAGCCACACCGGAGAACGGAATTTTTCTCAAAGGAAAACTGTCCTGTGAGGAAACACTTGAAATGTTTATTTATTGGGCTTATTATTTATATAGTCAGCTGCATTAAAATATTATTTTACATATGTGAAACAAGGTTTATTTGACTATTAGCATTGTACTCGTTATTCGCACAAGTTAACAATCCCTTTGAGAATCTAAAGATTATGTAAACTAATGAAATTCTTTTCACTAGTAGAAACAAAAAAATCTACAAAATAAAAAATATAAAAAAGAATGAGAAATCAAAATAAAGTGTGAAAGAACATTAAAGAGATAATATTTAATGAAAGGTGAAGATAACACAAGTTAGCAATTATATAGTACTTACATACTAAAAAGAATTAGCTGCGAATTGAGATAGAAATGTATTTTATAGTCATGAATGCATTTTAACTGCATATCTGTTCAACGAATACCTCAACTCGTATATTATTTTATTTTTAAATTTTTTTGTTTTACGTATGATATAATGCGTATGATAAATTTTCTTCAAATAAAAATAAATAACTATTATTTATTATTTGTCATCATAATAGTATAATAATTAATTCAGGTGTGTCCACAGGAAAATACTCACAAAGTAGCCCGGTTGGCGTTTTGAAGTAAAACCCATTGTACAATAGCTCGATCACGGCAATACAAATAGATATTACATATTTTCGAATAATTCTAGGATTATTGAGTGATATATTTGAGTGGTATTCTTCATTAGTCAACTAGAATATAGGCGTAAAAACACGCATTAGTATTGCGAAAGGAACATGCGACACGTAATAAAGATATCATCTAAAATCGTTCTACAAAAATTATATATGGAATGGTTTTGATGTCATAACTCATAATCGTTGATATGCAAACAAAAAATTGCTTCTTTCAACAACTTCGAATTCCCAGCATCTAAAACTAGAGATGGGTAAGAATGATGCAGGCGCACTGTAACAGAAAAAAGTTAATCGTAAATCTTGAAAATTGATTCAGTACTTTGTGATACCAGGCTGCTACCATGTATTCATGTCTATACACATGTGTATCACTTTTATCAATTAAATCAATATCCTTTTATCAGTTCTCAATATAATCCAAAACTGAATTAATTATCACTATTGTCTTTATAAAACAACATTTTAGTTTGTAATGTTTCTTGGTCATCATACACGTTTCTCGTATCCCTTTAATATTGTCAAAGAATCAATCAACGCAAAAATAAACCCTAATAATACAAATAAAGCTATTTCTGTTGTTTAAATCAATGAAGTCTTCCAATGCAGGCAGCAGCTCATCATTGTCCCAAAGCAAACGAAGAACTGCTTCTTCTAATATCGGGTTTATTTTATTTCCTTCTCGGAAGTCGCAGCCCTTCCCTGGCCGGTCAGGCGGCTATGGAGTTCTGCGCTAAGTAAACTCTTGCCACAATCGTGTATCTCTGGACTCGGCCCAACAAGCCTCTTTCTGCGCCGGGGGGGGTGACAGATCGGGGGTGGGGCATGGGGAATGGGGAGAGGGAGAGGGGGGCGGCCGACACAACACTCAAAAGGCGACTTTCACTCTGGAGCCTGGCGCTGCCCGTGAATGAGACAAATTCAGGCCACCTCCGAAAGATATAATAAGCTCCCGGCTGACCACGCCACGTCGTGATGCCCGGACAGCCCGGTGGCTGGGGGGCGGTGGGGCGGATAGTGGGTGGGGGTGGCCCACAGTGAGGCGGAACACAACGTATCGGTATATAAAGATATAACTTTAAAATGTAAAATTACTTATTTCCAATGCGCGTAGAATTTAAAAGAAAACTATATGTCGTCCACCATGCGGGAGGTTTTTTATTAGATACTCATAAACTCGGAGAAAGTTCATAAACATCCATGTTAATAATTTCCAATACGCACAGAAATTGAAAGACATTTATGCAGGATCCGGCGTTTGAAATGTGTGTGTAGTTTTGTTAGATAATCAGGAACTTTGTTATATGCTCAGGAGCACGGAAAAGATTCGAAAATAATGAAATATTTTATATTTTGAATGAAAAGTTATATTGTTATAATTCACTGATAGGGGTCCTGACTGTATTTTCATTCTCAGTATTGCTACATACGACACGGCTGGCATCATGAGACAACAAGACTCCTGGGAAGAGGTCACCCAGAGTTAAATATTTACTATTCACAGATTGTGTTAAGTAACAGCAACTTCTTTTATATTTCTGGTGTGTAAAGAACTGTTGAAGTAAACTATCTTATGCTATGTCGTAAGTATACTTCATACATTTTAGAGTTGGATCCTAGAACGGATCTGTTTATATTTTCAAATTATTTAAAAAAATACAGAATATTTTATCGGGATTAATAAGTTTTGTTTTATTGCTTTAATTTAACTCTGTTACGAACATCATACTTTTATTTGTTATTCCAGTACAGAAATCAGCAATTGAAATTGTATTATTGCGCCAATGGGTACTTAAGCAGCAGCGGTCTGACGTCAGCAGCAGGTTAACAAGTTTAAAAGCAGGTCGCTTTTCAACTGTCATATCAATTAGTGACGAAGCTTAATGTAGCGCGCTCTATCCTGACGAACTGAAGCAAAAAGGACTGACAACTTTTTGAGATGGCACGTGGGTCAAGCCAAGACAGAGCTTGCGTAACACAAGAAGTCGCTCCCATTGGAAAATACAACACAGATGTTGAAGATTTGTAATGTCACTCATATTTTAAAATTGTATGCTTATACTAATTAATTATTACTTCGAATGTATTTTAGATTTCCTACAAATGTGCAAAATTCCAATGATACAATGTTGGCAATTATTAACCAAATCTCCAGCGGATAAAATTGGTACGCATATTCTTGCACCATGTAGTCCCAGTTCTAATGGATTGATTATTTCGCTTTTTGGCGCTCGTCAACTACAGTGCTCGTTATTCCCAACATTAATGTCGGCGTCAGGCGTTTCCCCTCTTGGTAACTTCGTCAGTGAGGCGGAATCGCCCACCCGCATAAGCTTCTGTCTGGTCTCCCAGAGTATGCAGAAGAGTAATGATTGATAGACTGAGTATGTGGAATTGAAGAGGAGTGGACAGAGATTAGAAAGAAAAGTTCGATCGCGGTCTGTTGCCAATTTGCTAGGGTACTGCTCAAACATTCGCGTGGTATTGATCAGACCAACCACAAGAAACTTGAACTTGAGAAACATGACCAACCACATGGCCACTTTAATAGAGTGAATACAACCCAAATCCGTAGCTCGTGTCAAAAATTCACCACAGTTGGATTTCGAACGATGGTAGATAATATAGAGCATGATGCTTGATAAGAATAGAGACTAGCCCCAGCGTTTCGAAACGATAACCTCCTAAATATACCACTCCCGCCGCTTTTGCCTTCCTCGCCGCCTGTGGATTACACTGCCACTAGAATATAAAAGATAAGACACGAAGGGGCAGCGCAAGCGGCGGTGTTCTGGAGACTGCGAGCTGTAAGCTGATACACTGTGATAAGGTGTTAACTCTTTAGTGTCAACTACGTTGTGGACTTCATGATTCTCGGAGTGATAACAGGGACCGCATTAGATTTTCAACTTTTATAGGTAATGCTATATTTTGACTTTGTTTACGGACTTCACTTGGAACAATGGATCTTCTAAATTGTAAGAAGATAATCAGTGTGAATTGAGAATATATAAATTAATAAAATATTTAAATGTTGGTAGAAAGATCAGAAATAATAATGATGAATTAAAAATGGATTAAATTCCAAATACCAGAATGGTTCATGAGATTGAAACCCTCGAGAACAAGATATGAAAGTAAACATGTGTGAACTAAATAATAGAATATCTATATCAAAATTCCATGTATTTCAAAAGAAACGATACAAAATAGTCTCTTTTTTTGAAAGACAAAATGTATTGCAATGCAAAAATAGTATTAGCTAATAAGTAATTGTGCGATTTCCAATACCCATATGTGTCACGACGTGAAACCAAAAATAAAGAAATAGTGCTGAAAGATGTGGGTAAAGTTACATATGGCTGTTCGGCAGCTTAGTACAATTGTCGATGAGGCGCAGACGCCGAAGCAAAATTTTCGCGCATGCACGTTCGAAGGTAAAAGCTTTGGAGTTCAGCTGTTGCAAGGGATGCGAATTTTTATGAAATTATTTTCACCCAATATTATTAAGAAAATTAAAGTGATATAAACATGATCGTTATCATTCTGATGAAAACAAAAATAGTTTTAATGTCTAACTGATTGTTTGATGTTTATTTTTATAATAAGATATTTATGAAGAATTGCGAAATTTCACATATTTTTATACTTCTCACAATCATATTATAGGCGAGTCGTTACAACAGGCTTCTAGGGAAACAATTGTCAGAATATTTTAAAAAATGTTTTATCCGTATAATTGTGAATTCATTTTAATTAATGTAGTTTCTTATAGCTATGAACAGTACTAGTTTGCTAATCTGGTTTAGACAAAATAGTATGAAGCAAGATGTAACTATCAATTTCTAATATTTTCTATAAACTTAGAAAGAAACATTTAGTTCTATAGATAGTCCTAGAGATAGTCGAAATTCAGTTATTAAATATTAATTTTTTTGTTGATTACATTGTTATTAATTCAGCATAATTTTTACCACGTGTGATTTGGAATTTACTGTTAATTCAGCAGTGATTTTGTAATTTGCAAACAACGCGTGGTATTTTAGAGGATTATTTTACGAATGAAAATATATATAGAAGTGGCTAAGAACGAGTGCCGATACACCGTTTCGGTGCAAAGAGTAGAGAGTTTGACAATCCGCCTTGGGCGTGGTTGTTTGTTCCGTGTCTCCCATGTATGTTTTGTCGCGGAGGGTCTGGCGTTCTCCTGGCCGGAGAACAGAAGAGCCCCCAAGCGTGTTGGTATCCAGTGTGCGATCGAATATGTGTCCCATCGAGACGTAAAGTGCAACAGGCTGTCGGCTGGATAAAAGCCCTAGAAAAAATAAATGTAGGTTATAAATAAATATTCATATCAACAAAATATGAATATAACTTTTAAGAATCACACATATTCAGGTATGTTGTGCTAAAATGAAAATGTGCGTTTGCGCCCATAAAACGAAAATGATAAAGTTGCACGGATTAAAAGTCTCTAACTGATCGAGTCGGACGAAACTAGTTATTTGTTCATAAGTGAAATAATCAGATATAGATAAGCTCATAGCAATATAATTTTTGTAATTCTGTAATGCTATATTGACGACAATCATACATAGCAATAAAAATCCACTCTCACCAGGCGACGTGTATTGAAGATTTAACAATCCTCCTTATGTTAAGTATAGTCGAATTAAACGGAAATGGAAACAAGTATGTAAAGATGAAGTATAAGTACACTGATACCAAGAAATGGTATATCTTTGTTTTTATATTTGTAAGGTATTAAGAAACGTGTTGATCAAAACAAACTTAACACACTCCGTTGCCATATTTCGGTGTAATTCCGTTAAGACCTAATACCCCGATGGTCGGCCGCCTACGTCCTCCTAGATCGACGTTCAGACCCACTGCCCGAGGCGGCGGGCGGGGCGAGCGACCAACCGGGCCGTGTCCGGGAGGCGGTCTTCCCGGGGTGGGGTAATGGAATTGTGGCAGCGTCGGGTTCGTCCCTTATCGCCGGCAGCCCCGCCACCACCCCTCCCTCCCTCTACCCCCACGCGCCATACAAAGGGCGGATGATTGGGGCCCCCAGTCGCCAGGGAATCCGCCTCCGCCCCCATCGCCGCCCGCGCCGCCGCCGCCGGCCCGCAAGTGTGTCACAAATACCGCCTTATTTGGGGCGTCCTTCGGAGATCCGGACACGTTGATAAGACGTGAATACTTCGTCAAGCCGCACGCGCTACCCGACGGGTGTCCGCCTACGCCCCCGGCCACCCCTCTCCACCCCTCCCACCGCCCCCGCGCGGAGGGGGTGTATTAAATTTGGCGGCTGCCACAAAGTGTTTCTGGCGCCGCGATATTCGATACTATTCAAGCCTGCGGGCGATGGCTGGAGAAACGGCCCGACCTAGAGCAACTAACTAGTGAGAGTCGGATTGCATTAGTTGCGAATTTGCTGCCCATATGGAGCAGCTGCTAGGAAATTTTAGCGTGAATGATGGCTCTCATACGCTGCTAAGGCTTGGTATATCTTTTTACACTGGCGAAATAGATAATATTTTAGTTCGTGAATGCCACGGGGCAAATTTGCGAATAGTATTGTAGGTAAATGTTACTTTTAAGGAAGAATATGTTTTGATGAAAATTAATGGGTTACCATGTTGTTTACAAATACTCAAGAGCTAATTCAATAATAACATTATTTTTCCTAAGAGAAGATTTTTTACCATCTGGGTGTTTTTATGACCTTCAGCAACCATTTGTAAAACAAATTGTTGCCAGTTTCAACTTTTATGAGAATGTTATTATAATACTGAATTAGTTAAACAGATCTTTCCGCAATATAATTCACTATAACTGTCTTCTCAAGTTTTTCAATTCCACTTTTTTGTACAGGTTCATCGTATTGAAGGGCATTTACCTCAAAAATCTGCATTGATTGAAAATCTAATAATAACATTTTTTATCACGAATTACAAAGGATGAAAACCCCAAGATTGTAATAAAAAATAAATTTTATTTAAATGCAGAATGTATATTTTTAGTTGATTTTTTAAATTTTATTCTTCACATTTCTCTACTTCCGGAATAACTTGACAACTAACAACTTGACTCTAACTAGGTTAGAGCCACCAGAGATTGTTTGAATTTTTCTCCGGTAACATTACTGATTTCTAAATATAATATTCGGATCATTTCTCAGGTAACTCATGAATAGTAAACCATGATATGGTTCCTTCATTGCTTCTGATGACAGAAGCCAGGCTCTGATGTATCGTTGGGCCTGCAGTGCCTGTGATCGGGAGGTACTATGGTTCGAATGTCGGGATTTTCCACACTAGCTAAATAGCTAAGTGAAATTGAGCCGCTTTCTGCAGAGTAATAGAAGATGACTGTTCTGGTCGGTAGTTTTTTCGTGGTTTCTCCGTTCAACACCAGGCAAATGCCCGAGCAGTATCCTGACAAATGATCCATGGACAGCGCGCTATATTTCCTTCGTCCTTGTACTATCCTCACCCCTTACATACTCACACTTACATTTATGTGAACTACACTTGTCATGAGACCAGTTATGGGCTTACAACTAGTTCCGGTTGGGGCGGTGCTCTTCTAGCGGGAGAAACCTGTATTAGAATCACCCCGCAGGACTACGTTCAGGACGGCCCCGGATCTCGTCATCCAGAGGAGGAAGAGCACCGTCACAACTAGTCATTCGTAAAATATTCTCTACACTTACGGGACTAATCACCAGAGCAATGATGATGCTGGAAACACTAATCAGTCAGCTGATTGTGATTGTTTTTCGCATACTCTCAGCATCAGCGAAAATATTTTTAATACAACAAAATATGATATAGGACAAAACGTCTAGAGCGTGTTTGCTAATAAAGGACCAGAATTGAAGTCGTACCAGAATGTTACATATCTAACTAATGAAATAGCAGCTGGTGATGGTGATGGTGATAGTGATAGACATATTATACTGAGTAGAAAGAAAATGGGGAAGGTAGATTTAAGACAATTGCATTAATATGGACCTAAACTGAGCAAAAGTGTTATGAGAAGGTTTTATAAGACTTCCTACACTGTACTGTCATATGAGAATAAACATTTAGCAATAGAAATGAACTATTGGCGAAAAAACTGTAGAATGACATTTTTGGACAAAGTAAAAATCAAGTAAATTAGAAGAAAGACTTTTGCAAGTCTAACATAAACGATATTATTAAAATTAGACTCAAGTGATACGGTTACTTAAATAGAATGAGTGAAGAACGCTGGTCTCTAAAGATGCTCACTGCTATCCGTATCTACGGTCATGGGAGGAGGCTCCCTCACTCCCTCACCTCGCAGTCATTTATGCAAGTATAGCCATAACACATGATCATATTTTCAATTCAATGATGGGCTAGCAGTAACTTCCTTTGTTAGATATATCTGTTCAGTGTTACGCCACACTCAGTCGATGTAGATACGTCAAACGACGTGGAAACGTACAAGCAAGTGTCCGTAAGCCTCGTCGACGCCAAAGCGCGCACTATCAGCATAGGGTCAGAATGATCGGTCTCTAAAATGCTGGTTTGTCGTACCCTGACATTGCGATATGAATGGGGCCCGCTGCAACGACACTGATGCATGTGTGGAACCAGTGGATAGAAGACGAGCCGGTAGTGGACCACGTAATGTGATCACTGCGCGAGATGACCGCCATATTTCCCGCATGGCTGTAACCAACACAAAGGCGTCGTCCAGTTGTTAGCTCGTTTTTGGAGTATTGCAACGGGCGTGGTCATACCTGGGTCGACGGATCGACGCCGTCTGCTGAAAGCTGGACGGGTGGTACGCACACCACTGCGCCGGATTCCGTAGACCAGAAACCACCAATTCATCAGACAGCAATGGCCACGTGATCGTGTTTATTGATGTGCTGAGTGGCAAAATGAAACGTTTTCGGGCTAGAAGAAAAAGGTAGCTTCACTCCTGAAGGAAAATCGTTGAAAACAATTGATTACCGAGTAAATTAAAATTTTTCCAATGTGAAGGTCTCTTACAAAATACGAATATCACTAGCATTTTAGTCCAGCGGATAGTTTAAAGTTACTGAACGAGTAATTTTATTAAAGTTTTAATGGTTTCTGTTTCTATGAAGACTTTCTTTCCTACTTCAACTATCTTCACTGCCACATTTTGTATTCAATCTACTAGATATATCTGTTCTAACATGTGTGAAAACTATTATTCATTAAATAGAAAAACTCTCCAGAAAACGGAGAGATGAGAGCACGTCCTTCGAAAGCCAACTTTTCTCCCACAAGCGCGCAATCTCCATCCGCGTCGAGGAACTTCCGTGCGCGCTAGCTGTCATGCGCTCGCGGTTCCCTGGGATGCGGGGAGCATGAGGGTGGGGGTGGCAAGGGGGCGCAGCGGGGTGCTAGGTTAAGCGCCCGCGGATGCCCGGGGCTCTTCAGAGAAAGGCGAGTTCAGAGCTGCCAGGGGCAGAGCCACAACGTCTGATCATACAAGACGCGAGCAACTCAATACAAGTCGGCGACGCCACCG
>BOPP01000236.1:0-17046 GCA_017312745.1 Gryllus bimaculatus | reverse complement strand
CGCCACCGCCACCGCCTCCGCCTTCGCCTCCGCCTCCGCCTCCGCCTCCGCCTCCGCCTCCGCCTCCGCCACCGCCACTGCCACTGCCACCGCTGTCACCATCACCGCCATGTCGCTGCCTCACCCTTTTCCTCGTCTTTTCTCTCCCCTCTCCGCACACATCCGCACATACACACACACAGAAACAACTTTTGCGAAAACTTATTGGAGAGCGCCGGGGCGCGCGCCCCACTTGAAGTGCCGCCGCGAGGGGGGCGGGCGAGCGGCAGAGGAGCCGGCGGCGAAAGCGGCGATGGAGGGGTCTGTTTCGAGGACCACTCGAGGCGCTCGTTCGCTGCCAGTCCACCAGACAGCGCCAGTGTTCCGCTTTCTTCCTAGACTATTCTCGGCGCGTCCGTCTCTGCAGCGTCAGCGTTACGGGCTGGCAAGTTAAACAGGGTGCTCGGGGTTACGCTGGCGGGGAGTTAGAGGGAGGTTCTTCTCTGAGGTTGCTTCTCTTCCCTGCGTTGCTAGCGTCTATTTGCATATATGGTAAGTCATTTTTGGTGTAAATAAACCTAGTAGCTTGTTCCTAACAATGCTAAGTAAAATTATTCATATATCATTTTTCTAAAACCGTTTAAAAAAATTATTTCTAGCACATCAGTTTGTCGGAGCATTATGATACTCATTGTCGCTTTTGCTTCTCTTTCCAATCTACTTCTTTTATTCAAGAAAATAAATACATAATGAATGATACAAAATGGTGTGTCATCGCCGACTAAGCCAGTATACGATTTTTTGATCTGTTCTAAAACATTTGAGCGTGGCTGAAGGCCGCATCGATCAGCGAAATGTATTCTTGAAAAAGCAGAAGTGCTATGCACCGCATCAACCGTTAATGCGGTGCAATCAACAAAACGCCTTATTACAACTATTCACCGAAAAGATACAAAATAGATTATGCATGCTATCAAATACTGCTACTACCTCGAACGGCACAACTGCAATCTTTTACTTCTTTCGAGATCGATTAATTAGAACGAAATGCTGCTCCCCGCCTGATGAAAGCTTAAGACAAACATCATGGTGTTCATTGTAGGGGCTGTCTCCTGAAAGACTCTTTTAGGATTTGGGTTCGTATTTTACAGTACTATGAAAATTCCATATCCATTGACGAGATTAATCTTCATTATACATCAGATAATTTTTTGCCCGCTCGTCGGACAATGACCATCATCGGCAATCGTTTATAAAAATACGTATTTTGAAGTGCACAGATTGAAATGAAAGTTTCTACATTTTGCTTAAAGAAATGTGTATTGCCTCTACTAAAATAGTTTTATTATATTAATGATACCACAACCATTGGGAAATTGACAGAAACTGTAAATTTGCTCTTTAGTAATTCAATTTCATAGAAAATAATACAGTTACAGTAATAATTAACATGCGTGTACACGAAGTAGTGTAGAAAACAGATCTTACCTGTTTTTAATAGAAATCTCTTGTTCATCGCAACGGCAAAAATTGTGGTTAAATGAGGCAATTTTTTTCTTTTGGAGAATTTTGTAAAAATATGTAAAATACATTGCTCATAGCCTATACGATGCAACCAAGTTTGAAAACAAAGTGCGAGGGAAGTATTGAGAGGGTAGAATGGATCTATGTACAAATATTTTTTGCCAATTCAACAACGCACATTACGCCACAAGTAGACTAAGCCGCTGCGTAAACAAGTCCAGAAACAAACATTGCTCAAACCTAAGTTCCTTCATCACTTGCTATACGCTATTGTTAATACGCTTCATTAATTAAAAAACATTTTTGAATATCATAATTTATAAATTATATTAGCGTACAGTAATTTAAACAATATGATGTAAGTCATCATGAAATTGGGGTCAAAATTATTTTATATTGACATCTACAAGAAAAATTGTTAGGTGACATATTTTTCACATTTAGAATTATCACATTTATTTGCCTATTTTATCGATGAGTCGTGATTAACAAGTAGCATGCTCACGTCTAGTGGGCACTACTTGTTCCTAATAAAAGATTATTAATTTCACAGCTTGCATCTTTTTTTCTAACTCGCTGCCATTGTTTTTGGCCAATCGTTTCTACTTCAGCATAAGAAATTTTGACAGAAATGAAATTTGGAGAAGCGCTATCATCCACCAGAATGACCGGCGTTTACTCCTCTTCAAAGCGCATTCTTTCCCAACCTTGACATTCACACAAGAAATGCAATGCCGACTCCTTCTCCTCACACTCACAAACTGGAAAATCAACTAGTTGTATTTTAAATCATTTTGCTCTAAGTGGTTCTGTCCACTAATAATCTGCAGAACGGTCTTTAATGGCTGAAAATGTTTATATTCCATTTTCGCTAGATCGTTAGGTAGAAAAACGTGTTCCTCTACTCTGGTCTATTGCTTTAATAATTAATAGTTTTGTGTGATTCTTATAACAAATGGAGTCTTATGTCCTCTTTATTTAGTGAGAAAGTAACCTCAACTTTTCGAGTTTTATAGATCAGCTACACGTTGAGCTGACAAATACGGAGGCCATATTTTAAATATAGTTTAAATTTAGTTTTTCTATTGAGAAAAACGAGAAAATAGTTAATGTATATCTTCAAATACATATTTATGAATGATAATAATTGTTAAAAAATAAATTATCATTTTTATCAGTATTTTCTGCAATTATAGCATAGATACGTTATGTTTCGGAATTGCGCGAACCAAATGATTTCCCATCTTCATTATTTTTGTTTTGACTCTTGCGTGGGAGCCTGAAGTGAACTTTTGTGTTCGAATGTCAGTATAACAACTATCTAATGAGCTGTTGCACTTAAGTAACTATGCATCGAACGTCATTTAACTTAGGCTGAGCTGCAGAAAGTATTTCATCACTTCATTATAAAAGAAAAATCAAAATGGAAGAGATCTTTACGAGTTACTCTTTGAAGGCTTTCAAAAGACCTTCCAAAAAGAAAAATGTACAAAAAAGAAACGATTTTAATATCTATCTTATCATTTATGGATGTTTTATATCCATGTTCTACTAATTTGTTTAATAACCTGATGATGGTAATAGAGTATGAATACCAAAACATTGTAATATGTAATATGATAAATGAATACAGCTTAAAATACAACTGTAAAGCAAACACTGACTCTAACGGGATGTTTTGATCGTTAAGTAATCCTTAGATATCGTGTTCTCATGGAATAATACATGTACTAATGAAAAACACTCCAAGCCACGAATTTTCGGAATAATCATGGATCACAAAAGAAGGAGAGTTACAAAAAAAATCTTACCAAAACGAATATTCTATTCAACGCAGAGGCCTAAATATAATGTAAGGAAATATTATTTCATTTCCTGACAGAAATTGAAAAATGTACTAAACCGATTTCATTGCAGAAGTTTCAAAATCCATCCTCCCACAATCAATTTCTCATTTTTTACAAGTGAGGGGAGCTCAAAATTCACTCGTCATTCAGGGGGAAAGAAAGATATCCTAGATAGTTGAAAACGGCGTTGTGAGAAGTTTAGTGGGTATATGGTGCTCTTGGCGTCCCCTACTTAGGCTATGTATATACGACTCGTCCTACCGCCAGAGTCTCAATTTGTAGATCAAATCATTAACGATGCAGAATGAGATTCGTCAATGAATTATGCATGAGGGGTGGAGATGGCTGATGGGACGTAAACAAGAAGATTAAATCTTCATAAATCACGCAGGGAATATTTACGGGCTGCCTCGTCGCTGTACACGGGCTGCGTGTCGTCAGCCACAGCTCTTCGCTTTCTCGGGTGGCGGAACGTAAAGAACTTCCGGGGAACTTTGGTTCGTAGGGAACAGAAAGGTACAGCACCTTGTGAGTGAAAATTCATGTGGCACACATGATGTAAATAACAATGTAAGGCACTGCACATGGTGACATGTTTCAATCTATTAACGAATAGATTTTGTTCCAAAATCTCACCCCCAGAATCAAATACATGTTTCACAGACATGCAAATATCAGAATACATAAATAGTAGAAAATAACTTATAATAATAATAAATAAAGAAAGATTCATTAATGTATTCTAGTCATTAATCTCGTAAGGAAATCTGATATTTATGTTTCGTGTTTACGATTGTCAAATATAATACAATTATTTATGTTTCAATATTTCAAAACGAATTCATGTGAGGAGTTAACGATTTAAATATGTGCTCTATTTAAGGTACAACACAACTCATTAATAATCTCGTTTAACATCTTGTAATTTGCAAAACGCTATAACCACTTTCATAGAATGTTGTCCATCAAGAGTGGATTTTAAACAGATGTAAAACACCTCCAATGATATAACCGTCAGGAAGATAAATTTACACAACTTTGAAAACTGCTATCGGGCGAATATATGAATAACGTTGAACCGAACGAGAATTAACTATGATCATCGACACTCTAAATAAACATCTGACAGCTAATCATGAACTGACGCATTTTGTCGACGCATCTATTGAACATATCCTCGGAAATTTAGATTAATGGAATATTGTATTTTACTATGAAATACACTGCGTCAGCACAGGGCGGAATTGAAAAGATAACATCATATACAACATTATATATTATATCTAAAAATTCGTATTAATGGGCATGTTTGAACCATTTCTGTAACTAAAAAGGCATACGTTAGAAGAGGCTCGCGATCTCTGAGAAGCAAATATTAAAGGGTTAGAAACCCGCGTGAGATACGGACGTTCGCAAGATGATTCCCTACAGTTCAGCGCATGAGAAACCCACCATTTACCCCATATTGTAATCCACATCATCGTTCGTCCTATTGTACTCGGCTATTTGCAAACGTTTACGTGTGTGTGTCCATGTGTAAGTTCGTAGCGGTTAGATGCCGTACTCGGTTAGACGTCTTCCGATTCTTCATTTATGGCAAATGACGCGTCATTCTTTCGGTCTAGATGTACAGCGTGCAACCGATCATACACTCGCGGCAATGCTTTGAAGAACACTTCGAATGCACGGATTGACCTGAATGTTTTCACAGAGGAATAAGACACCGATGAGTTGGATTGATTACAAATGGGAATGCAGAGATCACGCAGAACATTTATTGCATGATACGAGGAATCGTACTCAATTTCACTTAATAGTGTGTGTGAGACCAACCTGCTACACACGTAGCAGGTAAACTCGCGTACGTGTGGATTCCTGCGTACACGTCCGCTGTACACTTTACCATGTTTGGACAGGGGTTGTGGCAGGTGTGGGGCTGGGAGCCAGGCTACGTCCTATTATGTTGCACATGTGTTCAATGGGGTAGAGATCCACAAATATTCGAACAAAGACAGAAGGCGTATCGATCTCGGCTATCTCATCGAAATAATCGTTTAATTGTATAGTTCAATAATAAATTATACCACCCACATTAAATAATTAATATAAAGTATTGTGTAAAATGTGTTGCATGTCCAAATCTGTGCTTATTTACGTTTGGGTCGCAACATATTAACTTGAATGAAGCTAGAAAATAACACGGGCTAGCCTCTTATGTAGTAATAGGCGGGGAGAAGTTTACTTCGTTACGAATGTACTACGAAGGATTTTAAAGATTGTAAGAGTTTATATGAATGAACTTCACTTATTTAGTGACTATATAAGAGAAACTGTATTTAACAAACCACCTACGCGTCGTGACGTTTTAATCACGTGCTCAGACCGCTCACCCACCAGTCCGGTTGGAACCGTCTGGTTCAAAGATTCGTGAAGATTTCCACCAACGCATTGAGCCCCTCGTCGCGCTGCGCGTTACACAGAGACGCAATGACGCTTCAAAATGTGACGCCACCAGGCGGCGCCGCCCACCTGTCGCTGAGAGCGATTCGAGTGCAGTAGATCGATCAGACGCTTCGACTGAGCTGCGTCGCCCCGCGCCGCTTCGCACAGTGGCACGAAACACAAACTGACAAAAAATTGTTTTCTTCTAGTTCTTTGCGCGGTACTTTTTCTTAAGTAATTTCCTCCTACTTCTTTCCGGGCCACTAGTTTAAAAAATTCAGATATATTCAAAACCGTGAGCAATGCGAGTAATAATTTAATTCAATGGATACAAGCCAGTGCTAGATATCCTAGACTTTCGGAAATGTATGTCAATAAAAGAGAGAATTCCTTTCAATACACTAATCCTTATTTTTAAATTAATTAAAGATCATATAACAGAACATTTAGAAACAAAATATAAAGAGTGAAAGATAAAACAAGGAAAACAAGACAAGTTCAACATTTAGTAATTAATTTCAGTACAGGTAAAAAACAGACTATTTGTCAAAGGATTTGAATTATATAATAAATGACCGTCAGAAATTAAAAAAAATTGAACAAATTAAAGAATTTAAAAGAAAAATATATAAAATATACAAAAGTAGAAAACTAACTTTGTAAATGGTTAATAAAGTATACCTACGTAAATGTAGGTTTCAAAAAGCTGAGAAGGCTAAATAAATCGTTCCTTCTATCTACTCACCTATTTATTTCCAACGACTTCTTTCCCCCCAATTCGTTTCATCGACTTCTTTTCACAACTTCTTTTTCCCCGCTTCTTTTACACCACTTCATTTTCCCGCTTCTTCTTCTTGCCACAGTTCTTTATCTCTATCTTCCTTTTCCACCGCATCTTCGTTTTCTACCGCTTCTTCGTTTGATACCGCGTCTTCATTTGCTACTGCTTCTTCATTTGCTACCGCTTGTCTTCCATTGGCAACCTTGCTCGTTTGATATCATTAAAAACTCTGCATTTTACTTTACAATTCAAATCACTTGAAGACGATACATATAACAACGTATTTTCGAGTCAATGATCCAATTGATCGACTTGCTGAGATACATAATCGATGTATTTGCAATCGTTCACAAGATAGACTTGAATGGAACCATCCATTTTACGACTTGCTAGACATCGTTAACTTGATCAACGTGTTTGAGATTCATTGACAAGGTTGAGATAATTCATTAAAACATTGCCAAGATGAACTGGTTTGAGTTTCTTTCTTCCACGTTCTGCTCTAGTATCTCCACTTTCTCGATCAAGCCTTACTCATGGTCTTTCATATTAGAACGTAAGGGGAGTGGCATTGGGTAAAATATTTAATGAAAATATTACTTTCTACATACACACGTTTTTTTAAAGCGCACGTCCATTTTGAATAAAAGGAAAAAAATAAAACGTTATTTGATCGAGCCGAATTTGCGCAAGTTGATGGTGTAATTTTTCGAACCACGATTGTCGCAGCAAGGGCTAAATTTAGTGTCACACACGATTTTAACAGACGTGTAACTCCGGAGCGGGTTAGTTGATCAAAGCAAGTGTAGATACTAGAGTATCTATTCTGTCATTGTAGATGTTATCCATGAAACCGAAACAGGTGCTCATTAAGAGTTTTAACAGTTGCCTGCCAAAGCAATTTCGGCGCAAGGAGATTATAAATGGATGAAGTTAACGCCTGACATCAGAATAAATTGCAATAGAGTTGAAAAATTACTGTACTTGTGGATCTTCCGCAGGGACAGAGATATAAATACCATTTTTTTCAATTACTAGTTCAACATTTACAATGTTCCTTCGATTGAACAACTGTTATCTACATTGACTGATATTAAAATAAGTTTACAAGGTGTTATTGCTGAATGGGAATGTCGAAATTTCCACGAGGCGATTACGTGTTGTGACAGTTTTTTCTAAACATTGAATTCGTATTGAAAGACAAACTTATCATTAAGGGTTGAAAAGTAATTATAATAAAAGTCCTAAAAATAATCAAACTGAAAAAAAGCTCGTAAACTATAACTCTTAACTTTACAAGAATTGGAGGAAATTACTAATGCTATAAAAACATATTTATTGCATTATTTTTAACGGCTACACGATAATACTACTAATACTACAAGAACGCAATAAACTACTAATACTTCATGAATCTCGAAAGCTGTTTCCAACCAGCAAAAAAATTTCTTTACGCTGGGATTCGAAATGAGGTCCTTGAAGTTAACCCGCCACTTACGTTATCTCTATAATACCAGCCTCACAGCTAAACTCGTATCTTCCTGACACTAAAAAATAAGTTGATTATTTTCATTCACAATTTTTGAAAAATTAGAGATTTTACATATATATGAGACTAATATCGTATTTAATTTAGAAAAACAATCTCATCCTAATATTGTAGTTTTACTTCAATTTTTTTGCAATTTCCGAAATTATAGAAAGTACTCCAAAAATTGAACTTCCACCAATTTTATATGCGTCATTCTCTCTATCCAAGAAAATAAAAGATTGAAGAAAACAAACTGGAGTATTTAAAAAAATATAAATTGAATAAAATTCAGGTAAAAATTATCTAATTTTTGGGAAGAAATTTCATGTAAGACAAATGCTCCATCATCAATATTATAGATTTACAATGTAAACGTCTTGGATTTTCAAAAATAGTGTTCGCCAAAAATGAAAATTGCGCAATTTAGTAAGGATCTATCCAAAAGAAAAAAAATGGATACAAATTTTGAGCTACTTGTGAGGAAATAATTCTTTAAAAATTGCATAAAGGTCACACACAACTTCACGAAAGTTACTCATATTTTGAAACATTTCTAAATATTTTGATATAAAGATCTAATTATGAAGGAAATATTTTGCTAAGGACAAAAATGTTCATGTTGCTTTCTCGCGTATCCAGATACCAGCCCAAAGTGTATTACTCTGCACACACGGAGGGTGAAGATAGAAATCGATAAAACCATGGTGCCCACTCTCGAAGCCTGTAAATTCTCCTAGTAACTTCAAAGGAATAGTGGAGTATTAAGAATTTTCGTCTTCTTACTAGTAGTTTCTTCTGTCGGTGCTTAGAGGGTATTTAGAAAAAAATCAATTTGTTGAAACTGTGGTGTTTTTTTTCAAGCAGATCTGTGGATAAACGGGTTTCAATCTTATTTTAATATGTCCATATTTTGTAACCGAAAAACGCGCCTGTCCGGTTACAAGAGTCGCGACCGCATTGAGAGAGCTAGCGATCCACCATATCGATTTTTGTTTCCAAGGGAGGACCGATGTAAACTCTACGGAACAAGGTAACTAGAGCCCATTTATCTTTACGCTACAAACCCATACACTATCGGATACACACAGCCGTCGACGTGTACGAGAGGCATGCTAACTTCAGAAAGGACGATATATTTCGCTCTTTGAGGTAAGCTTTCTTTGAAGCATACAACTTTGCCATTACTTTAATATGGATATATTTGAAACGGTAAAAAAGGTTTATAATGGGAATAGAGTAGCTGGAGCCGTAAAGACATATTTTTTTTATATTTCAGCTCTCTGTCTAGCGCTTCAAAGGGATCGTGCCACGCGAATTAAGCGTTAGACTTAACGGTTTGTAACTTTGGAGTAAGCGTGAATGAGAAAAAACTTTTCTCTTCATTTGTACGTAAGTGATACTGAGCGAGAATCACTTGTGTGAAATCATTTAATAACTGCCAGTGTCAATGCAAATGGATCTTAAGTTCTCATAGATTTACAAACATTATTTATCATGATATTTTATTGAGAATTTACCACTGATTATGTTCATATTGTCTATAAGAAATATTTATACACATGCTACAATTCCCGGTCTTGAGGCAAAGGGATTATAAGAGCTCAAATGTGTACAAACATTGCATTAGCAGGACTTCTTTAGTCAACGTTTTGTTTGCAAGACTGCAAGTATTTATTCAAAGGAACCAAAGCTTACAACACGTTTTGACATTATGTCAACTGAAGGTTCCTGAATGTGATTGGCTTTTCCCTTTTTAATTACACCTTACATTTGTGAGGAACTACTATGTATGTAAAATAAGGGTAAATTTTTTTTGTTAGTCAAACTATTCCATTGGTTTTGGAAAAGGGTTCAAACTTTTTTATTTAATTGTTTTCAAGTGTATTATTGGTCAGTTATTTTATGTGTATTTTTTGTGATGAGGCGGTGCTCAAATTACAGGCTAATGCCTTTATCAGTCCTATGTGAAGTGAACGGCTCGACTTGCTATTTATATTTTACAAGAATGCCCTGATCCCCACATCCAGAAAAGGTACTCCCCGAGACGAACCAAATTGGAGATTCCAATGGAGAACAGTTGTGTATGGCGGATAATGAAACAGTTCTTTAAAAAAATACCTGGGAATTCGTATCTCCCTCTCCTTCCTCTCTCTCTCCCTTTCTCTCTCCCTCTCTCTGTTCATCCCGCGCCGCCCTCTTTTCCTGCCCTCCTCGACCTCGCCTTGTGTCATGAGGCAACGCCCAGCAACAATGAAGCTCAGGTGAATTGGGAATTGCGTTTAACTGAGCCACAATCTTGTGCTGCAGCGCAATCTGGTGAAGTTACAATAAAATACTAACATAAAAATCTTCTGCGATAAAAAGGCGTGGATGTTCCCACTTTTATGGAGATCGGTCAAAATGTGAAGGAGTTTATCAGTCTCGAATAAACCATCTAACCACCAATCTAATTTAATAAGTTTATAGATTTTCTTTTAAATATTTGACATTGTTTTTCTCTGGGTGCCGAATTGGCATGTGTATACGATTGACTACGCTCAGAGATGAGAATGATATAATGTTATTTTTTACTCATGTTTTCCTTCATCTTGTTTTGACCCACTGTGACTCGCGCAACCACAAGCGTCTGCATTTAAAATACCGCGGGCAACATGGCAACTCGCTGTCTCGCAAGTTACATGAGCATCCGGACGCAGACGACGAGAAGGGTGGATTATCTTGCTGAATCTTGCAGCCACGAACCAAAAACCGATTCTGGATCTGTTCTGGGGAAAGAGAAGGCAATGCGAATGGGATTCTGATGAATGGTTTACGAGATTTCTGTGAATTCGTTCTAAAACTCATGAATTTTCAGACTTGTTCGAATGCGTTTGCATGCATTGCCCTATTTAATATTCTCGAGGTTCGGACCTATATTACATTATTTGAAAATTACTTATACTATTTTTATTTTAATAGTAATGTTACATAAAAGTTTAACTCGACTATTCGTTTGAGAAATGTTAATTTACATAAACTAATGTATTTTAATTTAATTTTTAAAGCTTCATGCAAAGAAATATCATTAGTTAACATTCTTATTTCAATGTAAAAGATAGAGAATGTTAGAAATGAACTAAATATTCGTTCATCTCGCAATAAACTGAAGTTTAAGTATCATCTCGCAAATAAATATGAAATTCTGATGAAAAACGAAAATGTAAATGAGAAATCCTGATATTCCATGAAGAAATTAAAAGGAAACAAAAAAGTATTGAATTGAAAGGCTCCATTACAAGGGTAGTTTCAAAGAAGAGATGGAAGTAATGTATTTTCCGATTGACTTATGTGGACTTACGTGGATTGCTAACTGTGTCATATTCTACGGGTCTCCTATTAAAAATAAGTCTCAGCGAACCAATATCTTCATTTCGGTTACATTACATGTCCCCTACAGAGGAACAGCTGGCTCAATCGAATGCTGTTCCTGTGCGTAGTATCAGAAAACTTTATAAATGCGAACATATTGAACTCGAGCTTTTGGACCTTCAAATTTGGCTTTTTATTGCTTGTAACCCCAATATGACATGTAGTTAGTTAAAGAAATTTACAAGGGCTCATTTAACTGTAAATCGTTCAGCGATGTAGAACGGCCAGAGTTACTAAACTTTATTATTGAAAACAATGATTTGTAAAGGATATTTTCAAAATGAAAAAAAACGTTTCTTGCTAAATAATTACATAATTTTCAGTTTACACTAAGAAATCTGAAACCCCCACGTAAGAATGCTAGAAGAGCCCCACGCGGCTCGTAAGTTGCGTTGTGGCCACTATTGCACTCCACTGTCTTACTTGCATTCGCGTAGCCACAAAATCGTAAATTTCTTAGCCTTTGGCCCTCCAATCTCCGCCGTCACTCCCACTCGGGCGCCCCCATCGTCCGAGCTGCTGTCGTTCACGCCAACTCCACGGGCTGACGGTAAAAGCGGTCGGCCGCGGCGACGTCGACGAGGACGTCGGCGGTGGCTTATAAGACAGCAGCTTACTGTCACCGCGCTGTCAAACCTCGCAGTCTCGCCTAAGAGGATCTGCTGCCCTTGCGGCTTAGAAGCGCCGAATCAGCGCCAGCCGCAGACACGTGTCTCGGGCCGCAGCTAGGGAGGCGAAAAATCGCCCCGGCCGCGGTGGAAAACCGGGCCAAGGCACGCCGTCGAGGGTGAGGTAGGGACGCGCGTCCACTTGGGGTAAGCACTGGAAGGTCAAAGGAATGCAGCTGAACGACGGTCACTGCTTGCTGAAGACTCCCGCATGTTCCAGGAGGTACCTTGTGAGTGCTGCAGTTTGAGAGACGAACATATTTATATTACCACATCTCCCCCTCCTTGTGATCTTGGATGAGTAAAACGCTCAATATTTGAACGGGGACGATGATTTTGGACGATGTTGAATCATAGTGGTTCGAATTGTCCGAGTTTTTTCAGGTCGGTATTACCCTATTTAATAACGCCAATGGAGTATGTCGGAGCTGGAATAACAAATGAATTTATGATGGCCTGCATAGTATTTCTAAAGAAAGTTAGTTTTTAAAGGTCCTTGATATCGTTTACACATTTAATTTGTTAGTATATTTTTATTGACAGTGTGTTTTATTTGTATTGGCTTTTGGAAAGGTAATCTTTATGGGGTTTCAAGAAGGTAACCTTTGGTTCGTCATCATTTTCCTGATTTATAACTTCCATACGACTCATAATAATATTGACTCTCCTGCATTTATTCAGACCTCCCGCTAAAGAGTTGCATGATTGGTTGCGCGTATTATCCTCTGTGTCTGCATAGAGCTTCAGATCATCCATGAAAAGCAGATGCGAAACACGAAGAGTTCAGTTTTCTGTTTGTATACGATACCATAATTAGGAGCATTTAGTAGAGTAGACAGAAGATTTATGATTAAGCACAATAATATATGATTTAAAGACTCTTTCGGGAAAATCTGGAAAACATGCCCATATGGAAATCTTTGAATCATTCATAAAACTTACAAACTCTTTCCCCGTTGAAAGAGATCTGTGGAATTATTTCTGGTTTCTGTTGAGAAGGTAATTATGTTCCTTCCTCATACTGCAATTCGTATAAAGTTGAAGGCGTTTTGTTAAAACCAAAACTTTTCTCGTAGGGTGCCAAGGTGTTCTGTTGTTGTGTATTCATAGATTCGTGCTTTGTATGTAATTTTGTATTGATGTTATTCACCTTTTTTTAAAATTTTTTCTGAGGTGTTTCCTTTCAGTTGAGTGATTGTTTCAATGTTGTAGTGCATTCTATACAGTTAACCATCCGTCTTTTGCAAGGTAGCATCGTGTTTTCACTTCAATAATTGTGGACAGTTGCTACTCGGTTGAAAACCTTGGAAACCTTACATCTTGAAGCCTCAACCGATGCACAATAAATTCCCGAGTGGACGTCATTAAGTGACGATCTTTCCTGTGAATGCTGCACCAGTACTTTATCATTCAAAATATTGGTATCTCATTCCAATTCCTTCCAGCTATTTTGTGTAGGAATGAGATGATTTTCACTGAGTCAGTTCCTTCAAATTCTGCAAAGGCAGCAGCAAATTCCTTGCGAATCCTCACTTCTTCACCATTTTTATCTTCAATAACCTCTGACATTATTTTAAAATTATCTCCTTAAACTTCAACTGAACAACTGATATCGCCATCGTCCTCTGGTTAGTGGATTCATTCTTTTTTGAGGAGTGAAGCATTTTCCCCACTTTTTCCTTGATTGCTTCCAGAACTGATACAGAAAGAATATTCTTCTGAACAGTTCTTCGACGTTTCTCCTCTAATCTGGGCACACGGACTTCAGATTCAGGGAAATGGAGAAGGAATCCTTGATCTAGTTTTTGTCGATATGCCATAGTGTCCGCTTCCGTTTTGGTAGTGGCGGAGTATTCACGCGAAGTGAAGATATTTATTTCAGTAGTCCACTTCATCCTTGTTCGTGGCTTGCCTACCGCAGTGGTCACTGGAAGCAATAGATCACTGCTCTGGGAAGCACTTGCGGCAGGTGCAGCTGTAAGTGAAGATGAAGCAGCGCGGCTTTCTTCGGCTGAGGCATTTTCGGAGTTATCCGCGATGATGGTACGCCTGATCAGCTCCTGATCGCCACCGGCTCGCATGCTGTCACCTCCAGCGGTGACTCCTTAGGTGCCCTGGCTCTCCACAGACATTACCTGCTTTTATTGTAACATCAGATACGCACAGATGGAATCTGGGGGAGGAAAAGAGTGGAAAGAAATTATTATATTGACCTCGTCCGCCCCACCTTTTGGGGCGCGTTATTGGGCGCATCTCGGTCTGGTGAGAGGGAACTATCCACTTTTGTATCCCTTTTAATGTAATTAAATTGCCTGAAGTTAATAAAGTTGAAAATAATATTAAAAGTTTACCACATATGTAGTACATTTAGTAGGGTATAAAATAATTGATTATTAATGTAAATAATAATAATTTTCCCTAAAAAAGGGGATTGCACTAAAGTAGAATTAAGTACCTCTGAGGATCCATATTTTACCTTTCTTTCCAGTAAATTCAAGAATTCAAAATCATTGAATGTGTTACCCTGCGTTATGTAGAGTATAGTCTGATGTCAAGCATAGTTTCATCCCCATCTCCTCACCCCCTTCCCGTTTCAGAGCAGACGGATAAACTATCGAGATCAACAATATGGGGAAGTCAGGTGCGATTCACCCGAGTATTGTAAATATGGCTTGCAATAATATTGAAGATTTCAGTTGTGGCCCTTGGTGTTTTGCAAGTTGGACATTTGCTGTTGGACAAGCTGTTTTAGAATGTACGAAGCTGTTATGAAGACGTGCGTTGCTTTATATGCCGAGTACCTATGACGATGGGACAAGTAACTTCCCTTCTCTGCGCAAAAAAAAGCAAACGAAAGTTTTCTGACCTTTCAACATATTCGATCGGACTAAAAAAGAAACTTAATTCAACATGGATCTCTACGTAGTAACCGAGATAATCTATAAGTCAAAACATATCACCGTCCTCTTACAATACTGACATCGAGCCACCTCATCAACCTGCAAGCATATAACGAGAGCTTCTTGATTCCCACTCCAAAACTGCTGTAGAATTTTTTTCGTGGACCATGCGAGTAGATGGAAACGGCCGATTCTACAACACAACAAAGGAGATACCTCCCGGCGGGGGAAACCGGCGTCACGCGGATGTGTGATGGGCAGAATCGGCCGTGCTTATCTACCAAGCTGTGGTCGCCCGGATGTAACAAAAACATCTGACGTCATTGAAACCATCTGATGTGGTACATGCATCGTCACATCCGGCGCCAAGAGCCATGCGTCGGCAAGGTCGCGGAGGCGAAGGTCGCCGCCGCAGCTGCTGGGAGGCCGGACGTACGTTCACCAGCCTGCCTGCCTGCCTACCCTAATGTACCACACTCTGAAAACGAAACTAAGGGGGTGCAAAAAACGGGAGCGGGGGAGAGAATTTTTGTTTTCCCCTGCAACGGGTGGTGGACAAAAGGGGAAAAACTGACAAGACGAACAACAGAGGAGAGTAGGCTAGAACAAGTATTATTGTTCATAATCAATAATTTTGAGGAGTTGTTTATACATTTTAAAACATACATGATGATGCTTGACACCGTCGTCGACACGACACAAAACACCATATATATAATCTGCAGCAACATGTACTGCATGATTTTGTCTGAAATCGGATAACACTTTTTTGATCACTTCACCGTTCGCGACGTCTTCCGCTGTCAGTCCTCGCTTATTCCTAAGGTAATGTCCGCACCAACGGAGAATGAGATCAGCACGGTCTTGAGATGACGTGTCGCGCGGCGAGATGGAAGCGGCGTGGTCTCCGAAAATTCTTGGACTGCGGAAAACAATGCGAAGGCACTGTCTGAACCATGGTGTTGTAACTCGATCAAGAGTGAACTGCATGTCGTCGTTCGTCTTATCGTTTTTCTTCCTTCGTCCAAGACCGGCTCCGCTTTGTCCGTTTATCTTGACAGATGTGTGACTACTCTTACGTCTCGTGTTCGTGGGATTTGATGGTCGGATGGCGTTTTGTTCAGATTCTTCGACGGTCTGGAGTGGGAAGAGTTTGAACATCTTTCAGATGAATACATACGCCTCCGCAGTCGTGTTTATCAGATGGAGTCCGTTTTTGAATGGTATCGAGTCGATGAATCTTGATAGATGCGAAATGAGTATGAAATTCATGATGGGAAGAAACTCCGAATGCAGAAAAGGCAATGTCATAAATAGTCTTGCTTTTTCTTCATCGAAATGATACATCTGATTCCATGTGAAGTTGTTTTTTCGTGTACGGCAGCAATTCCATACTAGGCCGGAGATATTCCACACTTGGAGATTTTGTTTGCTCAGCCCCTTTTCTTCCCAGACGTGAGGGCGGAGAGAATCGTCTGCAGCTTCACGATTACTCAACATTTTGGCTGGCGTCACCCTTCCACCTCCGCTGTCGTCGAGATATGTCGTAGGCGAACCTCGGGCGGTGATTTTCGCTTCACGTCTTGTCATGTTGGCGGTGCGCTTGACTGAATGGAAGCGTTGGTGAGAGAGCCACAACATTATTACACGTACGACAGTTATGTCCTTGCGGCTGCTCAAATATCCGGGAGGAGTATTTTCGTCTGGGAGAGGTGAAGGGACTGGATATAACTTTGCGGATGAGAACAACACGTGCGCAGAGCCGCTTCTGATTGGATCTTTAAGAGACGCCCGAAGAACTTCGCATGATCCAAGTATTTCCCATGCATGAACGACAATGTCTCGAATAGTCTTTTCGCACTCAATGTCCCGCTTTTGCGGTTGTTCGTCGTGAAGATCGGCGCGCACGTGATGGCATGTCAGTTTGCCAGTCGGAGATACCTTTGGCTAGAACTGCGACCTGAAA
>BOPP01000235.1:1683033-1695517 GCA_017312745.1 Gryllus bimaculatus | reverse complement strand
CGGGTGCCGACTCCCGGGGGGGGGGGCGGTCGACGTCGCGTTGTGGAAAGCGAAGTCCCCTTCCGAAGTGCGTGGGCGAAGCCGCCTTTCAGCTGAAGGAGCAGCAATGTACAGCTACTTACGTATCGCCCCTTCCACTCTTCACAACTGTAGCTTCTCGCTGTTGAAAGGGTGCGAAGTGCCAAACGGCTGCGAAATGAGTCCTGTTTGTTCACGTGAAGGTATGAAGCATCTTTTTGGTATGCTGATGTAATGAATGGACGTTATATACGTTAATGATAATCACTATTCAACATTGTGTAAGGAAAATGAGGTTGGTGTAATTAACAAGGAAGAACACTTTGATACTTCAACAGTATTATCGCAGATTCCCACATAGATTTACACATATGATGCAGATCTGAAAATAGTGAGTCAGGTGGCTCCTCCATCTGCTTCGTAGTGTTCAGGAACAATATTAATGTTGATGGTAAATAACTGTAAGCTGGTCGCTGATGAATAAATATTTTCAGGAAAGAACTGTTTTCAGAAAACAGTAATGACTTCACCTGATAATGGAGGAATGTAGTCACATGATTAGAATTATCATGTCCAGTGTTGTAAATGAAACTTATTTAATGATACAACATTGAATAATGAGCAGTCATCTCCGTAGTCTGGTTACCTCACAAATCGTAGCTTTATTTGTAATCCAATTGACCTTCACTTCCGTTCTCTTAATTCGTGTTCTTTTTATGACATTTTTTCTTAGATGATAACAATCCTGTCAGCAATAATATCAAGAGACAGTGGTTAAAATGTTGGCAAATGGAGATGAATAAAAAACGACGATACTAAGTAAACTCATTTCTCCCATTATGTCTAATGCTTACGTGACGATTTCTAAAAGCTTTTCAAAAATCAAAATTATGCACTAAAAGCAGTTATATAAAAAAATACAGAAATAGAAGAATTGTTTCACGAAAAGAAACTATCTTTAAAAAGTTAAGAGCTTATCTTCATTACTTAGTTGAAATAATACGATTTTAATAATATATCATGACTAATTTATTTTTTATGGTGAAAACAAAGAAGAATCTAATGGTGAACGTCATGATCGATGGAGGCTAGTTACGCCTACCTATAATCCGCCAATAAATGAGTTCAACAGAACACGAATTCATGAAGGGTTTCTTCTCTCATCGATGAAACCTTTAATCGAGTCACTTTAATCCCCTTAGCAGACACAGGAACTGAATTGGCGAAGTCTCTCCATAATTAGTCATACACATTCGTTAATATTAAAGGTTGCAAAAAAACTTGTCTTGAAAAACTTGTGAAATCAAACGAATTCACTTCAATCAATCTAGAAATAATTCAGTTACATTTTTAGAATTGTTGGGTTATGTGAATTTCACATTTTAGCCCAATAAGTTAGATTACTTCAGTTTGTTTTTAATTATTCCATATGTCTATTTTGAAAGGAAATAAGCCTGAAACTACCACCAACAATATCAGTATCACCCATAGATCAGAACAACAAAACCAACGTACCAGGCTTGTGATTTGTGAATATTAAAATCAACAAAATACACTTCTCAGAAAAATTAAATATGCAATAATTGAATACGTTAGCTTATAAATGTATAATTATTATAATTATGTTGGCTTAATTTTCTTTTGGAGCCCAATTTGGATTAGTTCGTACTTTAGGAGCACTATTGAAGACTAAATGGCTAAAATGTTATGACTACACCGATATCATTTTCTTGTTCTCCATTGTAAATAGTAGTCAACCCTTACAAATCCTTATCTATCATTCAAAGTACCTAGTCAGCTACTGTCGTAAGAGTCGTATGAATGAGTTTAACAAAATTGTCAACACAATTGTTATAAAATCAATTGCTTCAAACATTTGTGAAGAATGAATGTATGGATTCTGCGTGGTTCAAATTTAACCATATGTCATCAGATATGTTTTTCAGCTACAGTATAGTATGGGAACATGACTCAAAAATGATCTTCAGCATATCAAGTCAAAATAATGCTGCGTCTCATTAGCATCATCGTTGGTTTCGAAGCTGTTTTGTGAAAGAGCGGTCTTGAGATAATTGAAAGCTTGCCATCTGATGAAAAGAGAGCACATGAAAAGCAATCGATATACGATGACCTCTTGCCCTAATAAAAGTCGCACTTCGGGGGAGGAAGCGATAAAAGCAGCCAAGGAAGTGCTGCGAGGTCCCCTAATAGCCAGCCGGCTGTCGCCGAACGTCACAAAGGGAGTCGGCGGGCGGGAAAGCCCCTCAAGCACCCGTTCGCCCCCGGGGCGGGGCGAGCCGTGGCGGGGAGGTGGGGCCAGGCAGCTCACCTGCTGTGTCTTTGAATTCGGCTGGGCTAGGTGGTGGCGTCTTGGAAACCTTCGGCGAAAGAACGGCTGAAACAGAGGAACAACGCACGTCAGTCTTCCAAGTACAGAGAGAAACAAAACCATTTTGGAATTGTTCCTTGACGTAGGGAGTTCAGATACTGTAGTCTACCTGAGGTGTCTACATCACATAAGGTTGCTAGTTGGTGTAATATACTGGGATACATTTTTACCGTTAGTGAAAAATTATGGACTAAAAATGAGTTTCCTTTCCTCCTACTTGGATGTGTCGGTCGTTCCAAACATCATTCAAATCCAACTAAATAACTAACAGTGCAAAATGAGTAACAGTCTCTATTTGTATTTTTTTGGTTTATCGTATCCATTAACATTTTGCACAAATAAAAACTGGTTTATACAAAATATAATTTGTAATTAATTCATAGCAACTGTGAAGATAACAATTGACGTTAGTGTACTTCAAAATAAATTAATCGAAGTACGGATGTTTCAAGTGGCTTCACCATGGTCAATGGTAATGTAAGTGGGGCCCCGCGATTAATGTTTTTTATAAACTACTGTCATAATAAAATGAAACATCACAATCTACTTTCTCGGATTCCTAAATATACAATCTTAATGGTAGTATAATCTAAAATTAAGAAATATATAAATATACCTGAACATATTTCTGTAAAATACTCGTAGAAAAGAATAAAGATTTTCCATTTTCATATAATTAAATCTACTGAACTAAAAGTCACACACTCGCATTAAGTAATCGTCCACGTAATGAACACGTGGATTTCAACCACACGTTGAATAATGCTTTATTTATTGTCATATATCGTCACAATTAACTTATTTGCTATAATCATAAGAAAAGAACAACATGCAGATTTGTTGACTGTCTATTAGCCGTTTGTAAGACTTTTCCATTCGCTTGGATAGCAAACACCTGGCTTCTGATTACGTAATATAAAAACATTTTGACATTTATTCTTCTGTGCCCATTGAGGCAAAGTCTTGTGAAAGCTATATCAATAATTAAAAAGGTGAACATTCCATTCCATGTCATTCGTTTATCGCTTATGCAAGGCGAGTTTTTGCATTCAACTTATTTAATATAACGACGTGTGGCAATACATTTATTTAAATTAGAAGGATTAATCTTTGAATGTGCCCCAATGGATAGTTTATTATTTAATTTGGAATAAGAACTCTTAATGTCTTACATTAAATAGATGGTCATTGTAGTTGCATAATAGTAGTTGTCATAAATCTCTTCCTAATAATAATTTGTAATATCTTTAATGTATAGCCCATAATCTGAATTAAAAGCAGAATTTCGCTTTATAGATTACTATAAATAAGAATTGAAACAGTTCCTTAGTGATTTCCATGGGCATGGATTTTAGGCAAATTATTTAGTTTTGAATAAAGAAAAAGCGAGTTTGCAGACATAATACAAATCATAAAACATAATGATAGTACTATTTTAATAAACGAAAAGGTATTAATTGCGAAGTTCATAATAATGCCCTAGCTATTAATGTACGAGTGGATTTGAAGTATTGCTTAAAAATTTTGGTGCTCTTGATTTTCAGATACTAGACGAACATGATGCACGTGATCTCGCTACCACATTCTTTTTGTGTTCCTGATTTGTGATAATTACTTTAGGAGCAAGTGATTGTAATCATTGCAACCTAATCTTACTCCAATTGACATTTTTACTTATTAAATGAATCCCATTCGTCTTGTGTGTCATATTGGCAAAAAATAGGTTGCTTGAATTTTATTTTCTAGAAGACGCAATGATGCTGATCATTGATATTGCGTTTTACACTTTCGATAATAATGTTCAATTGTTAATAACCAAATAACAATTACACAAAAAGTTATGAGTTATAAATAATTGAGATGGTTAACTGCATGAAAATAGATTATCTCGTTTATTTATGCCATGTGTGATTATTCATAATTTTAATTAATTGTGACAATATCTGTATTCCTATACTTTTGAAGCACGGAATGAATATGAAATTATGTATTGAGTGAAAAATGACCTAATGGCAAGATATGAGAAAAATGAAAATAATCATTACAAAATGTATCTGAAGCGCTAAAGAACTACCAAACACCAACATGGCCTCCTAACATATTGGACCCGTGAGAACAATGCTACAATGCAAAGGAACATGGAAAAGATGTGGTTTGAAAGAAAAGAAAAGACACG
Source organism: Gryllus bimaculatus (assembly GCA_017312745.1). Lineage (NCBI taxonomy): Eukaryota > Metazoa > Arthropoda > Insecta > Orthoptera > Gryllidae > Gryllus > Gryllus bimaculatus. Next base: position 1,690,934 of record BOPP01000235.1, on the reverse strand, counting down.
GAGACTTGGAGGACATTGTCTTAGCAACTCATATTATAGTTAGTCCAGTCATGTAATCAATGATTTTGACACTCATTCGTGCTAATCTAAATTTCGAGGGGGTGGTTTTTGAAAAAACATGTATAAACTATTCCCATTAATTTCACGAAAGTAGTGTGAGCTTTGGTGTTTCATATTATTTTGTAGTACCTCCAACTGGCGAATGTTTGTATGAAAACAATTTGTTTCTAGAATTTACGACAAATGCCACTCAATACTTCTATTTAATGAAACACCATTTACATGGATTATTCTTTGAATCAAATTGATATTGCGAATTGGTTTGAATCTGTGATGAAAGTGAACAGAGAATACACATTGGTATTCAGTAATTGGGAACTTTTTTCCCTTCGGCGTGCATTGCTAGACTTTTAATTTCTGAATCAGATGGGTCTCATTCATTTTAATATTCTCCCATTCGTTCGACGTGATTTGTATAAATTCTTTCAATATTATTCTTTGTGACAATTTCAGAACGATGTAAATCAATGGGGAAAACTATCCATAACCTTGTAACTCCATTCACCATAATATTAACAATTAATACATTATAAACAGACACTTCCAAGTTCTTATCATCTGGCGCTACCGCACATCTATGTCGGAAGAATATATTTCATGGATCTATGTTGTTTTTTTTTCAGAGATGCTCATCTGTTGTAGAATCTGTCATAAAATATTGTCTGCTGACCTGAACCGAATATATTATTTGTATTTGTTCGTTTCAAGACATATTCAATGTTTTAATTCATATTTACAGTAATTAATATTATTATAATTTCGTAATTAAAATACTATATATCTGTTCTTAATTAAAATACCATATATCTGTTTTTCACAGTAGTAAGATGAAGTGTTATCTAATTAAATTTAAGTAGTGAAATCAAAGTGAACAGTGTTAAAATTGCAGTGGCAAAGTGAAGTTACTTATTGTGTGTGTAAATAGCGATTACATTTCCTGATTTTTGTATGTAAATAGCGTATGAAGAAGGAAGTTCCCGTATTGAGTGCTCAGGAATTTTACCATTATGTAACCCACCCGACAATCGGAGGCCCTCGCCCTGTACGGGATTGTAACGGGCTACAATAATAATAATAATAATAATAATAATAATAATAATAATATCAGTTTTTAAAAAAGAGGATAAGACAGGAAAGTTTATGTTTCGGTTTTGAAGAAGAATTAAAGATACTACTTATCTGAAATAATTTTTAAAAAGTATGAGAGATCTCATTTGCTCCAACCTAATGTGGAGTATAATGACTATTCCATTCATGAAATAGAGATCTACAGCGGTCAAGAATTCAGCTGATGAAAGCCAATCAGAATAGTCATTCTCAAAACATTTATCGCTTTTCGTTAAAAGCTCCCCCTCGAAAAAAAGTCGTCTCATCCTCACTAAACAAGTATGTCGAGAGATGGCGCTTTCGATTGTTTGATTGTTGCAGGTGGCCATGAAGACCAGAGATTGATTCATGTTTTCTCTGAACTTGTTCAAAATTCGTAAAAATATCAGATTAGCTTTAAGGGTGTATGGTAAATTGGCATTAACTGTAATATTAAATTCAAACTTCATCCATGAAATAGTCCTGTTAAATTCCAATCGTGTCTTGGAAATTCTCAGGAAAATTGACAGAAACTTATCAACAATTTCCAAAACACTCGTGTGCCCATGGTAATACGGAGGTAGCACCAATAGTAATGGAATGCATGGTTGGAAAAACAAATTGAGTGCCTAATTTAATAATCGAAAAATTGATAATTATCTTTTTGACGAAAAAGTTAAATGAATAATGAGATGTTCGCAAACTATAAGAATTATTTCGATTGTTTCACGAAAGGAGTCCACAAATGTGTAAATGTTGTGCCTCTTCTCCCCGCTTATACATCTTATATTTTTGCCTTTGTTAAGATGACAAATACGGTGATAGATAATGTAACTCTACTACTATAGCGACTCTTCATCACTGAATGCAATCATGTAATGATTCACAGTATGAAATCGTCATAAGAATCACCGTACGGATCACCAAATAAAAACAGGAAACGGATTGAACTACAAACATGCAAAAATGCCCATTTAGGTAACAAAGAATTCTATTTAAAATAATTTCAGTTGCATGCGGAGAGAAATCATGCTCCTTCACATTTCTTACCCTTTACAGAACTATGAATTATCTAAATCAAGTATCCTTGTGAAAGCAATGTGTTTTTCTATGATTTTAAGTTTTACATAGTTTTATTACATTTATAGAACAGTCCTCTCTTGATTTCCAAATTACATGATGCTAATGATTCCTTCCCCATTAAACAGGGGGAAATTCTTAAACATGGGTTGAAGCTCATAAATGCGACATTGCAGGGACCCTGTACTATATTGTATTTTGCATGAAAATGTATCAGCATTTCAATTCTTCACTTTTTTACCAATAAACATATCTTACGATCATCTTTTAATCGTAAAGAAAGCAGAAATAACGTAGAAATTTATTCGAAAACCATTCATTGCTCATTATTACATTTCATACTTCTTACATACAATATTACATACAATACTTCTCATAAATATTTCGTGTATGTTATGAAAAATATATTGCTCCTCAAAAGGAGAGGAATAAATGTTCTGGTCTAGCACTCTTATCTGACGCAAAATTCTAATGAAACACGTTTGAAGAAAATATTAATTGACTCGGAAGCCCTTGATGAGAAAAATTTGTTACCAATAATGATACATCTGATTAGCTTTTTTGCTTTTATCGTTTATCTTCAGGACAAACAACGCTAGTAGGACACAATGCAAAAGCCTAGAGATTTTGCGAAGCCTTAGTGCATAAAAAAAAACACTGCCAGGCAGTAAACTCGCAGTAGGCATATTACTCTGCCGCATGATTTCCGTCACCCGTCGTGTGAGTTTATGTCGAAAATATTACAAGACCTCATGGCCACTACACAGCACATACTGCAGCTCTGGAGTGAATACATCTTCCGATATCGTTTTTCCGTCAAAAACAACTTGTGAAGAATGCATTTTTTAAAGAAGCTCGAATATATTCAAATGCGTCTTTATCTTTTTCTTTCTATCAAAATTTAATTTGTTTTCTGCGATAGTTTACACTAATACGATGCCATTTTGTGAGCCAAAACTCTGAAGTACCTATTAAAGTTGTGGGATTTATTATTAATTACCAAGTAGTCGTTGTAGAATCCTTGGCACCAATGTTACTTCCATTTGCTATTTGATATTAGGTTAAGCAATTCTTCAGAATGGCTTAAATTTCTACAATGTAGTTATTTTCAAATTATCTTCATAATGCCTTCAGTATTGTATCATTCATTTGGAGACCGTGAGTTCTTTTTGATATATCAATAGAGATTGGTTTTCTTTGGGAAAAACTATAATAACGTAGGCATTAGCAAGGAGTAGCGATGTACAGTTCAATTCCATTATAATTACAGTCAGCAGTGGTTAAGGAAATCATCAAGCTGAGAGAAAAAACCACAGTTTCCTACCACTAGATTATTATAGCCGACTAAAAATCTTATCACTTTAACGATTTCACTTATATTTAATCCCTTGACGAGATAAGTGAATGGAATCTAAAACCGTTCCGATTTACCCCTCACCACTAGGCAAGGCTAATAGTTGCGAACCGCTATGTATAAAATATACGACAAAGCTACCGTTAAAATAACGAATCAACAAGTTCGTCAACGCTGCGAACAGTTCGTTTCGTTGCTGGACACACGGTGTGCCTTGCCTGGCATACTCACTCTCCCCGACGGGTGTGACTTTATAGGTGGTCAGCAAGTTTCCCATCACCTGCTACTATTTGTGCTAAAAATATAAATTCTCCAAACTCTATAACGATTTCACTAATATTTAGCTAACCGACGCGGTGGGTGAATGGAATGTGAATGTGTCTTACTCATCGACACCCTCCCCGTTGTGCAACGGTAGCATTTCTAATGGTTGCGAACCGCTGTATACAAAATATACGACAAAGCTACCGTTAATATAATCACTACCAGCGTCAACAAGTTGGTCAGCGCTGCGAAAAGCACGTTTCGTTGCCGGGCGCACGGTGTGTCTCGCCTGGCATACTCACTCTCCGGGGCGGGTGTGACTTTGTAGGTGGTGTCGAGGCGCGCCAGCTCCTGGCTGACGCCCTCGAACAGCGCCGAGTCGCGTCGTTCGGCCTCCGCGGCGAAGGCGGCGGCGCCGGCGGCGGGGGCGGGGGCGGGCCGCGGGCGCGCCGTGTCCTCGTCCGCCGTGCTGTCCTCCAGCGTGGAGGACGAGAGGCGCGAGGACGCGTCCTCGGCGGTGGAGGGCGGGCGCGGCGAGTCGGCCTCGTCCGACGCGAGTCCCGCCGCCACCTGCCTCGGCTGCCGCTCGTACTGCCGGTCCCGTTTGTCCTGCGGGCAGTGGAGGAGACACGTCACCGCACATGGCCAGGCCAACTGTTGCAATTGCCACGGCACGCGTTGTGCAAGCAGATGCAACGTATTGTGGTTGATGATGGACAACCTCCTTTGTGAAGGAATTGCCACATTTTACATTTTAGTATCAATGATTCGGAATTTACTTATTCTTTAGTTTGATAAGAAAATTTCCGAAATAAACTAGGATTTGTGGTCTTAAAATAGTAAATAAAACCCTCCTAGGTGACCTTTAGAATTTATTGAAATTAGAATATCTCATAAGTGATAAGAGTCACATGAGAGGTTTTCGTACGGTGCTTTCAGAAAAAAAATATTACAACTATATTATTTAATACTATTACATAGAAAGTGTAGAATGCCGAAACTTAGCACACTGTACATTATTAACATCAAAAAGTGTTTTTTCTTTCTCCTGTAAAATTTTCTTGTTTTTCACATAGATTTTCTAATATATCAACGACATTTATCAATCGTTTTTACGTATGTTAACAAATACAGTACCCGAATGAGCAAATGCCTGTGTTCGGGTGCAATTTAATTGAGTTTGTAAGTAAAGCCAAAGATTCAAAATGTTACAATTGGCAACATAATGTATAAGCAAGTAAAAGGTTTACAAAATAGTAACCTTCCATGTATGTGGGAAATTATACAAAATAGGAAATCTTTGTATTGAATAAATGCGATCAATAAGGGAAATCAGTTTGTTGAATTTTAACAATAGAATAAATCGTGTTCAAAATGCAGGATAGTTCAAAATAAATGTTTCAAACCTCTAGAGCATGAATGGGAGTAGAAGATACCTTTCTGCCAATAAACATGCAGTGAGAAAAATGATATAATAAAGTTACGCATGTATTATTTTGGAGATGGCGCTCTTTATTGATGAGCAACACATCCTACACTGGTGTTTGGCAAGTACACGATTTCTCAGGGAGCAGACTAATAACAGGCAATAACAATATCGAGTTTGTGATCATCCTTCACGACAAAATTTTCTGGATTTGAAAGCCATGAAATTTTGTGTTTGCATGGAAAGAGCGATGCACGTTCTCTGTCAAACATCAGTGTTTAATGAGTTGCATATCAATGAGGGATACCATGACAAATATGTTACATGTGTAACTTTGTTATATGAGATTTCCTCAATCTTCATTACGCAATACACATAATCACACGTTACCATGAGCATAAATCGAAAACGATGACTTCTGAGCCCTTCAAAACTAAGTTGACGTGTTTCTGAGGGTCACAAGGTATGTTTCTTACGTCGTAAACTTCAAAATGAAACCTGTTTGGACGTTCTATTTCATATTTAGAATGGTACCATTACTCCATAGCCGGATTGTCAGCAGCGGTGGAGGTTGGGTTTAAGAATGACCTATGAAACGATTCTTTAAAATGTTCGAACTGTTCGCATTTAATAAGCATAGTTCCATTTAAAACACTTACCTCAATCCCTCATAAATATCGACAAACTTTATTGCCAAATCATTAAACTAATGATGAGAGGAACGAAAGTTACATGCCACAAACCGTATATGAAAAGGAGCAAGATATTGATTTCAAACTAGAACATTTCGCCCCTGCTCCAAAAGCACCTAGTATAGTTTCATTAAGAAAACTTGCATATACTCCAATCCCTCATTGTTCTGCGCAAAATCTTTGAAGGCAAAATCTTTAAAGGCCCATTCTCAATGCAAACGTAAACGTATGCATAGCGCGTAGACATAAACATTAACATAAGCGATGCTGAAGTATTCACAATGCCTAACATAAACGTAAGAAAAATTAGTTTCTATTGGTTGTGAGACTTTCTGGTTTGATAAGAGAATCGATTTCAAGATATCGACCGTGTCTATGTCCCATATGGCGTTAGTTCAATCGACTTCACTCAAATTTCGATTCTCGATTTTGAGTTACCGTTCTGTGATGGGTTCATTTCTTACGTCTTACGTAAGCATAAGCGCAGAAGCATGAAGCTTCCAAACTTTTAAGTTAACGTCCTACGTGTTTTGCTAATGCGAACGCATTGTGAATGAGCCCGCTTACGGACGTAAATTTAACATTTATGTTAACGCCATGCTTATGTTTATGTTTGTGAATGGGCCCTAACCGTTCAAGAATGACGAAGATACGAAAGCTACGTGACATACCAGAATATATATATATATATATATATATATATATATATATATATATATATATATATATATATAAAGAAAGTAATTGGTTTCATCCCTGCGGCACACCACCTTCCGCATGCGACAGGTGGTCCCCCGGCCACGCCGCCGTCGGCGTGGCAGAACGCCCGCGGCTTTCGCACGTGCGTACCTGTGCGAAAATCTGCTTGAGCTGCGCGACGGAGCGTCGCTCCTCTTCCACGACGGTCTTCTCCTCGCCGATGTACTTGGTCTCGTCGCGCTCGCGCTCGTCCGCATCGGGCGGCAGCTTGTCGGCGACGAGGGCCTCGAGCGCGGCGCGCGCCGCCAGCGCCGGCGCCGCGCCGCCCACCTTGTCCTCTGCGCACGCCCCGGCCCCATCCCCGCTCAGCCGCGCGCCGCGCGCGCGCCAAGCTCATCTCGCGCGCTGAGCCAGACGCGCTCCCTAGGGGGTCGTGCGGGCAATGGCATCCACCGAGGTGCCTCTCTTCAGAGGTCAGTGACGTCAGTGGTTCGCTTTAAGAGAGTATTTGAAACGCGTTGGTGCAGTAAGGGAAATTACAACAGCCTTTTAATCTCACATGGGGATGGCTGGATAGCTGGCTTGTTGGTTAACTGCGAAAGTTCAAACACGCGGATAACCTTGGAGATTCTTACGGGCGGCATTTTCTAATATGTTTTTCTTTAGAAACAAATTTTAACGTTTCTACTGCGACCCTTTAATGTAATTTTACAATATATGCATGATATTGAAGTAACATTATTATTGTTATTATCAATATTATTATTAAATAATGAGGGAGTATAGTATAATAAGAAAACTACTATTACTTCACCGAATGCATACAGGAAACTGATTATGGATAAATGTCTACAGGAAAATATATATTATCATTTAATAATTCGCAGAGTGAATTTATGTGAGGCTTTTCAACTTTATTTTGTGGGACTTGAATCAAATATGCATGACAAGTTACCCAAGAAAACTTAAGTATACCTAAAATATACATTTTAGATGTATTTTGACACACACTTTCTTGGTACTGTTAAAATTATCATCGAAGAGCTAATACGAATTCAAATCTAACTTTACGCCGCGGCCTAAATTGCCCTGAGAATTGAATAAAACCTTGACATTAGAATTTTACCTTTTCTTGGTTCTTTCTTCTCAGCCTGGACGAGTTCTTCTACCGATTCGGACTCCTGAAAAATAATTAGAGATTAATATAAATGTATTTTTACACACACACACACACACATAT
>BOPP01000235.1:1642095-1682955 GCA_017312745.1 Gryllus bimaculatus | reverse complement strand
TATATATATATATATATATATATTCTCATTAGACTCCGGTGTTTCACTGGGGAAAGTACGAATTCAGAGCACCACGTAAGGATCTCAGGGAACATCTGGGAGGGATCGCATTTCCAGTACTCCGAGACTACTTAAATACATACTATTTAAAACAGATTTTTTCTTTTTTCTGAAAATTTCTTTCTATGTTTTCAGAAAAGGGAAAATCTAAAGATTATATGTGAAACACCGGAGTGTAATGAGTATTCAGGCCAGTGCTCATGATAAAATCTACACAAACTTCAAATGATCGCTAGTGCTGTAAATGTAGTGCTACGTAAGTCTTAAAATACGTTCTGACATTGCCTACAAATATAGTCATGGAGGAAAAATATGATATTTAGGATAAGATAATGTAATAATAAGGCATTGGCTGGCGTTGAAATAACTGTTTTAACTCTTCAAAGAATAGAGTGACCCATCCAGGAATCGAGTCGGCACCCCCTGGTATTCGCACAGTTACTCTAAACTCTTGAGCTACCCATACAGCGAACTCTTCGAACAGTCTAGTCAAAACTGTGCCCAGGTGGTAAATTGAATAATCATCAATGAGACTCTTATCCCTTAAAAGCAGCTCGAAGAGTTAGATGAAGTAGACAGAGCAACTAAGCGTATACCGGGAGATCTGGGATCGATTCCCGGTTAGGAAAGTCAATTTTCTGAACAGTCAAAATATTTATAACCATTACATCATGCTAAATTACTGTGAAGGCGCAATGGTGATTTACGATTGTGAAAAAGAAAACGTATATTTTCAACTCTGACCAGGTAGTGAAATATTTAGTATAAAATACGGTTATTTTCAATAGTGTTTTTGAAAGTCTGGTTCCATTTCAAATAAGTTGTCAACACGCCAGACTTCATAATCATACGTCTTTGACAGGTGCTAAGATATTGTTGTTAGGTGTTTTTGTAGATTTTTTTGTTATGAATCTGGTTCGATTTTCGTTCAAGTGTTGGCATCACTGGCGGCCCAGCGTTATGATGTATTCATTACTCATGCATCATTGTCTGGTTCTAAAATATTGTTGTTGAGTGTGTGTGTGTGTGTGTGTGTGTGTGTGTTTAGATACGAATTTGCGGTGGGGCGTTGGCAGCCCTGGGCGGGCGCGCGCGAACCTTCATGATGTCCTGCTCCTCGAAGGCGGCGTCGAGTGCGGCGTCGCGGCGCAGCGAGGCGTCGCGCGACGGCCCGATCTCCTCCTTGAGGGCGTCGAAGCCGGCCTGGTCGGCGCGCACCCGCGCCACCGCCCTCTCCACCTCCTCCGTGTTGAAGATGCACTGCTGCACGATGTCGTCGCGCCCCACCTTGCGCAGCGCCACCTCCAGCGTGTTGCCTGCGCGACCAGCACACACACACGTCACGCCCTCGCCCCTGGCGGGACCAGCGCCGCGCCCGAGTGGACGCGTTTCTTCTCAGATTAATTGATTGTTAGTGATTACGGGCGCGTCAACTGCTAACGTAATTAGTCCCGTAAGTGTAATGTATGTTTTTCCTTGGGAGGTGGCGTAGTCTTCGCCTTCTGGATGGCGAGATCCGGCTCCGAGCTACCGTCGTGAATCGGTTTTGCCAAGCAGGTATCTCCACCAGCGGGGAATTGTCTCAGCCGGGACAAACTCTAACGTCCTGACCGCTCTCCCGGCATGTGTGTTTGTGAAGAGCATGTTAATGTAGGGAGTGAGGATATGTCAAGGAAGAGAAAGGAAAGATGGCATGCGGTTTGTGGCCCGTTTTTAAAGGTACTGCTCCGGCATTCGTTCGATGTTGGTCGGAGAAACCACGGGAAACTACTGATCAGAGCAGGCGACAGCTAGAATTCTCCTCCAGTCAGCGACTGAATCCGACCTGGCTGTCTAGCTAGTGTCGAAAATGCTGTCACCGTCAGGTTTCGAACCTAGGAACTCTCTGTCAGAAGCTGCTGGGCATGAATGGATAGAGCATTGCCGCTATGTTTGCAGCGAATCCGACTGGGAGAGCCCTAGAGTTCGAGACCCGAAGCTGCCGAATTTTCGTCACTTGTCTCATAATAACATAGAATTTAATTGCTGGAGGAAAATTTTAATGGCTGACTGCTCTGTTCCGTAGTTTCACGTCCGTAGTTTTTTGTATCAGAACAAGGCGAATGCCGGCCCCGTACTCTTACAAACATGCCACAGACCATACGCAATCTTTCCTACCCTCTTCCTTGTTCTAGCCTTTCGCCTTACACGCTCAAACACATGTCTGGACAGCAATAGGAAGCTGAGAGCATGTCCCAACTGCCTCCGGTGGTGGAGATTCCTGGAGGCAGAAACTCAACCCTCGCAAGGCTTCAGGGTAGGTCGGCGTCGAATCTCAGCAACCGTCGGGAAAGAAATCACTATCACTTCCCGGAATAAAACATTCACTACACCCACGAGCCTAATGAACTAGCAGCTAACGTGACCGGAAACATCAAACAAAGGCATTGAAAACTAGGGAATAGCCACGAATTGCACATGAATCGACCGTTGTTTGAACCACACTCCCTGTGGTAGAAGGGGAGCACACTGCCTGCTTCACCACGTGGCTCCCGAAAAGAAAAGTTCTGGGAGAAAATGGTAGATCACAGCCTTAAAGTGGGTGGTTCACAAAACAGTAACTAAAAGATCTAGACCTCTAGAAAACTCTTTGATAACGAAATTAAAAATTTTATTTCTATCGTAAACTGGGTTTCACAGGTGAGTTATGTACACTCGCAACTCCGACTATCAAGTGCGAGAAAGTGTGAACTCGAGTTAATATAGAGATACGCTTCAGCTACTTTCACGCTCCATATAACAGCCTCCCCAACGTAAGGGAACTGTCACGAGCTCCCTGTTCATTAATACCTTAATCAACTTCGGGAGTTGTTGACCTAGAGACTTAAAGAGATAGCACCGATGAATCCTAAGATGTGTAAATAAATTTTTTTTAAAAATTTGTTTCGTTCGCCAATTAGACTTTTACTTTTTACTTACAAATTCAAAAGGTATCTAACTTAAAGCCGTGGGAAATACAAAGATAAATAAAATGAAATAACTGTTAGTTCATCTATTGAATGAGATCGAGAACTGAATAAGTTGGAGTCACAGCTTCTTTTCTGTTTTGCAGCAAAGGATAGTTGTCGAATTCAGTTATTTATTGTATTACACAAAATATTCTGTTTCTACTGAATGCACCCGACGTTTCTGGTATTTCTGATCAAATTTTCATTCGTTTTCCAGAAAGTTAAGGATACATTCAGAACCCCCAAAAGATTATTACAGTAGAAATATATACTGTAAGTGTCAATGGTAACCCCGTTTCGATGTGGTTATGAACCAGAGAAATCAATGGTAAATATCGGACAGTAACATCTTGTTGAGTGGTAGTGCAAGAATAGAATAGCCAGATCGAGTTATAATTTCATAATACAGCAAGTAATCAAGATTATATCTACTAGAATTATCAGTAAATTTACGGGAAACTCCATTATGTACTGTTAAATCAGTATTTCATTAACATTCTTCTGTGCAGGGAGCAGTTTGCCTAAAGATGGAAAGGATAATAATACTAATACTAATGCAAATTGAGATAATAGTAGGAAACACAATAACTTCAACTCTAAGAATTATCAGGAAAGTGATTGGAAATGAGATCACTCGTTAATGCAAAATATAATCTATAATTTGCTCGGTCATTGTTGGAATCTACTCAATCTCCATTTGGGCCTACACTCTCGCCGGATTGGAACGAAGAAATAAAACAATTCAGAATACAGTTCATATTAAATTAATGGAAATAAAATAGATCTCAATCTACTATTGTTTGTTCAGCAATTGTTTAAAATTACCCAAACCACCACAGAAACACCACAGTTTCATCATAATCCCACGAACGGTACGGCAGCGCATTAAAGAAGAACCAAAAAGAGTTGATTTTTGTATATCACGAAGAAATAATTGTGAATTTTTTGTTAGAATTGCACCAAATTTTCCCACGCCCTCTAATTTTGTGACTTATGTCAGGGTAACATCAACTTGACATAATTCTCCAATTCTATATTTTTTTATCATATCATCAACTTGGCCCAAACTCTCAAATCCTTTTTTTGTTAGGATAGTATCAACTTGTCATATGCTCTATTATTCCTGTGAGTTTTGTTATGATGGTATCAACTTGGCCTACTACTTTAACCGTGTGATTTTTATGTATTATGAAGAAATAACGGCAGTCATCGCCGTCAACGTAATTCCCCATTAGAATCCCCACAATACGACACACTAGATCCCGTAAGCTGTACAGTGGGCGAGGGGGGGGTGGGGCGGTGTTGTTGGGACTCACTGGTGGCCTTGTTGCCGGCGGTGCGCAGCCACAGGCGCAGCATCGCCATGGCCTGGTGCGCGCCGCCGCCGGGCTGCTGCGACTTGATGACGTTCACGTCGGACGTGGTGAGCCCCAGCTGCAGCGCCAGCGCCACCCAGTCGTCGCCCAGCAGGTTGCTGATGTCGGCGAGGCGCAGGCTGGCGCGCGAGAACGCCTCGGGCCGCCCTGCGCACGCGCAAACACGCGCCGTCCCGCCCGCTCGGCGCTCGCTCTCTAATTGGCGCGAGAGCGTCGTCGTCTTTTGTCAGGATAGCACCAGCTTCGCCCGTGCTCTCTAATCCTGTTATTTTTTTGTTAACACAGTAACAAATTGACCAACGCTTGCCAATTCTGTTTCATTTTTATTCGGATAGCTTTAACTTGGCCTAAGCTTTCTAATCCCTGTGTTTTTTGTTAGTATTGCATCGACTTGTCTACGCTCTCTAATCGTGTGTTTCTTTGTTTTGTGCCATCTAATCGTGTATTTTTTGCTAATATTGCATCGCCTGAGCTCACATTGTATAATATTTTAATTATTGTTTGGATAACATTGGCGGTCCGAACATCTTTAATCTCGTGTTTTTCATTAGGATTGCATCAACTTTAATCATATGAATCGCTAGGATAACGACAGCTGAATGTTCAACCACAAACTCTGTTGTTGTTTTTTATTAGAATAACTTTGGATCGGTCTACGCTCTCAAACACTATGAGCATTAACTGGATCTCTCCTCTCAGAGCGGATGATTTTTGTTTGCTAGGTTGACATCGTTTGGGGATAAACTCTCTATAATGTATTTTTGTTAAGATAGCTAAGTTTATGCTATCTAATCCTTTAATTGCGAAGAGAGTATCGCTCTGACATGTGCTCTCTAATCCTGTGATATTTCTAGGATAATACTGGCTATCCTGTGCTCTGTAATCCTGTTATTTGAACTGCTTAGTTATCCAAACATTTACTAACAAAACCAACGTCAAAAATTGTTTTTTCAATGCTCAAATTATGATTGCAAGAAAGTGTATAATATAGCAATACTCACGAATCCTTTTCTTAATTATTTTCTTTTTTCCTTAATTAAACAATTTCTCGAGTCTTTCAACCTAAAAATCTATTTCATTGCGTAAACAATGTTTTAATTTTATCATTATTATTGGCACTTGAAATAGAATTATCATCGCTACTTTAGTAATGTACATTACATACATCTTGTTTTCGTGATAGGATAGCTAATGATATGAGACAAATATTCTTGGCTAAAATTATAAATCTCTCACTAGAATCAAAATAAACAAAACAAGTGCCTCATTTTATTTCATTTTCTTGTGAATTTATCTAGAATGTTTCTTCTTAGTCAAATCCGAAACCTTCTCTTAATCCATCTTGTCTGATGAAATTCCATGAACTGATTTTGTGGTCATGAACATTGAAAGGGAGCTTGCTAGAGCGACGCTGGGGGTGTGAAGATAGAAAGGGATTTAATGTGAAGAAGTTAAACAAAAAATGAAACATTGAGGTGTGCTTACCGACGCCATCCCTGAGGAATCTGTATTTGCTTTGTAACGCCAGGAGGTCGGGTTCCGAAACGCCGGCTTCTGGCACAATGGTCTCCGGTAGGACAATGTTGAGGATGCATACCGGTTGTTGGGGTGGTTCTCCTTTTGGTACCTGCGACAGATTCCTCAACTTATTTCAAGAATCTCAGACGAAGAACAAATAAATTAAAGAATGAATTTTATCCTGAATTCACCTTTAAGAAAAAAATAATCGTGTTGATGAAACATTTATATTATTTTGTATATAGATACGCATTAAACGGAAGAGCTACAGGATGGGATTTATTTGTATCCATTTAAATATTATGTAATGCGTGTATTGTCACTTGCATTTTTGTGATATTAGCCTTTTAAAATACTTATTCAGAATAGACAATCATCAGTAATATACATTTTTTCCTTGGTACTCCAATTACGCAGGTACGGAGTTGCAAGAACATATATTTTTTGCCTGTGATTACCTCTATTTCTTCATACGTTCGGTGGGTTCATTTCCGTCACATTATTTAGAAATATAATTTGCTGAATAATGAATGATGAATGAAACAGAATGATGTATGAAATGTGATTATTAAGGGGTTAACAGCACATTTCGTTTACTTACTGGGTGATTATTTACGAGCATATAATATTCTTTTAGCAACAGGTAATAAACTATGATTGATCTTATCCGATCTTTTTTTAACAATTTTTCTATCTGAATGTCTATAATGGTTAAATGGTATTGGTTGAGATCGGCAGAAGCCATTTTTAGCTCGGATATAACAAAGCCATTTTCTCTTCTTCAGAGAGCTTTTTTATGATGGCTAAAGGAATGAGCCGTTTAATATACTTCGAACATTTAAGTAAACAGTTATAAGTTGGGAGTTCCAATTATTTCGGACAATCATTATAAATTATGAAATATATATTTCAACATTTGCTGGAAGAATTACAATTTCATGTTTCATGGACAGATATGTCCACAACTTACTGTGTATATCTCTTCAGTTTAACATAGCATATGTATTAGTAAAACTAACATTGTGTACATTAATAAAGAAAAGCTTTTCAACCATCTGACAGTTTCATAGTTTATATTGATTATATACAATAATTAGAAAATTCTACTTTATAATTGAAATAACGGACAACTACAGTTCGTTGAAAGTAAAAAAACCGGCTTCTTCTGTATGATGCAACGCGATTAAATAAGATAAAATGTGATACAAACGTGATCGAATAAGATAAAATATTATTTTAGACAGCCACTACAAAAAGAGGTTACTTTTAGGGCGTGCTAAAAGTGAGTCGATGATCAAATGTTCAAAGAAAACAGTGAGTCTGAAACAAAGGTAACAGAATACTTTCGTATGACCGCATCAGCAACTACTGACCTTAACGTAACAATACGGAATTAATAAATTTGTATACTCGAATTGAAATAAAAGGAGTTAGTAAAGCTGTCTGAAAGTAGTGCATGACAGACGTGAAAAGTTATTTTATTTTGCACCATTGGCATCGTGTCACAACCTTTCCCATCCGGAAAATAAAATAAGTCTTTTTCCACTGGTATCATAAACTTATATTATTGTGGTTGAGGTCTTCAATTAATTCAACTCCAATAGAGTTGTCGAAAGAGATATCGCTGTGCAGTAGGGATGCGGCATCGATGTCGTTGTTTCGAAAACATCGATGTATTAACACCGAGTTTTTTGACATCTATGTTTTGTGATCAATGTTTTTTTCTTTTCCGATGTTTTGTTTCTGAATGAAAAGTTCTATGACCACAATACTGTAAAAGTTAAGATATGAAACTGTATTATGTACAGTTACAACAGTACATATCATGGCTTTCATAGTAACTGATAGTAACACTGTTATTCACGTTTTAGAACCAAAGGCACGCTGTTTGCACTGCCTTCATCGGCCAAACTCTCGCCTGAAATGACCTCAATGCCCTTGCATTTCCTCTTTCTTCATGTTCATTTCGCACATTGAGATATGGCCAACAAATAAGCTGGGCACGTAGGATCCATCTCTTTTCGTACCCTTCATTGATACATACGAACACTGTCAAATCAAATTTTAACGCACACGAATTTAATGTTAGAGGTTACTAACGTCGAAAGACATCCATGGTTTTTAGACGATGCAATTTTTAACATGGATGTTTTAATTTCTGATATCGATGTTTTAATTTCGAGCGTCGATGCGCGTGCGCGTGTGCGTGCGCGTGTGCGTGCACGTGCGTACCTTGGGTTCGCGCATGAAGAGCACGCGGCCCACGGTGTCGGCGTGCGGGTCCTTGACGCGCACGGTGAAGGGCAGCCGGTTCTCCCGGAAGGCGCGGAAGCCCAGCTGCAGCTGGTCCCCTGATTTGGTGACGGGCACCAGGTTGCCCGCGAATTCGATGTACTGGGGCTTGCCTTCGAGCACCTGCAACCGCACGCCCAGCGCTCAACTAACGCCACTCCGGCCCTGAAGAAGGCCACGCTCGCGTCGCAGCGTCACCAAGACAGACGACAGCCCTCGTATTTTGCCTAGTTGAGTGATGTTACACACCCTAAAGTGCTTTAAATAAATAATTGAAGGCTTTCTTACAAGACCCAAATTAGTCCAAAACTCCATGTTTTGAGATATTTCACCAAATTATTACCCATACCTCTGCTAGGACATTTCCTATCAGCAAGTACCAAACACATTGAAAGATTTCACAAAGACATTTTCAGTACAGTTTGCAAATATAATTTTGTAGTACAAATTCGGGGAAACTTACACAAATTATCTGATAGGATCATTCTCATTAAGTGAGGAGGCAGCCATGTTGTTCAAGTCACCCCAGTGTTTTTGTTTACTTTCCACTATCAGTTGTTCTATGTGGGCATGGCCTCTTACTATCTTCAACGAATATATTTTCTCGTACGCGTATCGCAAACGGCAAAATAGATTCTTAGAAATATCTTTAAATTCGTCAATATAGATTGAAGTATTATAGTTTACTATTGACAATTTAAAACTTATTCAACTACCAATAATCTAACTGCCAAAGCTAACACACACATATATATATATATATATATATATATATATATATATATATATATATATATAAACAAACTGTATTAGGAATGTTTACTATTACAGTCACTCTTGATTCACCTACTTGAGATATTACCAACATCTGTAAAATGTTCATCACCCAAAAAATGTAATCTGTTATACTTAAATTCACTTACCATGGCATAATAAATTAAACTGAAAATATTACACTCAGTTAAACCCGTACAAAGTAAAAATAATACAAAAATTAACTAGTAATTAGAAGTAGTTTATGCAATTAGTTTATAATGTTAAGCTTTACTGCATGGGTACAGGATTTGAAACGAGCGACGATGGGAGTGAGTTTTCATGTTTGTACGAATGAATAAAGCAACATTATAAACGGTTCTTATACAATATTTTTTATATAACAGCATTATAAATTTATAAGATAATTAAAATTAATTTTGAGAAACAAATTTATTGAGACGGGTTTTTTGTGTCATGGGTATTTGATAACTGCGCCAAAAGAAAGGTGGTCGGCTGTTCCGTTTATCGCGGCTACGTGCGAGCGGTTCTCACGCTGTGATTGGGTGAATGCGTGATGACGCAATTATCTGTGCCATAAACGGCAAAACGCCTTCATCCGTGCCATAATATGTCACTTTATGAACGATTTCTTGTAACGAAATTGGTCCTTTATAATGCTGGAATATAAAGAAATCTGAATGAAGCGAATGACCAGCGAAGGGAAAGCGCTGCGTTACCTCGACGTCGCGGCTCTTGGCCACTTCCGTGAAGTGCTCCTGCTGCTCCAGGGTCTTGTCCTCCTTGTCGTCCGTCATGCAGAAGACGCGCAGGCGCGCCTCGAGGGCGTCCACGCGTTTCGCAAACACCACGAACCTGCGGGGCAGCGGCGGCGGCGGCCGGCGGTCAGCGCGCGCCGCGGGCGGGCGGATGTCGGCGGCGGAAGTCGGGCGCGCCCGGTCCTATCCCCCGCGTCTCCCGCGGCCCCTCCCCCCGTCCCCCCGGTCTGACCTGGAGTGAACAAATCTTCCATTCTACATGGCCCCTGCGCCGCTTTACTTTGGGCTACGCTGTGCGGAAGTCATGCCTCCCGCAAGACTTCACACGTTAGTAGATTTCAGTCAAGAGATATATTACGTGCACGTTATTGAGAATATTGCACTCTTTGAAATACATGTATTAACACTTTCTAATGAAGTGTGAAAAAAATATTATTTGTATTTGAACTCTTTGCTTCTTTCAAACTACCTCGGTGTAAAATGGATGTGTCAGGGCTTCAATTACTTCCCTTTAGTTCAGATATTTTGGTGATATTACATTGCTGGTGTATCCATGTAGATCATTGAACATTTTTGTTTCTAAAATTTTGAAAGCCTTTTTGTAATAATATTTATGATTACATTTCAGTATTTGTATGAGAACAATTAGTACACGTACGGTTAGTTTAAACTTTCTTTGAAATACATTACATTTACTTCAATAACAACATGTAACACGCTTACTATTTTTTATGAACTTATTTTATATCTGAACATTTCTAAATTTTTAACCTAATACATTTTTTCTAGATACAAATATCACTGCCATTTTTAATGACAGTTTCGAGGATTGATTAAATATGCTGATGATGCTAAATGACTAAGAGACAATTATATTTATTTACCTTGAATAAACTTGATTAAAAAAAGCGAATTGGTTTAAGCAAAAGACATGTCAGCGAGCTTGAAAGATTCGCGAATTGTGAAGAGCACCCACTCTCATTTCTGTCCTGTAGCCGATTCGCCTCAAATCTGAGGGCGGCAAGAACACAACAGTGGGGACGGTAGGGCCGTTGAGGGCGAGGACGGGGGCGTTGAGGCAGTCCAGCCACCGACGACCGCGCGAGAAGAGTGCAAGAAAAAAAAGAGTCGTTAAAAAGAAAATGCGCATGCACGCAAGGGATGTTCGATCTGGATCGAGATAACGAATCGATTCTCGTAGTCACTTTTCCCGGGAGAATCGATTCCGTCGATAGATCTCTCGATTTGGTGAATTGTAACCAACAGTTTCGTCGAGGACGCTTCCTCTGATTTGGTCCTCTACCTCTGAAAGAAAATTCCACCTAAGAGAATCTACTTTTGGGCGCTACTTGCCTTTCTAATTCTAATTACGATGCTGGTACATGACTAATAACTAATCTGTAAAGATTAATGAAACATTTATATTCTACGGAGGGATGTGAAATTAAGAATACTTTGGTAAAATATGTGCTAGGTGAGTAATTATTACGAAAATGGGAGACAGAAAGCTATGATTGGCACTAAGTTTACAGAGAAAATCAAGAAATGAAAATGCTATTGCGTACGAAATAAATTCTGCAAACATTCTAAGGCTACGGTCGATATGCAATTAACGCGTCTAGTCCGTACTTTTCGATTCGCATCGGTCCCCAGCAACAGAGCCATTCAGAGTTGCCGCCTCAAACGCGTCTCCGCGAACACCGATACGGAACGGCAAGTCGTGTGATCTCACAGTTACTCATTGGACCCAAATGCTAGCCCTCTGCTTCCCTTATCACCCAAGTGTATTTGCGCTTGGGTCCTAAGACGATACAGAAGATGAAGAACCGCGTCTGAAATCTTGAGTTTAA
The DNA here is from genome assembly GCA_017312745.1 of Gryllus bimaculatus. NCBI lineage: Eukaryota > Metazoa > Arthropoda > Insecta > Orthoptera > Gryllidae > Gryllus > Gryllus bimaculatus. The sequence continues at coordinate 1,671,340 of BOPP01000235.1, read as the reverse complement.
AAAGCTAATGATACCATTTACCTCCGAAGTTTGTAACATTTAATGTGAGCTATCGTATGGTGCAAAAAGTAATCATTTTTTACCCTTACATGTTCTAGAAGTTTATAACATTTATTTCGAACTATCCTGTAGTGCAAAAAGGATCACTTTGACTCCTTATATCCCTAGAAGTTAGTAATTTTTTTTCTGAACTTCCATGTAGCGGTTTAGCTGTTGAAATGTGCGCCCTGAGGAATGCTTCATCTTCCGTATTCCCAGCACCATGGCGATGGCGGGGCGGTGGCTCTGAAACTGCTCTGGTTCCCGCCGACGCCCCCTCCCGCACGCGACCCGTCGCAGGTGGCCCTCCGGTGCGAGATCGAACGTCCCCGATGCAGTAGCGAGCCTCATGGCGGCGGGCGGGGCTACGAGCGGGGCAGGGAAGCGCACTACGCCATGAGGCACTACGGGCCCATGCGGGGGGGGGGATGAGCCAGTGGCGTAACGCAGAGCGAACGCGCGGGTGGGCGGCGCCGGGGCTTCCCCGGGGAAGTGCTCATGCAGCCTGGGGACACGTGGCACTGCAGTGGCGTATCCGGATCGGAAGGACCAATCTGTGGACATCCAGCGTTGCTCGTTTGCGGGAATGAGGGCTTTCAATTCCAAGGGAAATATATTGGGTGCCCACCCTGTCAAGATTCCGAAGCTACCTGAAATATTCTCATAAATAAATTCGTTTAAACAGTTGGAATTTATTGCAAAATATTATCAAGCATATATTGAACAAAAATTCATTACGATGTTTGTATTTGCGATGTTCCACCGTAAGGGTTAGAAAGAAACTTCTGTGTCGCCTTTACTGAAAATCAATATAGTAGTTTCGGAATATCAGGGTTGAACAAGTTGCTTACATCCGTGTAATGAAAAATAATATTTGCTTTTAGAAAAAGTGATTGCTGAAGAATGATTAAAATATTCATTTTCTTAACAAGATCAACATAAAATTTAAGTTCGACATTTTAGTTAAATTAACTGAATTATAATTATAGTATATTCATAATTCGTATCCCTATGAAGAAAGTAATGAATTTACTTGTAAAACTGGAATAGGTACGCCACTGAGGCCGCTAGTTAGTGATTCTACTCGAAATATGACATTAATGGCCTACTGTGCTCGTGCTGTGAGATGCTCACACATTGTGCGCTCTGAAGTGATTCTAAGGGGAACCTCACATCCTGAAAGGAGGACGCCGTATGTTTAAGTTAATTTAAAGTGATGCCCATACATAATTTGCAGATGAACCGATAACTTCGTAAAAAGTACGTGATCCCTGATGATATTTACATCCCTATAAGAAGGTCCTCGCACGTTAACGGCTAGCCAAGCTTTTAACTATAAATTTCGCCATTCTTAGTGTGATTTTAGGATTTTTACGCTTTCTAACGGATTACTAAATTTCCACTCATTTTATTTGGAATGCTTTGTGTAAATTTAGGTGCATTAGCTTTTTTGTTAAAAAAAGCAATTCGTTTATTTTTCTTGACTTGCAATTTAAATACCTATAATGAATTTTTTTCATAGTTTAAAATTATTTTTGAGATTTCCCAAGAAAATTGAATTAAAAAAAAGAAGATTCAAACTAAGAAAACACGAGATAAAAATCTTCTAGTGCCAAGTGATCTCTGTTTCATTCGATCTCATTGAAAGCATTTCAATTTTCTAGGACTGAAAATTCCATGAATAGTTTTTTGCATAGACTTTATCTTCCATCCCGGAAGGGAACTTTCAGTAAAGTATCGAAATTCTTTTGACAAGTAGCCGGTTTCTCTGATTCATCCGACTCCTTCCGGTGGGATGAAGGCGTTCAGGCCACTTAGTGGTGTTCGGTATGCGATGAGTGGCGGCCACTTGTCGCGGGCCACTGGGGCGAATGGCGAGTGGGCGTGGCCGCCGTGCGAGGACCGCGGTGTTACGCCACTGGGCGGAGCTGGGCTTGGGCTCGTGGAAGCGGCCGCACTTACCCGGGCGTGCGAGCGGAGGGGCGGGGGCGCCGCCGCCGCCGCCTCCGGCACCGCGGCGCGCGGCGCGTCCTCCTACCCGCTACGGTCCTCTGCCCTACTCGCTCGCTCGCACGGACGGACCGGAGGAGGACCGACCGACCTAGCGGTTCTTTCGGATTCGGGCTTAGTGGCCGGCCGCCTCCCGCTCCGATGGCTGGTAAGAAGAGGGCCGCGACCGGGCGGCCGCGCCGGGGACGGGCCGCGGCGGGCGGCGAGCGGGCGGGCGGTTGGGCGGGCGCCGGGGGCGGGGGCGTGCCCCGCACCGCCGCCGCCGCCACGCTGGCCACCGTTGCCGGCGGCTCCGCCGCGGCGCGCACCCGGGCGAGCTCATGTCTCGATTTCGAATCGATTATCCGCAGGGCGATTATTTTAGAAATTCGATTCTTTTTTTTGTTTTGTATATCACTAAAGATCGATCTCTCCAATCAGCCGAATAGACATAGAAGATATTGAATTTTGTACTATCGAAAACCATGCCGTAACAATTTGTCCGCGAATGAATCGCTTGAAATCGACTGACCGAACGAACCGGTACGTTCGTTCCGGGTCCTCGGACGGGGCTCTGCGTTTTCGGCCTCCGCGGCGCAGGGGCAAGAGGCGGCCGGCGCGAAGCGTGTGCTAGCTGCTTCCGTAGCAAAGCGAGGCACTAAGCTCCTAGCACGAGGGGAACCGTGATTCGCTCCCTGCATTCAAAGGGAGTCTGCAGAAACATGGCATCAAAGGCGAGAGCGGTTACGGAAACGGGTAACAAGAGGGTTGCCGGTCTCATAACCGCTCCGTGTGAACAATCCAGAAGATCTCTGTGGTTAAGAACGTCTCTACAAAATCGAGAGATCCAATCGAGAGATCGATCTCGTTGAGAAGAATCGATTCTCTGAAAAATCGCGCCGTTGCGATCCGCCGCCGCCGCCGGGCGCAGGGCGCAGGGCGCGGGGGCGCCAGTCGCTACCGGGAGAGGCCGGGGAGGGCAAGGCACGACAGGAAGACACTACCTAGCTCGCTACAATGAAAATGTGGAAACTGCCGCAATTTCGTCTTAATAGACGTGGCAGATTATTTCTACATTGGCGTATGAAAATTTTCGAAATACAATTTAAAATATGCTTGTCAATAAACTTCATAAATGTTTCTATTTATCTGCGTTCGTGAAAAGTATTTTTGAGTGAAAATTACGATCTAAACGGAATGGAAATATTTCAGTATTTTTGTTTAAATTTTCTCTTCGAATTGAAAAAAGCGTTGCAAATACGAGCGTTTATTGTTTTAAATTATGCAATTTGATATTGTTATAATTGACATATAGTATAATTTTCTCGTTCTCAGAAAGAATTCGTTGTTATAATCCGTTAAATCGAATAATATGGGTTGCACGTTAAACTGCGATTCATTTGTCTACAGTGGTCTTATGAAATACACCGAGACCTTTCGTAGAAATATCTCGTGGCTCTCTTAATACGAATGTTTATAAATTGTATATAATTAATCTATGAGGGCAAAATACTATACAATGATGACTTGTCTTCATTTCTAACAGTAGCAATCACTAACATCTGCATACTAGCAAAAATACAGACAATATTATTGCTGAAAACTATGTATGATGGAATGGCTTCTAATGATACCGTTGAAATATCTAATAGATTTGCTTCAGCTTATTGGTAATACAATTTCAAAGCTAGAATTTTTAAATTCTTACTAAAATCTTTAATAATAAATAACAGGCATATATCTTAAAAATTTAATATCTAAAACCGTCATGCAACTCTTATCTAATATAACTACTTCGATAATAACTTTCTAAAAAAACCGACAGAATCGGCATTTAAAATTTGTGAAACATTTCAACAGCAATGTGTGCGAAGAAAAGATCAAATAATAATGTATTTGAATTAGTTAAAAATTCCAAAATTTGGTGTTTCAAGTGTTTGTAATTTTATTGCTGGTAAATATATAATTTAGAATCGTATACATAGAATTAATATGATTAAATGTTAAATTCTCCAAAAAATACGCGAAAACCGTGAGAATTTTCCGGAGCACCATTATTCATTGTTGGTAGAAATTTGCATTTTTTTTTTCGAACGAATGAATCGAACTTGTAAATATCGGTGGTGGACAGTGTCCATCGGTGGGAACGGGTGACAATACCAGAGATGGGGGTTGTTTTTTGAGGACAAAGGATCGGAAAGTGTAGGCACGTACCCAGAAGTAGTAGTTGATGTTAAGGCATTTGAGCAAAATTGATTTATCTTACAAACATTATTGTATTCGTGAGTTTGAGACGAACTCAAAATTTGTTTCCACTTGTGAAATCCCTGTGGTATGCCAGCCTCTGCCTTCTGGCGACAGATGATGTTAGATTGAATGCACGCGTACGTTCCTGGAGGAGGGTGTGGGGAGGGTGTGGGAAGAGGGGGTGGGGCGCGGCGGGCGCGGAGTACCTACTTGGCCTGAGGGAACATGAATCGCTTCCTTATAGAGTTCGGTGGCCATCTTGGTGGCTTCGGCGATGTTGCGGCATCCATGAAGCCAGAAGCGCGCCGACACCGTCGTCGTGAAGGACACGCATCGTGACGAAGGTGAGCGCGTGGAGCCGGTCACGTCCTCCCATTGGCGCGCGTCCGTGCGCCCTGGACACAGCGCGCTGCAGACGCCCCCCAAGCGGGGCACGGGGCCCACGCACCACCACGCCCTGCCCCCGCGGCCCCCGCTGCCCCGCTCGGCTCACGCGCACGCGGGCAGGGATCCGGTGCACGCTGGCCCACGCTGGTGCTGACGTCGAGATTCGCCTCGTCCACAACGCTATTATTATTATATTAATATTATTATTATTATTTATTATTATTATTATTATTATTATTATTATTATTAATTATTATATTTATTCATTATTATCATTATATCATCATTATTATTACATTATTATATCATTATTATATCTTATATTATCATTATTATTATTATTATTATTATTATTATCGGCCATTTACGACCACACTACACTTTCTCTTCCGAGGTGCAATCATATTCTATCCGGAGAGAGATAAACGTGTGCCGTTATGGGGGATCAGCTTTTTTCGACTGTATCCCTTGGTCAGAATAGGTTGTTACGTCTTGAATTTTGAATTATGAGGTGATAAAATGATGTTGAGAGGTGATCGTGGACTTTATTAACCATCTCAGCATTCGCCCATATGACGGAGGGGCTACGAAACTGATCAGGAGGGCCCGGAGATCGAACCGTGCCTCCCGATTGGGAAGTCAGCGCGCTACGCACTAAACCACTTAGTTTCGTTTATTATTATTATTATTATTATTATTATTATTATTATTATTATTATTACTTTTTTCAATACCTAAAATAATATTATATTCACTTTCTGTGAAATTTCTGATCATATCTAATAGATGATGCTGGAACTTTTTAAAATAATGCTTTTATTAAAAATTAAAACTATATGTATTTATTAACCAAATACATTTCGAAAATAAAACTTTCTTGGATTTCATAAACATTGAAAGTTGTGTAAAATTAAGTAACATAGAAAGTTGTGTAAAATTATTATCCAAGCAAGTTGATGTTTTTGCTTTTTATGTTTATAGAAAAATTGTGGCGTTCGTGTAATTTTCTCCTAATGTATTATGCGGAATCAAAGACCCAGTACATTATATTGTATAGAATTTAGCATTTCTCTAAAATTTTTAAACTTTGTTATATCGACAATTGATCATGATGACTGGAGGAAATCAGCCATCTAACGGAACAGTGATTTAATATTTTTGCTATCTCATTAATACATTAAGTTTTTTTTTCATTTAAATATAAAAGTATAATCAAATATATTTAAAAATAAATGCAGCATCACATAACAACAAATATTGATCACAAGGTTTTTAAAATCGTACTGAACGTTATACATAACACTCCATTACGATATCAACAATTCAATATCATTGTTTTCGCTTATAATGTGTATATTCCAATCGAGATATTGATTTGACGACCTCTCAGACTGTGGTAGCACAAAATATCACAATCTTAAGATTTGAAGCGAAAATCTCTACTCAGCACCAGCAACCCACATGCACATATTTACGCACAGTACGAGAAATTTCAAGGACTTTGGAATGTTGGGTCGACGAAAACAGAAACAAAAAATTAAAACGAAGCGAAGCAACGGGTAAATTGAACTGAAGAAGTGAAATATTCCAGGTTCAAAATTTAATATGATGTGATCAAATTGTAACATTTTGAAATAATCTAACAATGACTTATTTTCATTTCAGTATTAAATTATTGAAATTCGTAAATGAATAATATAAATAAAAGTGGATGAGACAAAAATTTTGAAACAGTAAAGTAATCCCGCTCTCATCCGTAAAACATATGAATTTTTATCTTTTTCAAAAAATATTTGACTGCATACAATTACAGTAACACAAGCGATGATTTAACTGAGATACTAATTGCTATTACGAACAAATATTATAAATTCATACGTCAAGAAACCATTCACATAATTTAAAGCAAAGGTTTTAATCTCTGTCAGGAAAAAGGCTCTTTAAATAAGTCGTTTCATTCGCATTGAGCAGTAGAAATGGTTTCAACTAATTCTTTTCTCCTTTGACGAAGTATACTTCACATATGTAATTGAAAATTATGTTGTTGTTGTTTTAACCGAAATAGCACTAAGTACTAATTTTATGACTTATGTAAAGTGTCTAGTTGTAGAATATTAGTATTTTTTTATCAATTAGTGTTTCATAAACACAACTTATGAATGGTACTTGTAGAAACATGTAAGAAAAGTTGCCTTAGATATGTTCTTGCAGAATGTATTAAATTAAATATTATAAAACATTTTGACTATTCCGACTTACCAATAAAAGGAACTGAAATAAAATATCTCACAATTTACGCCTTCATTTTTTCACCCGTAACTTCGCATCGCATAAAGAATTTCATTAATCACTTTAAGGTAGAATCGATATCTGTTCTGCCACTCTTTTCAATGAAATCATATTATGAAGATAGTTTTCAGTGCAAACAAGAGTAATTACTGAACACAATAAATAAGAATCATGGTTTTATGGTTTATTTTGAGCAATATTGAGGCACTGAATCTATACCAATTTTAACAAATTGTTATTTAATGAGTTAAATAAGAATTTTAGTAAATATAATGGTTAAAAGGCGCAAGGATCTCTTACAGATAAAAATTACAAAATTGTATTTTCTTTAAAATACTATATGTTTTCTGTTCCATCACTGTATCGAGAGCACTGTAGCTTTTAAAAGCTGTGTAGGCGTGTATTAAGAGGGATGAGAGTGAATATGTCCATTAACATCAGGCAACCGTAAGGTAATTTTATAATTTTGAAATAAAGATACAATTTGAAAACTTTTGACTGTAACTCAATTCAGAGACCCGTGCTTTGGTACAAAGACCAATTTCAACTCCTAATTTTACATACTTCGTTTCTTATAATAGAACGTAACACAAGAAATATACAAGAAATACTAATATATAAACAATACAAGAAAAATAAGGAAAGCTCTCGTATGCTTCTTGTATTGATTCCATCAAGAAGAGCATTACAAAGACTTTATCTCCAGATAACTTTTTTAATATACGCCATCTAGTGTTCTTTTAACAGCAAATTCACTATTTTTTTCTACAAATTACGTTAGAATCAGTGAAATTGAGTGTGGCAAAACAGATTAGCAATTCGGGCATTTCATTGCCCGAAAAAAGCTTTGCGAAAAACGCGACGCCTGGTTCTCGTATAAATCGATGAGTCATCAGTGAGCTGTACTCAAACCATCTCTCAAATCATTTTTTTACAGATGACAACTATAGTTCCTCCATTATATACCTAGAGGTGAACTCAAAAGAAAGGTTACTAATAAAAAAGCTAATGATATAAATTTGGTGTTTTTTAGGATAGTTAAGAAGCGAATTTACATTCTTTCAAGCCAAATGACACCATAGTTCCCAATTTTCTCAGGATCTTAAAGCAAGTATTAATTTAACTTAAGTATCTCAAATTTACAAACGTCTGTTACAATATCAAAATAATCTAACTTTGGGAATCGTGTATATCATGGAGATACGTGTTGTCATCTAACCTTTCAACACACTTTCTGGGTCCTGTCCGTTGCTTTGAGTATGCTGAATAAGAAATCCTAGAGATACCTTGAGCCCAGTTCACTAATTGTCAAGATCTAAAGAGAAACACAGATTAGGTGTTTCATTAAACAGCTCAGTCGCGATCGAAACAACCATTGACGCTGTCCTTTTAGGAAAAAAGCAACACAGTGTTTGTGTACATTACCGTGCATTGAGAAAAAGATGTGTAGAATGAGAGAGGAGGTACAGCGCTGATTGTTTTGGTCGCAGTGGAGCTACAGAACCGAACACGAAAAACCGAACCTAGGCAGACTTTTTCCTCCGGTGAAAAGTCTCATGAAATGAACGTAGATGGTGGTATTCATCCAGAACGTCTGTCACATTTTGCTGCATTTTTTATTGAGTGTAAGAGTGTGCGCTCATATCGCCAGTGCATTGTAATAAATATACTATCCACGAATCTTGGTAAATGAATTTAAAGCATACGACTTCGGCATTTTTATACTTTGAATACTTAATTTGTTGTGATCCATTTCATCTAACATAAGTAACAAAATTTATTATTGTAATATATAAGAAGTAATAGATTACTTTCAAGAAAGCTTATGATTTACGCAACTTATTTCTATTTACGCTTCTACAAACCTCGAGTTGAATTAATTTTTCAGATTTGTTTTCAAATCAGACTAGCTTCATACGAGTGTTCTAGTAACAAAATATTCCAAATGCCGTTACAAGAAACAACAAATAATGAATAATGCGTAAAATACCAAAAGTTTAGAAATGTGGTAATTAGTTTCTCAAAGTGCTCATTTTGTTTAAAATCGACTCCATCATACTACTCCGTCGATGTCTGCCCATGGCGATCACACAACTATAGCAGAAAATGCGACAGGTGAACGGATGAGAGTGGGGGGGGGAGGGGGCGGCGACGAGCGCGCGAGCGGGGGCGTTGAGTTTCTCGCAACCAACACTCGAGCACACACTCGAGCCACACTCGAGCACCCACTCGAGCCACACCCGAGCACACACCGAGCGCCACGTCACTTCGAGCGTAGGGACTTTTTCGAAAATATACTTCGCATTTTAATTTATATATTCAAAAGCCAATATTTGAAGGGAGAGTTAATGTATATTATCACGAACGTGAGTTGACTCTCTGCCATGATGTAATGGCAATATTTCGTAAATTAATCCTCTCCAATATTTTAGTTGAATTCATTCGTAACTTACATTGCATTGGTGTACTCGTATAGAGAACAGCATAGGATGCGTGTATGGGCTTGCGACATATTATGCCTTGCGACAGAAAAGAGCCAATAGAAATTTATAATAAAGAAAGAACAATAACTACGATGTTACGAACGTTTTTCATTGGTCTTTAATTACATATTTCTTCTTTTTGTCTATTCACTCATTTTGCATTGGAAAAATCACCCCTCATACAGCTCATGAAAATATTTCAAACTTATTTTTGAAAATATTTACAACTTATTTGAACAGAATAATAATACTTGAAGAGTTTTTTAAATAAATGCATTTACAACTTGGAACTGACTGTGTTTGGAAATTGGTAGTAAAATTTCAGTCTAATGATCAACTTATCATTTGCAAACAACAGTCCATCAGCTGCAACGAAATAAAAAAAAATCGTGATGGTTCGTTTTACAATGGACAAACCCAAATCCGAGTAACGTCGCAAAGGCAGCTGCACGTTCCGGTAATCAATTCCAGTGCCCTCTACTGCAACCACAGTCCCGCTCGCTCGGTGCGTGGTCGGTCGTGCGTCGCGGCTGCGAGAGACCGCCGTTCTTCCTCCTTGCGCGGGGCGCGGGCGGGGCGCGGCGGGGCGGGGCGTGGGCGGGCGTGGGCGGGGCGGGGCGGGCGGCGCCGAGAGCGCTCGGAGCGCGGGCGAGGGGGCGCGGCGGACGCGGCCGGGTCGCGCATGCGCCGCGGAGTCCAGCTCAGGCCGAGCCTCCGCCGCCGCGACCCGACGCGCGTCCCGCCTTCTACCGCTACTCACTAGAGAACTCAACTCACTAGAGAGTACCAACACAGAGAAGAAATAATGAGAAGTAACAGGAGAGTACAACAGAGTAAAACGAAATCATGAGCAGGGCCAGTAGAAAAAGCGGTAAAGAAGTAGTAGTTACAGTAAGTAGTAAGTAGTTAAGTAGTTGGTAGTAGTAAGTAGTAGTAGTGGGGAGAAGCGTGGCCGACGGAGAGCGGCGAAGAGGCCGAGGGCGGTGCGGGAGGGGGGTGGCATGGGCGCCGCCGCTGCCGTGCCTACTGCTACTGCTAGTACTGTGGACCAACGCTACGACCACAACTAGAGGGAGACTTCTCCAGTGGTACCGCTCAACTAGGACTAGGCAACTAACGCAGGCCGTCTCCAAAATGCATACGGTTGTAAACAAGCATCGAACACTAGAATATTGTACTGTATTGGAAACACTACGGCATGCTTTCTTGTGATTGAGCAGAAAAAAAATTGATCTCTAACTAATTTGGATCAGGCTTTCAGTTTTGCTAGATATTGATTGTAACTTTGTCTAGGCAAGGGTGTTATCATTTTTTACTACTCACGGTATTTTGTTTTCTTCTAGAAATTGGTAGTGATCTCCAATTAATCATAAAAATTAACTTTCAAAAAAATCAGCCGCGAGAAGTCTAAGAAATATGCACTTTATCAATGAGGTTTATTAACATTCAACTCATAGAAAATTTTGTGATGGGTCGCAACGACATGTTTGTTTTAAAGAAAAGCATTGATATTTCAAAATCAATTAAGAGAGCATATTTTCATGAATTATTTGAAATGAAAAACGAAATTAAAATCTTATGTTGCTATTCTTGCATTTATTAACCATAATGCAGTTTTGTTTTCAAACACGAGTGAATCAATATTCGTATCATTTCAAACGTTTTACGTGCAAACTTTTTATCGTGTACATTCGTGAATAAGTCCAGAATGTTCAATAGTCTTATTAGATGATTAAGAAAATGTGTCATAGTGCTAGCACTAGATTCATTTGCATGCATTTTCTGTATCTCATGCATATATGCACACGTCAAACACATTGCAAATGAATCTTTTCAACCTTGTGAATTTCACGCATGCAACGTGTACAAAAAAGTGCATCACACGTACTATGTCGCAGATGCGGTCCAAGTGTATTACAAGACTAATTTCAAAAGTGAAATTAATCAAAGGCAAGCCTAATAATTAGTAAACTCACGTTGGTGTGTTGAGAGTGAGAAAGTTCCCTCTCGTGATCTTACACGTGTATGCATTTCGGACGCACTGCTCGGGGTTTGTGCATGCCAGTAATCGAAAGGCGGCGGCGGCGGCAGCGGGGCGCGACCATCATGCACGGTCGTTCATTTCTGCACGCATCAGCGGCACATATGTTCTTTGCACAACAGCACAACAGTTGTGCTGGCTACCACTGTGGCTAACGCCATCCTTTACTCTACTACCTTTGTCACCAATCAGTCGCGGCCGATCATTCCAATAGGTGCATTTTACGTACATGGTGACATTGATATCTAATTGATTTATATGATATTTATGTGTGAAAAATTAAAAAAGAGGACGTGTGAAGAAATTGGGAGAGTGAAAACTTGCAATACTGCGGATGGAATAACGTCCAATAAGTTATGTAGAAAGTAGCCAAATCTTTTTGAAGCATAAAAAAAGCGCAGTTACTTTTTAAGTGAGTGCAGACGCTAGTCATTGAATAGCCGCATAGAAACGTATTTACAGCAAGTCCTCATTTGAATTAGCGACCAGGATGCTTGGGCACTGTCGAGCCAGCTCTTTACTCTACGTGATTCTGCTCTCGGGGAATTGCCACTGTGCCTTGTCGGGACGACTCTTCGAAGCGCTCATTGCAAGGACATCGCGGCAGCTCCGATCGGACGTCGGAGGTGGGCGGAAGCGGAAGCGTGCCAGTCGAACGACCGCCTGTGCATGCGTGGGCGGACGGGGAGACGGAGGGGCTGTGCGGGGGCGGCGCGAGGGCCTGGGGCATGCTGGACGCGGGGGCGGGGCCGTGCGGGGCGGCTGCTCGCTACTCTACGCTCTGAGCTACGCTCGGCTGCGACGGAGGCTTCGCTCCTGCGCACCGGGCGGGGCTGCGCGCGGGCGGGCGGCGAAGCGCAGGTTTGAGGCGGGGCGGAGCGGGCGGGGCGGGGGCGCCCCGGGCGGTGGGCGGGAGGCGCGAGCGGCAGCGACCGTTTCAGAAAAGACCCCCGGCAACAGGCCTCGCGGGGGCGTGCGAGGCGGCGGCGGGCGGGCGCGGGGCGCGGCGGAGCGGGGCCGCGGGCGGGCGGGCAGGGGCGGGCGGCGCCGGAGGGCGGGCGGCGGGCGGCGAGCGGCGGCAGCGGGCAGGCGGACGGGCGCCGTGGAGGCGAGGGCTCGCGCCCGCGGTCGCCGCCCGCGGCGACCCGCCCCCGCCGCGCCCCCGGCCGCCCGCCCTCCAGGAGCCGCCGGCGCTCATTGTACAGCGCCGGCCGGCTCGCGGCGCGAACCGGCGCGGCGAGGCCGCGTCGCATGCAGAAATCGAGCCTAGGAAGGACACAACACAGCAGCAGAAGACTCTCTGTCGTAATCATACAGAAGTGAGTCAGTGCAGAAGTTTTGTGCCGGACACTAAGCGTGGCCAACAGCAGGCGCGGAGGGGGCCGCCGCCGTCCCACCGTGCCGCCCCGCGACGCGCCATGTGTCTCGCGCGCCTCGACGGCATCGATGCGCAGATTCGCACCGCCGCCGCTCTCGCCGCCACCGCGTCGCTCGGCAACTTGGCCCTGTCGGCCGAACCCTGTGCGCACAATGGGCGAGCACGGGGCGATAGCGGCTCCAATCGGAGCAGCCGGCGCCAGCTGCAGTGCGACGTTGCCGATGTCGCGGCGCGCAACGCGGCAACGTGGCGTGCGCGGCTGCGTGTGAGGGGCGGGCGGTGCGGCGCGGCGGCCGACACGCCGCGCGACAACGCGGACTCAAGTGATGGTGTTGATTTGCGTTTTTAAAAAGATGGTGATTTTTAATTGAGAAGAAAAAACCAAGACAGAAAAAATTTAAAAAAATATAGAAATGATTGAGATACAAGACAGCATGTTGCCCATTACCTTTAAGCGATTCTTTTCCGAACACCCCTTGCCATAGCGTGCAGCAATGCATCAGAGTGAGGGAGCGAGTATTAGTCACCACAGCCGCGGCGGGCGCGGGCGGGGCGGGCAGGGCGGGGCGGGCGCGGCGCGGGGCGGCGGGGCGGCGGGGCGCGCCGAGCGCGACCGAGGCCGGCCCGTGCCGCCCGGTCCTCCCGCGCAGCCAGCTACTCTACTGAAACGACTCCTCTAGGGATACAAAAGTACTTCTTCAACATGTAAACCATTACGAGTTACCAAACTCAAACAGTACCGGACATGCGGTCATTCCTTACATATGTCTCAACATAGACATGCTCCCAAGCTAAGGGGGACATTACGGTCTCTAGGTGAAGAGGCAACCGACTTCTACGACTGCCGCGCGGGCGCCTCGCCGGCGCCGCGAGCCGCGTCTGTCCGTCCGTCCGTCCGGGGGGGAGAGCGTGCGCTCGCCCGCACGCGCACGCGCGCGGCAAGCGGCGCACACGCGTGGCGGGTCGCGGGCGCAGAGGGGCGCGGCGGCAGGCAGACAGCAACGAAACCGCAAGGCCAGCGCGCGCGCGCGTTGGTTAATGAAGTGGAAGAGCAGTAGTACAGTAGTAAGTAGTTGTAACATGGAGTAGCATATGTATGTACAAGAACACAGAGAGACGAGAGTTAGACAGACAGACAGACAGCGCGGAAGGCCGGCGGACGCCCGCCGTCGCTCGCGCGGCGGGTCGGCTCGGCGGGCTGGGCATTAGCAGCGGGCGGCGGCGGAAGGGCGGGGACCGCGCTTACCTGTGATGCTGCACAGCAGGCGCAGCGTGGGCGCGTCGCCCGAGTACTGGTTGATCATGCCCTTGTTGGCCGCTTGCGGCACCGGGATGGTCAAGGTGATGGGCTTGTGGAACTTGCGGCGCCGCGGCTCCACCGTCACGATGGGCGACACGGCCACGCGGTTGCCCAGCAGCTTCGCCGTCAGCTCGGCCGGGATGGGTTGCGCCTGCGCACAGCGGCGGCGCCGCCACCCGCTGCAGCCTCCGCCTCCGCCTCCCCGCCCCAACCCCCTGAACCGGCCTCGGGGCTCGGGCTCCCCACCACGTGAGGGCCTCCAACGAGTCTGTGCGCTGCTTTACTACAAATCATACCCTACCATGTGTTTTTTATTGTCTGCATCCTGTACATTCCTTTAAATAAGTATGTTTTACTCAATTCTGTAATTCCACTACATATGTCATCTTGTGTAATATAATTTTTTTTTATTTTGAAGTATCAATAAATGTTGTAATTGCAAAGTAGTGAATTTTTAATAGTACGTCCACAGATCTATGTTAATGGTTGTAAAGTTTAGATGGTATTTCCTCCTCAAAGATATTACATTAAATGTTCGTTTATGTGTTCTTTCAGGGAAGTGGAATCTTACAACCCTGCGAGAAATGTGCAGTGTCCAGTTTCTCACATTCTGTTTCAAATGGATCTCGATAAATGCCAAGTTTGGATCAACGATTGTAATGAATAATGTTGCAATACATTTGTATGGTGTTTGCTTTCACATCTCAGATGCGTGTTTTAGATATGATTTTGAAATGATAAGGTTTCCAATTAAATATTTTGGAGGCACTCATTTTTCCCATAGTTTAGATCAAAACAATGAAACATTTTACTCTTGATTCAAATCGATTGCGATAAACATTCCTCTCGAAGACAGGCAAATGTTGAATGCCAAAAGTCAATTTGCAGTTTAAATGTGTTACTACTGTGTCATTGTTTTATTATATATTAAAATATTGACGCCTTCAGAACGAAAACGTCTACCATACTGTTATGTGAGTTGGGTCCTCATATTCTCTCAAGGAATGGTGAGTACCGTTTCTGCCAACATTATATTTAAGTATTGAAAGCAAGCAAATATTTTGTCAGTCATGATTTATGAAATATCAACATTAATAGGAAATATTTTCGATTCAATTTTTGCTAGAATTATTATAGCAATCTGTATCTTTTGAAATTCACAATAATACAATATAATTAATTGAACTACAAATAAGTGTTATTTTACAAAAGGAAAGCATGAAAGATGCATCTTAATCTCTATGCTAATTGCTTTGCTTACGTGTTACAAAATTAAGAACAGAGGGAAAGTAAGCACTGAAGCAGCACTTCTTATTTTTTTCCGTTAGAGCAATTTCGTAAATCTCATTATTGTATTCTTTGTGCCAATGATCGCATTTCGATAGTAGTCATGATTTGCTATTCGAAATACTTGCAAATGATTTTGTTTGCTCTGCCATGAAGGCAAATTTTAACCAATAAGATCGCTGAGAAGTGCTTGTTTAGAGAAAGATGCACATGCACGTGGCATTTGTCTACACACGTTCAAAGGAAGTGAAAAGGCATAGTGCTACAAACAATTACGATGATCTCATAACGATCAAGCTTAGATAAATAACTATTGAATTTGTTTCTAATGTTAGTTGTTAATGTTAGTAATGTCTTAATGAAAAGCAGTAAGAAAACTGTAACCAGAAACCGTCAGGAGTGACTAGTTACCAAAATTTCATGCATGTCTATGTGATTGATGGGTAACTACTAAGTGTTATTGTGTTATTTTGAGAATGAGTTAACCGAATACCTTTTTATTGCATTCTATTTGTGCGATTTAAGAGTCATGAGATGCTGATAGCTGCGAGCAGATGCATGTGTTATGACGAAAACATCCCTGACGAAGTCATTTGAGATGATCAGTTTACATAATTTAAAAGTAAACTTATTATATATCTTGCTTTTTTTCAAATATGTACTGTTACAGCATTCAAAAATTGAAAATTTATTTGTAATAATTGCAGTGTAGTATGTTTAAAAATTGTTAATTTAATAATGAAACGAAGAGCTTAGTATTCATGTGACATTTTTCAACTGATACAATTTATCGACAGAAAGATTATTCAAACTCTCAGGTTGACTTCGTCATAATTTGTGTAAGTACTTACCTGCAGGCTCTACCAGTTGCCAACTTGGAACTTGTTTGTACGTTCCATTGCTTGTTATCCCATCACAATCAACATCATTGTTTATGGATATTGAAAACTAATACTATACCCACTTACTATATTACGTGAAATAATATTTGAACTCACGATGAAATGAATTTTTGTCAATAAAGAGAATATAAATATTTGCTTTTTGTGTACTTTTCAAGCTTTATCTTATGCCGAAATAGTTGTTAATATTTAAACGAAGAAAATTATGACATTACCGACAGTGAAAGAGCACAAAATATACTACCATTCTGTACAAAAATATCCATAAACAGGAAACCAGATTATGTTTGTTCATAGAGAACAACACAAGCAACGAGAATCGCACATAGACAAGTGTCCGGGGACATCTGGCAGCCACCTGGCAGCGAACTCGGGGGCCACGAGTCGCCGCGATGGAACCAACAGAACAAGTGGGGAGAGGGGTAAAGTGGGGACGTGGGGAGAGAGAGAGACAAAGAAACAGAGAGCGGGGTCACGCCACACAAGCAGGGTTCGAACGAACGCACACACAGCCATTCCAAGCAGAAGAGCAAGCGGCCATCATGCAATGGCAATGCACAGGCACCTCGTCGCGTGCCCTGTCCGCCCAATAAATTTAGTTAAACTCGGCGCGTGCGTATGCGTGAGGAATCGAACCGTGCGAGCGGGCGGGCGGGCGGACGTGCGAGCGAGCGTGCGCGCACGCGGGCTCGTAGGCTCACGTGCGTGCACGCGCGCCGGCGTTAAGGTTTACGCGCGACACCGGAAGAACCAACACCAGCAGAGAACAGTTTAACTAAGTTTATTGGGCTCTCAATCTTGTACACAGCTGCCAGTCAGTGAGGGACGTGCAAGAAAACCAGTGCGCTGTTTCCATAACAAAAGTGACTGCAGACAATCAATCAACCAATCAATCAGGCGACTCGTGCTAAAATGAGCGCCCACGCGCACGCACGCGCGCGCGTGCGATGCGATGCGATGCGATGCGACGCCTTCCCATGTCCCCTCTGTGGGCGCGTGCGTCCCTTGCGGGGTGCTCTCTAGAACGGCGGCCGTGCTTTGCCTTGCTCTCTTTCGCTCGCGGTCCTCCTCGCGAACACATTAGGTCCTGGCGCGGTGGGTTTGACAGCACTTCCAACTCTATCCCTCCCCCAGCAGACACGATTCCAGTCAGACTCCGTTATACGTTTCTCCGATGAACGCACGAAAGCATCGACCGTAAATTAACTTTTTTACGCTTCTTTAAGATATTTTATTAAGTATTTTGCTACGAAGACAACGAAGAATAAAACCTACGTTCTCGAGAAAAGTGCAAATTAAGTGTAAATGTTTCGCAGTGGTCGCGTTTTTCATTTCGCAGTGGTCGTGTTTTTATATTAAATTAAGCAAATTATTTTTAAAAAAATCGTTATTTATTAAGATTTTTCCAAATTTAATGTTTCGAAGAGGCACAGATTTACAGAAAGTATAGATTCATTTCCTCATATTTTAATCGAATTATTTCTCCATCTCTGATTATAGATATTTTCACTCATTTTTGTACACGTGTTAAATGTTTTTCCCAAATATAACAATACTTTCAACGGAAATAAAGGAAATTTAACTTAAAAAACGCTATCTATAATGAAATAGAAAAATTCATATTGTTATTCTGAATTAAGTATTTTCTTGTTTCCCATCGTGCCAGATTCCTCATTTCTAAGTGAACCACTTCTTTCTTTTACCCTTTCTTCACCTCATATACAATAAGCCTCCGAACTTGTTTCCAGAAATCAATTAGCGAGCGAGGTTATCACTGCATAAACACAGCGGTAACATGTAAGCTTACAATGCCTTTGTCATTTAGAAAAATGTCATGAGGGAAGGACGGTGAATCATTATGTAAATAAGTCTAACAGTTCCTCTAAAATAATTTTGATATTTGACAACAGAGTCTATATCACCGTCCGTTGACCCCCTTACTCGAAATGTCATTTAAATACAACGATTCATATAAATATTAAACTTTGTTATTAGCGTATAAATTATCTCAAATACTCATTTGTACTTCAGATATGGCAGTATAATACTGATCGGTATTAAAGCTCCCTATATATTTAACATTTATTAATTCTCATCTTAGTTTAATATTATTTATTAAGATTATATGAAAAAGAATGCCTCTTAGGCTTATAATTTTAAGACTAAAGAAATAGAAGTACTTACCTAACGGGAAGTACATTTATCTTCATGCTTTTGTGTACCGTTAGTGGAAACACACAATTTCATTAGAACGACCTTATCCTATGATATTAGAGCGCAGCATAAGGTAACGGAGTTCACCAGCAAAGCCCCCAAAAGCCACTAATCTTTAAGAAACGGCTAAAAAATATATTACGTATATTAACGCCTTCCCAAAAATAGGGCTAGTTTGAACGGAGGGTATATTGTGACAACGCTCCTTCATCGAAAGAAAGAGTAACATTTCCAACGCAAACGACTTAAAGTAGATTTCCATATCAAAATCTAAAGAAAGTCTTGAATGAAAACAATGCATGAGGATATAATACAGCACCGTCTCGTGCTTTTTAAAACTTACGGAGAACTCATGAACGTCTTAGCTGGCTCTCTTCACGCGGACAGACGTCTAACTAATCCTACTCGTTTTCATTAACACAACGCTTTGCTCTAGAGATAAAGATAAAAATGAAGTACATAGAGAGGTCCCTTCAAAGGGTTAAAAGAGAAAAGAGGCGAAAGAGAGCGAGAGAGAGAGAAACAGACGCAACGGCAACGCTCGAGAGCAAGCGAGATGGGAAGGCCTCGCAAAGGCGTTTGAAGGATGTTTCTCTACATCACGCGTTTTCCCTCTCCTCACCCAATCACAGCGGGTGGGAGGGGCTGGGGCGAGGCAGGGGGGGGGGCTATTCGCGAGAGCGCCTCTGAACAATACGCCTTGGGCGGACTCAAATGTCTACAAGTACGTTGGAAAATACAAAAATTCAAAAAAGTTACAAAAGCCACAATAAAATCGCTACAAAACACATAAAAACATTTGTTCTTTTCCCAAATACCTCTATAAAAACTACAAAAATATTTTTTCTCATATATACAACAACAGCAACGTACGAAGTTTCACAGCCCATTGTAAGCATGTATGATAAATAATGACATCTGTTTTTTTTAGATATTAGAAAAAGCAAAACAATGAGCTTACAGACTGAGAAAGAAAGAAACACACTCACAATACAAGCTTTATCTTTCCTGATCATCTGTTGGGCTCTGTTCCAAAAATGTTTCAAATGCATCATTACACGTATGACTGACCGGTCATGCGGAAAAGATATCAAATTCTCGAGACATTAAATGCTATTCTGCTCTCGTTAGAGTGAAGAGAATAATTATTGTATTGTAGCAAGCATAAGGCAATCATTATTTACTACTGAGTATGCAATCAAGCTTAAAGTGGATATTCCAGAGCTACATTTAAAGCTAAGAGCAAATTATTAAATCTTACTTATGGCATGAATGGGCAAATAGCAATCCTATTCTTTAAATCTATTCATAAGCACATCGTTATATTTGCAAAAAAGCATTATATTCAAACGCGTAAGATAGTTTGGCACAGTTTTCTTTTCCAATGAGAGCCATAGAAGAGCCGTTGCACCGAGCAATGTTTGCAACAGACCCCAACAGATGCGCATCTGCAAGATTCGAGTCCAGCGTTTTGGATCTTCCACACAAGGAAGGGACGCGGCAAAGACGCCGAAGGGCTTGGGAGACAACATGTGGGCGCAAGATGGCGCTCTCGCGACACAGAGGGACGAGACCACTTAGGTTAGTATAAATAATTTGACTGACGCAATCGGGCAGTTTTTTATGATTGTCCATTTAAAACGAAAAGTTGCACACTTCGCTTGTTAAGTGAAAAATGGTTTCATGCAAAAGCCATGCACGAGGCATTCAATTTCCAGGCGTATAAATAAGCCCTACATATAGTTGTCACTAAGCTATGTTTCCAGTATTTCTTGGTTAAACTTCTCAGCAAAATATATATTACTATCCATTGAGTGATTACTCATTAATGTGAGATAATCGTTGTTGATACTGCAACACTCAAGACTTCGACATAGTGTATGAACAATGATTACGAACATTTTGGTATTCAAATATTAAAATATACTAGGGTATTTACTTTCAAGGTTGGTAAAGGTTTACCTGTATTGTAAATATTTGCAATAAACAAGGAGCTTCCAACCACAAAACTAGAATAAAAACAGAATAATTATTTTGAATTTTCGCAAAACCATTGAACACTCACGTTGGGCATTTGCTACACAGCAATTCTGCGAGAGGAATGTTCAAGAAAAAAAATACCGTACGAATGAACCCCACATTCGCACGGGAACACCGTGCAAACGGAGACTACCTTGCCCACGTGCCAGAGGCAATGCAAGGAAAGGGGTGTGAATTGCCCTGGCATTCTGCACCACTCACTGCATTGCGTCAGCCCCTGCTGTAAGCCTCGTTCCCCTTCTCCTGCAGCGCCCGCGTGGGGGGTGCGGCTACTACCACTACCGAGCGCTGCGTGGGTCGTGTGGTGGCGGTGATGGTGAGTCGGTGAGACCGTTCTACAGTTGTCCCGGAAAAAATGTTACAAACTTTTAGGACTTGCACAGGGGTCAAAAATGATTACATTTTGCCGATGAATATTCAGTGGGAAATTGCATCATATACATCTCCCACCAGAATGATAGGTAATGTATGCACACACTTTCGGCAGATTTATGAAATCTCCTTGATGACGACGGAACGTGACCTGTCGAAAATCTGTGCATAAACAGCTGTCTAAAATCAGAAGAAATGGGACATGTGTAACTCCGTTACATCAAGTTTTCCACTACATCTTCATCGGCAAAAGTAATCATTTTATATCCCTCTTTTGCCCTAGAAGTTTGTGACATTTATTCTGAGACATCCATAAAAGGGCGCGTGAGTGGGACTGACAGCGCGAGGCGGCGCGGCGCGGCACGGCACGGGGCCATGGCTTGAGTTAGGCAAGCGCCCGTGTCGGCTAGCGAAGCCGAGGCGAGCACGAAAACTCGGCGGCGGACACACTAATCTGGCTTTTTCTCTTCATCGCGAGGTTCATCAATCATTCGATTCGA
Source organism: Gryllus bimaculatus (assembly GCA_017312745.1). NCBI lineage: Eukaryota > Metazoa > Arthropoda > Insecta > Orthoptera > Gryllidae > Gryllus > Gryllus bimaculatus. Next base: position 1,649,872 of record BOPP01000235.1, on the reverse strand, counting down.
AGCGAACCTGCTGATTAATTCCATCAATGTGAGCGTCAAGCTAGCACACGGTGAATACACACTGCTGCTACTAATCATCATTATCATCATCATCATTCATTTATTCAGCTTTTTACCCTTGTACTGAAATCACTGCAGGTTTAATAGGCGTAGCGTTTAAGATAATGTTAGGAATATTTTCATTTAGCTTCCTCCGGTTACTCCCCACCCCCTGTCCCTCTCTACGGTTCATGTAACGGGTATTTCTAGACGGTCTTATTATGCTTATGGAAGTGGGGATAACCGGAATAAAAATATTCAACTTACTTTTCAGTTACTGCTGATAGATATTCATATTCAGCACCAAAATTTGCCATCAATTACTACCTGAGAATTTTTCTTTCATTTGTTTCCTAAACTTTCCTTTCTCTTTTTCACATTTTCCCGGTTACGCTCCCATCTTTTACACAATTTCTGTAGCCCAATCCCTCGCCTCCAATTTATTTCTCAACGTTCCTTACTTCTCCGTCTCTTCTCCACCTTCAGGTACATCGCCTGCAAAACTTCCTTTCACCTAACTTCAGCCGTACCATTATTCTCGCACTTCTCTCCTGCATTTTATCCTTCCGTGTGTCGCATCGTCTTCCGTTCACCCCTTTTTCTAATCTAATCCATATGACAATCTACTATCCTCACCACCGTTGGCACCCCTTTATCACATCCTCCCACGCCTTTGCAGAAATCCTGTCGCATCTTCCACTTCCCCCTCAATCGAAATAAATTTTCACCTCGTTCTCAACACTGAACCTCCCTATCCTATTTGTACTGTATTTTCTCCTTACTTTTTTATGGTTCCTCGATATTCCAAATCCTATTACTTTCTTGGGGATATCCTACTTAAACTGTAGAATTTTCTAACAACACTCCTAGTGTTTTTATCCTCTGACTCGCTTTTTAATAATCACTTTTTCATTAACTCCTCTCTTCCCTAGCAATACCAGACTTTTTGAAGACCTACACTCCCTGGTTCTTAGCTTCCGATATTGACGCGTTCAGGTTGCGATGGAAAGATCGTCCGAAGTACGTAAACGGGATGGGTGGTGCGGGTATGCCCATTCCCACTGAATTAAAGAATGGCATCCCTGAACGTGCGAAGGCCTGCCGTCCTGCGGACGCTGTTTCTTGCCATTGTTCGTTCTGTCCTCCGCGATCTGAACGCGCGAACAGTTCAGAGCGTCGGTGCATCAGAGAGCTCGTCGTCTGGTCGCATGTTCGCCTGTGCTTGCTTGACGCTCAATACGACGGACCAAGTCATTGCTGAACCAAACGTTCCACGCTGGTGTCGTGTTAAATTTGAGATGGACTGTACGTCTAACTAGTTCGGTAAGCTCTATCGGAACGGCAGCGGATTTGAACGATGGAAATCCTCATATGTAATAACGTATGTTTTCGCTGGCTCTCTCGGAACGAGGTTGATCAAACATGGAACGAACGTATTCAGCTTGGTTTCGGTATTTATCACGTGACACCACAGCACGTGGTAATACGAACGAGCGACTACGAAAACTATCGTTCTCAGAGGACAACAAGCACGTTTGAAGGAACCCCGAGAAAACATTGTATCCAACTCATTTCACGGAACACATTCGCGTTCGTTCCCTTAGCGTGTGTGTGTGTGTGTGTGTGTACGCCACTCGCACTCGCGTACTCGCCTCGGCACTCGTTACAAGATGGCGCCGCGGACTGCGTGCGCGCGCGCTCGCCATAGTTGTACTCTCTGAGCGGCCGGGTGTCTACCCCGGCCGCGACTACCATCGGCCTAGGCGTACAAAACTATCGGGCTAGGGTCTACGGCTGCGCGGCCCACTTCCACTACGGCGCTATTGACTTAGACCTGGAGCCGGGAGTGCAGGGGCAACGGGGTGCGAGGCAAACATTTACTCGATTCTTTTTATGGCTCAGCCACGAGACTACTCATAGGCAGGCCGCGTTTTCTTTCTGCCTGTGGAAATTCACACTATTAATTTCTATTTGATCATAATGAATTAGTGTGCTGAGTGACGAGAATGCAATTTCAATAAGGAAGGCGTTTCTTCCTCGTACTGGAATAGTTAGTACTATAATCAACCATGAGGAAACGCAATATTGTCTTGGTCAACACTATTTTGAAACATGTGTGTTAAACAGCCATAAGGAGAATATATTCCGTTTTCGATTTTCTTTTGTAATACTCAGCACTATGAAATAATAAAGTTGAAGAGATCATTACAACTGAAAACGTTTCGTCAACTTGTTATGAGTTCTCGTGAGAACAAAGTATTTTGAACTGTGAGAAAGATTAATTTTGAAAGTAAATTGTATATCTTAGTTACGTTTTTTCAAGCACATGAATATTATGTCTCGTTTCTAAGCAAAGTATGTTAGTTTATGAAGAAAGGCTCTGAAGATTTTAAAAAGTTTGAGAAATATTGTTCTTAAATTTTAAAAACAATTCACCACCTAAATAGTTTTTGCCATTAAATTCAGAAATGAACTCATTCGAACATTAGTTCTTAAATAAATGTCGCCTATAAATTACAATTTCCATATTTTTGCGAACTTTGCAAAACATACTAAAGCTTGCCACATAGAATGTCATTTTGACAGAGTCATTGACTTATGCTAAAAAATTGGACTTAATCCACCGCATGACTTAACTGAATAGGTTTTTATACTTTTGAAATAATTTTGATTGATATTTTAAAGATTCGATTGTATTGTTTAGCAGTACAATCATGTGTAATCAACGATGTGTAATTCAATCAATCTAATCGTTCACCCTCCTCTAGAATCCAAATACTTTTCATTTCCCTGCAAGTTCGTCACGACCAAAAACACACGACACGACGAAAAACAATGGAACGGGATCTAATATTTGGTGAATGCTTTTATTAGAAAACTGTCTTTCTTCATGGAAATATGGAACGACATATTTTCTAAAGTTCTTTTTCTCAAAATAACAGAACAGAAAAAATCTTGAGAAAAAATATTTATGGGTGTTGTATTTTTGCATGTTTGACATTACTGCACAAGTTTCTCAAGTCTTCAACATAAAAGTTGACGAAATTATCTTTTTCCAATGATTTCCAGTTGACATAAATCTATAACCGTTCCACTCTTCACGTACTCTAAAATTCTTTGCTTTCTCGAAACGATTTGATAGGTGTTGCGAAGAAAGGCTTTCCATTATCCAGGCAACGCTCGCACCCACGTTCCCTCTGCACCTTCCACATGTACTGCCCCGAGGCCGCGCATCTACTGCAGCATGCAGTGCGCCCTGCTGCTTCCGTTCAGCCCAGAGGATCCCTGTATCCCTCGCAGTGGTTACTTCCAGTTGGCGGTGGGCGATGACGTCAGGGACGCGGGGGCGGTGGGACGGGGGGCGGCAGGCGGGAGGGTCAGTATTAATCGTGGTTTTCTCTGAAGAACTATACGGAGTGTTTGGGGGAAAGTCGTGAAACCACCTTGAAAGAACGGATCGAGAGAAACTTACGTAAGAAAAGTATTCTCAAGTTTACAGTTTCAACGATTTTGGATGCGTGCCACGTTTAACCTAACTCTGTATATAAAGTCAGGTAAATTCTGGTTGCCGGTTGTGCACAAACAATGTTCTCATTTGGGATGACTGTATACGCCATTCTCCATAGAAACATTTTTGTTGTTTTTTGCTACGTCAATTCGTAATTTGGGATGCATTTTCTAAAACATCAAGGTGCATTTTAGAAAAAATAAAGTTTGTGAAGATCTAACACAGACATCAAGACACACTTTATACGATTCAAACAAGACTGACGACACGTCTGTGAGACTAAATACAAAATTATTGTATTGTGTATTTTTTGCAACGCTACTTTTGTTCAAAAACTAAAGAGAACATTGAAGATTGTACTCATCGTTTCAAGGCGGTACCTGAGTTTCATCCACACCCCGTAACCTGAAACCGCACCGCGTGTTGATACCGACCGGGACTACGCGAGACAGACTCGAGAGAGCCTCGCGTGTCAACCTCCCACCGCCCGCCGCCGCCCGCGCCGTGCCGCCTCACCACACGAGCGAGAAGCGCTTCTTCTTGGGCACGTGGTTGACCGTGATCTTTTTGAGCATCCCGGCGTGCGCGCCCTTGCGCGGCTTGAACAAGTTTACCTGCAGTCCCACTTTGATCTTCTTGGTGAGCGCGCCCTGCGGGAAGACGGCCTGCACCTGCGGCACCACGCTCGACGACACCATGCCGCCCTCGGGCCCGATGGCGTGCACCTCCTGGCGCACGCGCGACACGATGGCGAAGTACTGCGGGAAGTCGGAGGTGAGGATGCGCGTGGTGCGGCCCGGCGCCGCCTCCTCCAGCGCTGCCAGCTCTGCGAACACCACACCCGCGCGCCGTCACTCGCCGCGCGCGCTCCTCGCCTCTGGCGCGAGCTCGCGTGTCACCCCCACGTGGGATTACTAGGGGAGGTGTCAAGCCTTCATTTAATAGTATCAAACCAGTAGAGTCAAATTTATGTTATAGATTGATCACTTGTAAAAGAAAACTTTTGGAAACCTTTACATCATCAACAACATTCGGTCAAGTGTGTGATACATAATACTCATTTGTGATTATTAAGGGAAGCTCGCGTCTCAGTAACTTTAATAGTATCAATACCATTCGGTCAAATCCATGTTATAGAATACTAGTTTGTGATTATTAAGAAAGGATTCCCAGTAAATTTAATAGTATCAAACCATTAGAGTCAAATTTATGTTATAAAATGATCACTTGTAAAAGAAAACTTTTGGAAACCTTTAGATCATCAATAACATTCGGTCAAGTGTGTGATACATAATGCTCATTTGTGATTATTAAGGGAAGCTCGCGTCTCAGTAACTTTAATAGTATCAATACCATTAATTTAAATTACGTTATACATAATGTCTTTGTCATTACGAATTAAGGAAAGCTTTGGTTTTTGGAAAACTCTTTCATCAATAATTTTAGGTGAAATGTTTGAAGGGAAGTGTTGTTTCGCAATAATTTATGAATGTTCCATTATGAATTGCTTTAATTATAATTTGTGTTGCAGAGTACTCGTTTGAGTTTATTAAGGGAAAATTCGTCTCTCAAAAACGTTTAGCATATCAACAGTAATGGGTCAAAATTCAATTTCAAAATACTCATATGTGGTTATGTTAAGGGAAGCTTTGTTTCTATGTAACTTTCATTTATCAATTGCTTTTATCAATTAGTTCAGTGTCGTTGTAGAATTCCTCATTTTTGAGAGTGTAAATGGAGCGTTGTCTTTTTTCTAACTCATTTTCATTGTTTGGGGCATATCCCGATAAAACTGGGTTGTTACGGTCAGAGTGTAATGAAGTAAATAAAACGATATAGGCAGACCACGATTTGTCTTAAAATTCACCTAAGGCAGTGAGCACTTCCGAAAGAACTCTTTATTAAACAAAATATAAGAGTCTACATTGAAACATGTAGATCTTTCATCGACATTAATTTCCTCGTATGGGTCAATGTTAGAATCATAGTGTTGAAGTGTTACTACTTCCAGGAGGCAAAATATATTTACGTGAATGCAATTTACTATTAATTGGGAGTCTGTGAGTGAGTGAAACTCTCAGAAAGACAGAAAGGAAGAAAGAAAGAAAAAAAGAAAAGAAAGAAAGAAAGAAACAAAGAGAAAATATACAATGAGAGCCTGAAGTAAAGGCAGACAAACTAATGTTGGGAAATAATCTTTGGCACAAACGCAATTGAAACATGCGCCACTCTGCATGCAGCAGCTTGTTGGGCTACGTCCAAGCATCTCTCGCTTTATCAACAGTCAGAGTGCTCCAAACAAAATACCTTGCGAGTACTCTACAATAACCTACGTGTGATCAGTAGTGAAATTTACTCCTACGGTTGATAAGTGGGTTATAATTTACGAGTATTTCTTTTATATTAATTTTGTATAATTTCAAACATATCATGTAACAATCTACATTAGCCTTTTTCAAACAACGGACATTCATCTACAAATAGTAAATATACAAGGCAACCCACGTCTCCCAATTTATATTATAATATAAAATGCAAAACCCTATGGTCAAAGATACTTCCTGAAACGACTATGTTTTGCACACAAATGCTTCTTAGTAAGCCATTCAGCATATTTTTGTTCACTTCGCCCGATTTTCCGTCCAGTACGGTAATTTCACGGTTTGAGAGTCAAAGAACGCCTTTGCGTGGGCCGGTCCAGTGATTGCTTGCGGAGGGAACGGCGCTGCGTGTTCGCGTGGTCGATAGAAAGCCCTAGATTGCCTATCGTAATCGTAATGCGGCGTCATTCCACAGAACGCACACGCAGGCCGTAAAACCCATTCGCGGAAAAAACGTTCAAAGACTATCTTTTGGTTATTGCATGGCAGGCTCGAAAGAAAATTTATTCCCACGAAATAATACATTTTGATTACGTATGAAATCTTCGTAACCGTGAATCTTATTTGACTTTTATTCGTCTCTTTGAAGGCAGTACCTTTAGAATTTTAAAATGTTGCCGTCCCCTTCAGAATTCTCGGACGTAGAATGCTACAGCAGAGAAACGATATCGAGCGAGGGGCGTAATCTGATAAGGCTTTTTTTGTTCCAAAAGGAAATAATAAAAAACGAAATTTGATGTTGAAAGAGAAGAAATGCTGGAGAGAAAGTGAATTGGAGAAAGTCCGTCAAGAGTGTGTGTACATTAAATACGAGGTAGAATAAGAGTGGCGTCATTACAGAAGAGAAAATGAAAAGCAGAATAAAAATGCTAGAAAGGAAAAAAGAAACAAATATACAGTGAGTAGAAGAAATATAATTTAGAAATAAACGGAATTGTAGGGATGCAACTAAAAGAGATTTTCTCATAAAAAAGGGTAAGAAATAGAAAATATGAAAAAATATGAAAAAAATTATACTGATGACGTTAATAGAGTTGTAAGCAAGTCCACTCAAAGCTCAAAGACGTTTACAATCTAGAGGAGAATATGAGGGTAGAAAAGTGTTATTTGAACTTCTGTAAGTAAAAGAATAACAAGGAAAGCTATTCCATACCCAGAGGATGCTCACGTGTCGAATCTCTCACAGAGCATGTGTGGGACACGAATGAGTACTTGAGGTAAAGGCGTTCCCGGAGAGAATGGGTCTACCTTCACCCATAAATATTTCACAGAGTATGTCTGGGGAATGTTTGAGAAAAGGTGTAGGGTCACGAAACCCTAACACCGTGGAGTGGGAGGAGTCAGGGGATCGTAATGAAGAATGAATTAATGGGGTCGTGGGATAGAGGTACGTTGCTTTTTGTCTTCTTTCCCCTCGAAGATCCCATAGACCGTTTGCGAGGCATGGGTGAAGCTTTGGGGCCAGGGAATCGAGGGGTGAAGGCGTGAGTTCAACCTTCGCCATCGACGTTCTCACAGAACATAGGTGTGGTGCGGGTGAATGAATGGAGTAGTGGGCGAGGGTTTTTTTTACCTTCGCCCTCGAAGCTCTCAGAGACCGTGTGTGTGGTGAGGGAGAATGAGAGGATCCTCAATGATCGCAGAGACCGTGTGGGGGGCACGGGTAAATGAGTGGAGGTGGGGGTGGGGGGCATGTGCCTTCGCCCTCGCAGCTCTCACAGAGCACGTGTGTGGTGCGGGTGAATGAATGGAGTAGTGGGCGAGGGTTTTTTTTACCTTCACCCTCGAAGCTCTCAGAGAGCGTGTGAGTGGTGAAGAAGAATGAATGTAGTAGCAGGCGTTGAGTTGT
>BOPP01000235.1:1594418-1642070 GCA_017312745.1 Gryllus bimaculatus | reverse complement strand
CTGCGGTGGCGGCTTGACGCGAGATGTGTGCTGCGCTCCGACAGACGGGGAGACGTTGGGCGAGCAAGCGCGAGGCAGTTGAGGACGCCGTGCGCGACGTGCCTGGCACGAGAGCTTCGAGGGCCCGGAAGGTAAGGACGCGCCCTCCACCCACACCCACTTTCCGCCGCTCACCACACACGGTTGTCTGAGAGCTTCGAGGGCGAAGGTAAGAACAACCAACGCCGCTACTACATCTTCATTCTCTCTTCACACTCACGACGCTCTCTGAGAGCTTGCGAGGCGAAGGTAGGATGCGCACACTCCGCTCATATCATTCATTCACACGCAACCAACCATGGTTCTGGTGAGAACGTCGATGGGCGAAGGTGCAAACTCACGTCCTTTTCACGCCCCAAATTCCCTGGGCCCAAAGCTTCACCCATGCCTCGAAACCGTTTCTAGTGGGATTTCGAGGGGAAAGAAAGACAAAAAGCAACGTACTCATCCCGACCATTATTTATTACGATACCCCTCTCCACTCCCGGTGTTGGTTTCGTGACCTACACCTTTTCTCAAACATTCCCCAGACATGCTCTGTGAATATTTATGGGTGAAGGTAGGCCATTCTCTCCGGAAGCCTTACCTCAAGTACTCAGTTCGTGTCCCACACATGCCTGTTGGAGAGATTCGACAGTGGACATCCTCTGGGTAATGGAATAGCTTTCCTTTTTGTAATTCTTTTACCTTACAGAAGTTCAAATAACACTTTCTACCCTCATATTCTCCTCTAGATTGTAAACGTCTTTGAGCTTTGAGTGGACTTGCTTACAATCTATTAACGTCATCAGTATAATTTTCTTCATATTTCCAATCGTTTCCTATTTCTACCCTTTTTTATGAGAAAATCTCTTTAGTTGCATCCCTACAATTTCCGTTTATTTCTAAATTATATTTCTTCTACTCATGTATATTTGTCTTTTTTCCTTTTCATAGGCATTTTTATTCTGTTTTTTCATTTCTATTCTGTAATGACGCCACTTTTATTCTACCTCGTATTTAAATGTACCACCTCTTGACGGACTTTCTCCAATTCACTTTCTCTCCGAGCATTTTCTTCTCTTCAACATCAAATTTCGTTTTTTATTATTTCCTTTTGGAACAAAAAAAAGCCTTATCAGATTACGCCCTCACTCGATATCGTTCTCTGCTGTAGCATTCTACGTCCGAGAATTCTGAAGGGACGGCAACGTTTTAAAATTCTAAAGGTTACGCTTCAAAGAGACGAATAAAAAGTCAAATAAGATTCATGGTTACGAAGATTTCATACGTAATCAAAATGTATTATTTCTTGGGATAAATTTTCTTTCGAGCCTGCCATGCAATAACAAAACATAGTCTTGAAGGTTTTTTCCTGCGAATGGGTTTTTACGGCCTGCGTGTGCGTTCCTGTGGAATCGAAGCCATCTACGATTACGATAGGAAATCTAGGCTTTCTATCGACCACGCGAACACGCAAGTCGCGTTCCCTCCGCAAGCAATCACTGGACGGCCCACGCAAAGGCGTTCTTGGACTCTAAAACCGTGAAATTACCATACTGGGACGGAAAATCGGGCGAAGTGAACAAAAATATGCTGAATGGCTTACTAAGAAGCATTTATGTGGCAAAACGTAGTCGTTTCAGGAAGTATCTTGACCATAGAGTTTTGCATTTTATATTATAATATAAATTGTGAGACGTGGGTTGCCTTGTTATATTTACTATTTGTAGATGAAATGTCCGTTGTTTGAAAAAGGCTAATGTAGATTGCTACATGATATGTTTGAAATTATACAAAATTAATATAAAAGAAATACTCGTAAATTATAACCCACTTATCAACCGTAGGAGTAAATTTCACTTAATGATCACACGTAGGTTATTGTAGAGTACTCGCAAGGGTATTTTGTTTGGAGGCACTCTGAATGTTGATAAAGCGAGAGATGCTTGGACGTAGCCCCAACAACCTGCTGATAGCAGAGTGGCGCATGTTTCAAATTGCGTTTGGTGCAAAGATTATTTCCCACATTAGTTTGTTGCCTTTACTTCAGGCTCTCATTGTATATTTTTCTCTTTGTTTCTTTCTTTCTTTTCTTTTTTTTTCTTTCTTTTTCTTTCTGGTCTTTCCTGAGAGTTTCACGTCACTCACAGACTCCAAATTAATAGTAAATTTGCATTCACTTAAATATATTTTTGCCTCCTGGAAGTAGTAGCACTTCAACACTATGATTCTACATTGACCGCCATACGAAGACAATTAATGTCGATGAAAGATTACATGTTTACAAATTTGAACACTAAAGAACTCTTATATTTTGTTTAATAAAGAGTTCTTTCGGAAGTGCTCACTGCCTTGGTGAATTTTTAAGAAAAATCGTGGTCTGCGTATATCGTTTTATTTATTCATTACACTCTGATCGTAACAACCCAGTTTTTATCGGGATTATGCCCCAAACATTGAAAGGAGTTAGAAAAAAACAACCTTATTTACACTCTCAAAATGAGGAATCTCTACGACATCTGAAACTAATTGATTAAAAGCAATTGATAAAATGAAGTTAAATAGAAACAAAGCTTCTAACATAACCACATATGAGTATTTTATTGAATTGAATTTTGAACCCATTACTGTTGATAAGGTAAACGTTTTTGAGGGACGAATTTCCCTAATAAACTCAAACGAGTACTCTGCAAACACAAATTATACTTAAAGCTATTCATAATGGGAACAATTACTGGCGAACAACACTTCCCTTCAAACGATTTCACCTAAAATTATTGAATGAAAGAGTTTTTCCAAAAACACAAAGCTTTCTTAATTCGTAATCACAAAGATATTAAGTATAACGTAATTTAAATTATGGTATTGATACTATTAAAGTTACTGAGACGCGAGCTTCCCTTATAATCAACAAAATGAGTATTATATACACACATTGACCGAATGTTATTGATGATGTAAAGGTTTCCAAAAGTTTTCTTTTAACAAGTGAATCATTTATAACATAATTTACTCTAATTGATCTACTGTTTTGATACTATTATTGAAATGAGAGCGCTTTTTGAAAACCAATAAGGGTGTAAGTAGTAGATGACACACAGAGCGAGGCGAGCTCGCGCCAGAGGCGAGGAGCGCGCGCGCCGAGGTGACGGCGCGCGGGTGTGGTGTGCTCAGAGCTTGGCAGCGCTGGAGGAAGGCGGCGCCGGGCCGCACCATCGCGCATCCTCCCTCCGACTTCCGCAGTACTTCGCCATCGTGTCGCGCGTGCGCCAGGGGCTGCACGCCATCGGCCCGAGGGCGGCATGGTGTCGTCGAGCGTGGTGCGCAGGTGCAGGCCGTCTTCCCGCAGGGCGCGCTCACCAAGAAGATCAAAGTGGGACTGCAGGTAACTTGTTCAAGCCGCGCAAGGGCGCGCACGCCGGGATGCTCACAAAGATCACGGTCAACCACCGTGCCCAAGAAGAAGCGCTTCTCGCTCGTGGGTGAGGCGGCCCAGACCACGGCGCGGGCGGCGGCGGGGGCGGTGGGAGGTTGACACGCGAGGCTCTCTCGAGTCTGTCTCGCGTAGTCCCGGTCGGTCCTCACACGCGGTGCGGTTCAGGTTGGCTATGTACGGGGTGTGGATGAAACTCAGGTACCGCTTGAAACGATGAGTACAATCTCAATGTTCTCTTTAGTTTTTGGAACAAAAGTAGCGTTGCAAAAAATACACAATACAATAATTTTGTATTTAGTCTCACAGACGTGTCGTCAGTCTTGTTTGAATCGTATAAAGTGTGTCTTGTGTCTGTGTTAGATCTTCACAAACTTTATTTTTTCTAAAATGCACCTTGATGTTTCTAGAAAATGCATCCAAATTACGAATTGACGTAGCAAAAAAAAAACAACAAAAATGTTTCTAATGGAGAATGGCGTATACAAGTCATCCAAATGAGAACATTGTTTGTTGCACAACGCGGCAACCAGAATTTACCTGACTTTATATACAGAGTTAGGTTAAACGTGGCACGCAATCCAAAATCGTTGAACTGTAAACTTGAGATACTTTTCCTTGCGTAAGTTTCTCTCGATCCGTTCTTTCAAGGTGGTTTCACGACTTTTCCCCCAAACACTCCGTATAGTTCTTCAGAGAAACCAAGATTAATACTGACGCCTCCGCCTGCCGCCCCCCGTCCACCGGGGCCCCGCGTTCCCTGACCGTCATCGTCCGGCCGCCAACTGGAGTAAACACTGCGAGGGGATACAGGGATCCTCTGGGCTGAACGGAAGCAGCAGGGCGCACTGCATGCTGCAGTAAGATGCGCGGCCTCGGGGCAGTACATGTGGAAGGTGCAGAGGGAACGTGGGTGCGAGCGTTTGCTGGATAATGGAAAGCCTTTTTTCGCACACTATCAAATCGTTCGAGAAAGCAAAAGAATTTTAGAGTACGTGAAGAGTGGAACGGTTTAGATTTATGTCAACTGGAAATCATTGGAAAAAGATAATTTTCGTCAACTTTTATGTTAAGACTTGAGAAACTTGTGCAGTAATGTCAAACATGCAAAAATACAACACCCATAAATATTTTTTCTCAAGATTTTTTTCTGTTCAAATTAGTCCCGTTATCCGTTTTCTGCAGGGACCCGAAGTGCGGCACCTCGATGATCACCGGCCTGCGAGCACACACAAACGCCTTAGTCACACAGCTCCTTGCGGAAGCCCAAATATGCAAATTTGTATCAATAATGATGTACGAAAGAATTTGTTCATTACTGCAAAAATGCGTGTTTATCACACGAAGCATACAATAATCATTTGGGAGCGTTAATTGAAGCTGTATTGTAATACATTACATTTCATGGGCTATTGTCATTTAACCATATGTTAGAATAGGACTACCTAGTATGAAATTATTTGCAGTTAGAAGAGGAGATATCAATTTGTCAGCAGTCCTCCTGGCAAATGTTGATTCTACTTATTTGCTTATGAATATTTATTTTCACACAGTATACAGGACCAGATATTGCGTAACTTATTCCAGATATTATGAGTAAGGTAATTAAGGGTGTAAGTGCGTCGAAGATTCTCAATAAAGATAAGGTTCTAAAATTAATGAAGTTTGAAAGTTAATATTAATAAAAAAATTCCAAGTTAAGTGGGTATAAAAGTATCTAGTACTTACGAAACCGAAAAAGTCCAACAAATCTTCAACAGAGCACTTGAGACGCGTTAAACTGTGCCGTTTAATTAAAGCGGCAATATTTATCAATTTTAAAAAAATAATATTCCGCAATCACTTACCAGTACAGACATTATGTTATCATTAGTGATGTAGAGAAATATCTGACGCATTGGAGGTACGTAAAGCGACGCATTAGCTGTGGTTTAAAACCAAGACAGTTATTTGTGATATCGAAGGTGTATCAAGTACTTTTCGTAATGCGATCTTCTTATAATAAAATATCATTTACATAACAAAGACTTTTTTGCATGTCTGATACTAACCCGTCATCTTTATATACTGATCTTCGGTTTCGTTCGTTCTTAACAGACGGCGGACTAAAATCCTTAACGCACGCCGGCCGTTAAGTGGCTTTTTGTTGCCCTGTTTGGTTGCATTAAGTCTATACAACAGAATTCTATTACGAGAAAATAAACATCTTATTGTGGAAAGGGGTTGCAACTCACCCCAAGAACTTGGCGCCGACGGGTCCCAGCTCCAGGATGCGGCTGGCCAGCGCCTCGCCCTCCATGAGCGGCGGCGGGTGTGCCAGCTTGTCGCGCTTCAGGTAGCGGCACGTGACACGCGTCGGCATGGCCGCCTTGCGCGGCGGCACGATCACGCGCACGCCCGAGTGCCGGCAGCCGCGCATGGCGCCGCCGCGCGCGTCCACCAGGAAGCTCACCAGGAAGCTGCGCCGGCAAGCACAGCGCTCACCATGCGCCCCAAACGCGCTCGCCCGCGCCACGCACGCAACTCTCACACGACTCCCGACTTGCAATAGTCAACAGTCGCTTCCAACCATGGCATACAACAGTCACGTCCAACAATGGCATACAACAGTCGCGTCCAACAATCACGTCCAACAGTCACTTCCAACCATCGCATTCATCATCCACGATCAACATTCGAATCCAACACGCACTAGATAGTTCAACACTCAAAGTCAACGTCACTTGCAGAAGTCGCATTCAACATTCGTATTCAACGTCGAGTTCATGAGCGAATGTGGTAGTCGCATCCGATAATACCATTCAACAGATGCATCCAACAGTTGTATCTAATTGTTGTGTTCAACAATAAGAGATCAACAGTCGTGTTAAACGGACGCATTCAACTTCAGAGTTCAACGGGCAAATTAAACAAATTGAACAAATCAAACAGTAAATCCAACATAAATCCTATAGCCCGACCTATAAAACACATTCAGCGACCAAGATGAACAGTTACGCTCAACATTCACCAGCATCATTCAGTAGCTACTAAATTCAATAGCCAGAGAAGACAGCATAATTCATTATTTATCAGACTCTTTAAGACCTTTAGCAATACAATGTAATCATTTGACTGACAATGCTACAATCAGCTATTCCAATTAATCATTTATATCTCATTTGTAAATATTTGACACCCATTTGGAACATTTGTAATCATCACCTCAACATTTGTATACATTACAAGTACAAAATGATTTAACATGTACGCCCATGCAACTGTCAAATGAATACTTACTTCTTCCAATGTAGTTTCCTGAAGAGAGCAGCGTGTGAACATAGGCAATACAATGAATACAGAAGCACGTACACAACAAAAGCAGAGACAAACAAATGAGCAATGAAGGAGAGTGAATGTAGAAACAATACAATATTACAAGTAACACAAACTAAATTCAGTATATTACTTTCGCGAATAATACTACGAACTGATTAACTTTTTCATCTCACTTAATTATATTCTGATATTAGCCTAGTATTACATACTGAATAGCAATAACAATTTAATTAATCTAAACGAAAATTCCTTCCCGAGAAGGTGCAAAAGCAACATTAAAATCTTCGAATAACCGATATTTTACAAGCACAAAAATTAAAACACATATGGAAGTGAATGAAAAAGTTAATTGGGAAGTCTATAATAGAATGGAGAATAACTACTAGTTCAACCAGTTCAATTTAAATTTACCTCCTTTTACAAAATTTTAATTGCTCATGTCATCCCACTATCAGAATATGTAATTCCAAGAAAATTCTAGGAGCTATAGACGCGAAACCAAAGGAGTTCAAACAGACGGGTGGACCACGACAATAAAGTGAAGTTCTTAAATTCTCAGTGTCATGAAAACTGCCTTCGCTGCCGTGTGGCGTCACCGAGTAACCAAGAACAGTTTGTAAGGATTAATAGTTCTGATAAGGGAAAGGCCTTAAAACAGGTGTGCAGCTTGTGCTCTTTGCGCACTGGCCCTTAACTGAGCACTAAATTGAGTAACCGTGCAACAACCGGGAAGTACTGCTGCTAGGGGAGCCAACAAGCGAGTTTAAAACTGCCTCGTTGAAATTTGTCTGGTATTTCTATCCATAGGAAGGCTAGAGTAATGGCTGAACCGTAGGAAAAATTTGAAGTGAAGCAGAAAGCTTTCACGGAAGACGTAATTCGATTGGCATTTCAGCCCTGAATAAGATCAGGGTAGAGAGCTGTCTCATTGGGAAAGCCTGCAACTAGTGAAGTTAAAAGCTTTCGCGGCCGTCGTAATTCGATTGACAATTCAGTCCTGAAGAAGGCCATGATAGATTGCTGAACCATTGGGAAAGTTCGCAGCACGTGAAGTAACAAGCTTCTGCGGCGGGCGTAATTCCATTGGCACTTCAGCCCTTGAGATGAGCAGGATTGTACTTTTTTGAAAACGTGCCGCAAATCAAGTTAGAAGCGTCCACGGCTGACGTCTTTGATTGCTTTTTAAACCCTGAAGAAGGTCACGGTAGATGCAGTAGCAGAACCTCGAGAAAACGTACAAATGCAGTTAGATGCCTCTGTGGCCGACGTAATTCGATTGACATTTCAGCCCTGAAGAAGATCAGGATAGATAGCTGAACGTTCAGGAAAACAAGTGAAGTTAGAAGATATCGCAGATGACGTATTTTGAATGACTTTTCAGCTCAGAAGAAGGCCACGGTACACATTGCAGAACTTCGAGAAAATGTACAAGTGAGATTAGACGCTTTCGTGTCCTATGCAATACAATTGTTTTTTTCAGCTTTGAAGGCCACGGTAGGCTGCCGAACCTGCGATAAACGTTCAAGCGACGTAAGACGCTTCCGTGGCATTCCAGCCCTGAAGAAGGCCGCCCGGCACTCACCCCACGTGCACCGGGTGGCGCGCCAGCTCCACGTTGTCGGGGGTGTAGTTGGCGGCGTACTGCGCGTAGGTGTCCTTGATGTGCTGCGGGCTGGCGGTCTCGTCCACGGCGGTGAGCGGCGCGGCTGCGGGCACACAGCGGACACTGGCGCAAGCGCGCAACAGGGGCTCGACAACAGGGCGTGCCCGGGCGCTGGGGGCGAGGGCGCGGCGCGGGGCGGCGGGGCGGACATCACAACAAGAACTCTGTGGGTAATAGAGCGCCGCTCGAGCCCTACGCAGAAATCACACACACCACGCCATGTAGCGGCAAGCGGGGGGGAGGGGGCCGGGGGAGGGGCGCAGGCCACTTCTTTCTCATTCCGTTCCCCTTTCTAGGGCGCATGCAGAGTGCCCCCGGCGACTTCCTTCATCAGCGACGGCTGCTTGCTTTCCAAAAGGTTGTGGGTGGAAACTGTTGGGGTTGATGGCGATTGCTTTGTTGACACAGCATCGAGCTCTTCGTAATCTTTGATTTTTAAATACGGTCACTACTTTTAGCCCCGTTCTTGATTCATTATAACTCTAATTCATTAACTAACGCGTTTATTGGAATGCTTAATGTTTTATATCGATATATTGTGCAATTCAATAATCTTATAGAGTTCTCCCAGTACAAAAATAATAATTTATTGTAATAGATTGTACTATCATATCTATTCTAGCGCATATGCAGAACTCTTGTGATCAAAAGGATTTGTAAAAATCGTACATATTCCTTTACTTACTCATCTGCGGCATTTTATTATGAAGTCGTTCGAAAACAAAGACATATAAAATAAATAGTATATGAAATGGAACTGCACGCTAGTAAATTCTTTATAAGTCAAATTAATATTAAATATTTTAAAGAACAGATTTCCAATATTGATTTTTTTCTTTTGCGTGTACTGTAAACTAAACACATGTATACTTCTCAAAAGAAGGAATGTGTTGAATTTCGTCGCTGATGAAGAAAGTCGCACTGAATAGGCTTCACTCGGACATTCTGCATGCAAGATGTTCCGGAACCAATGCAAGAACAGTTCCCAGTAATAGTGAATTACGATGTGGAAGAAATTTGTGTGTACAAAGTTTGAGAAGTGTTTCCACTCATGTGAACACCTTGAATTTGAATCAACACCAGAGTTAGGTTTATCAATAGATTAATGGACCATACTTGATCAACTGTATGGGAAAATAAAATGAAAGTAAAAACTTGAGTTTAATTTTATAAATATAACTGCCTTTACTTATTGTGTTCTTAAATTATTATCTGGAAATATTTTTAATTCAAATGCTCATATTGAACATGAATTGTACGAATAAAATTTTGAACAAAATATAATATTTATCATATATTTTCAAAGACAACCAAGAACTGCATTGTGATTTCTTTAATAGTTTGTGTGTATTTTTTAAAAGCTGTTTATTAAACCCAGATTGTTAAAGTAACGTATGGCCAATGCGTTGTATCATTGAATGTGTTTAGGAAATGTTCTTGCTCGTAGGACCGGGCATCATTGGTTTTGTCTGGCTGCTGCATTCGGATGACGTCGGCTCTCCGTAGTACTGGATTCTCTCAAGAAGAGACACCTTCGAGGAGCCTTCAAAACGCCAAGTATGAAGAATATAACATTGTTATTTCCCTTTACTAATATTTACATTAATATTTTTGTTAATCCATCTTGCACGCCATTATGCACGTTGAAAATAAAGTTACAGTATGATTTTTTAAGAAAAATTTAGAATTTTTCTAGATTTTACTTATTAAAAGTATTATTTTCTGTATCTACAAAAATATGTTTTTTGAGTTGCAAAGTGCAATTAGAAAGGGAATATTAAGTAGGTGACATCTTCAACTTCATAGTGGAATAATCAGTTATGGTAGATCAATTAATCTCATTAACAAATAATTCTGAATATTAACGAAATTGTAATAATTACATATTTATTTAACATAAAAAACTTCTTGTTGCATTTTAAAATTCAAAGGGGCATGTGATGTGAATTACTCCTGAAACGAATTGATTACTTTGGGATTATAATACAAGTATTTTTGTAAACCTTCAATATATCCATGCTATACAACACGAAAAGCGCAGAGAAAGAGGAAAGTAAGAATACAACACAGATGAGTCGACTAACACATATAAGCAGTTATACTTATTTTAAAAAGCAACATCGAATCATGTGCATAATAGGGGAGTGCAAGAGGCATTAGATTTTTTATAAGTAGTCAGAAGAAGTAGGCTTCTATACAAATTGTAAAAAATTAAAAGAATACACAAATTCCATATTTGATATATAAAATCGCTTAATAATCATTATGGAACTCTCTTCGCCAATTATAACTTTCGTGGGTGAAAGCTTACGAAGGTAGGCAACCAATCTGCTCTTTATGAACTTGTCTAGAAGCCATGCATGTACGTGTTATGTACACTGTGAAGATAAAAAGCGGGAAGATACAATATATGTTTTGCAGAGACAGATCAGTGGCGCAACTTTATGATAAATGTATATATATATATTCGCGGTAATATTGTATAAATCAGATATACAAAGTATAAAATACTATTTTGTATTATATATAAAACACTTAATAGTTTAAATTACTTTTTAATTCGTAAGTGTCTTAAATCATTTCCATCCTTCTTGATTCTTTTTATGTTTTACATTCAATTATACTTATAGCTATATGCATTACACCTTATTACCTAGCCTTTTATTAGTTGTTGCGATAATATTTTCAAATGAACAGTGAGAACGTGCAATTCTCACGAATTTGTGAATACGAAAGTGTGATTCTTTCGAATTCCCAAAGAAGTATCTCGTTTCGTAGTATTTTCAGCTTCAAATTAAATGTTACAGATACATTTGAAA
This sequence comes from Gryllus bimaculatus, assembly GCA_017312745.1. Lineage (NCBI taxonomy): Eukaryota > Metazoa > Arthropoda > Insecta > Orthoptera > Gryllidae > Gryllus > Gryllus bimaculatus. Next base: position 1,630,816 of record BOPP01000235.1, on the reverse strand, counting down.
AAGCTGGTCACATGATAAATATACAGTTTTTACAACTCTGATTTGTCAACAAACTAATATCCTTGCTGACTATATCAATAAAGACAAATTTTGGAACTTTAAAACTGTACTGCACGTTTTTAGCAATTACAAGCGATATATTGTTATGAAATACTTTCAAAAACGGAATTACTAATATATTATTATGATGGATTTTACAGTTTAATGTGAAATGCAATTCACATTCTGAGACAAGCAGGTATCAATATCTCTGATGTCAAAATATTAACAATCGCTATTGGCATTTCTGCTGCGTGCTAGAAACTAAAATATCCGAAGTGTCATCACTGGTGTGCTCCACCCACCAAGAGGTTACGCCACTGCCAGAGAGAGAAAGAGAAAGAGAGAGAAGCGAGGTGGTGGCGCGGCGGGTGCGGCGGCAGCAAACAGTGGGCAGAAACGATATCAAACGCGCGTAGCAAAACATGTTTCCTGAGATTCTGAAGACAGTATTCCTAACGATGAAAACATAATATGGAAATACAAGAAGTTTAATACACCAAAATAATGGGACACACATTTTTCAAAATCTACATTTTTATAGGAAGATTATACGAATACCACTTATAGTACTGAAAAAGAAAGCACGTTTGCAAAATGTGGTACTATTTCCTTTCGTATTTTACTCCTTTTCCTCAATAAATCCCATTTTCTCTTTTACGGATTTTTATGAGGAAATTTAATTTATCAATCATTTAGGGTTAAATTTAAATTGGCATTCCCTGATTTGAAGATGGTTACAGCTGCCTCATCTTACATTCATTATTCCATTTTTCTCAAATAATTTAATATTTTGAGCTTACTTGTCTGGAACCGTTTAATAATAAACGAAAGAATGAATAAACTGACAACTTTCTTGAAAGATGTGTAATTTTTATAACACATGATTGACTGAGAAGAATCTATTTTATACATGATTGCTTCAATTTCACGAACAGCTTCTTTTCCAAAAAAGTGGATTGGCGTGATAAAGTACTAATAATAAAACTTTTTTTAATTATTTAATCGACATACAATATTATATCTATTAAAATATAAGTGCCTTACGAATCAGTTTTTTATTTAAGAAATGCATACGTTTATTTAAATTTAAGACCATAAAAAAGTTGTTAAATGTAATGTAGAGTCACTTATTCTGCTGATTTATGAGACTGGTAAAGCATATGTGAGTAACCGTGTATTGTGTTATAACAATGTAATTGGGAATGAATGAGAATGAATTTTGATTCTAAAAATTGCCCTGGGTCACTAATAACGAGAGACCGTGCGACCACATTTTTCTACTTAAGTTAATAAATAAGTAATTAAAAAGTTTTTCGTTTGAGTGTTTTGCTATGCGCTTCTGCCCCGTCGTTTGACTCGTTTCGGCCCAGTGTGCGTGCGCCGGGCGGGCGCAGGCGGGTACCTACCCGTGGCTTCCTTGTTGGAGTCCATCCGCTCGTCCCGAGTGACGTCAATGGGCAGCGAGTCGTCGCCTAGGGACTTCATCTCGTCCACCGTCAGGTAGCGGTAGGGCTGGTCGCTCAGCATGGTGTCTTCGCCTGCAGGCAGCGCGCCTTCAGCCGCTCCCCCACTTCCCACGCGCCACGCGCCCACGCGCACGCACAGTCACGCGAAACACGCGCCTCGGCGGACACAAACTGCTACGTATTAACGAACGCCCATCCTCGTTTTATCCACTAAATCTGGACGTGACGCTTAATGTTTTACTGGTTTTTGCAATACATTATATGCAATTGTATATTTTTCACATTAGTATATACAATTGTAACTTATTTCCACAATATTTTATGCAATTATATATTATTTCCACAATAGTATATGCAAATATACAGTTTTGCACAATATTATAATCTACTACGTATTATTTTTACAATATTGTACGGAATTGTGTATTTTTTGCACAGCATTATGTGCAATTATATAATGATTGCAAAATACTATATGCAATATTTATTTCGCACGATATTATGACGTCATTTCATACACAATGTGCACAGCAGACCTAATCTACCACTAATTGGTAAGTTCAGCAGAATGAGGCGATTGATTTGAGGAGACCACGTGAGGATATGATGTCAGCTTGTAATTGAATGGTCTCCTCAACCCAATTGTCAAACACTGCCCATTTTGTCACTAAGCGATACATTAGAAGCAATTTGCGTTTTGTGTGTGAAATGGGGTTGTAAAATTGTAAGTACCATTCCGATTGGTTCGGTTCGTAAACACGAACCGTTCGTAACGGTTCGTAAATTGTAAGTCTTATTTCGTTAATACATGGCAATAAAACCGTTTATATGTATTTGAGAACCTGCATTCTAGAGTTTACTTCAATGCAAATATTTGAATAGTTTTTTACTGAAGTAACAACACAGTGTTTTTAGATTAAAATTGCCTTCACCGACGTTTTTCTGAGATATATCCTTTTTGCGAGACCGTCATCACACAGATCCTCATTGAATCACGATTAATTAATAGTACGCACTTAGTTCAAATGAGCGAGGAGTAGTTTTGCATTGAAGCAAGCTCCAGGCTTCAGTCCCATGCCAAATACTACTCTGGACGCGCTACTGACAGCGTGTCCGCCCCGCGTCGCGTTCGCAACTGCGCACCCCAGCCTCTTCCCTGAGTGCAGCCTGACAGTTCAGACGCAGCCCTCGTCGACGTGGAATGCAGAGGTCTAGCCAAGTCGCTGCCGGAACCCCGCGTTTATGAATCTACACCCGGCCCCGCCTCGGCTGAGAGAGCTGTGATGTTGGTCTAGTAACAGATTTACTTTCCGGAGAATATCTTCCGAAGAAATATCATCGCGAAACATTAAAATATTGAAGTGATACCGTTAACATAATTATTTTTGTCTTGATTCGAGATGGCGGTGGCATACACTCACTTTATATTATGATTTTCCTTTAACTGAAATATTATTACAGTTAGGATGTAATTCATTCAACAAAGTGAAATACTTAAAATTAATTCGAAGTGTTTTATAGAAACTTCTACAATTTCCGTCATATTGTTAAACACGTGAAAATGTTTTATTTTAATTTCGATACAGCTTATAGACCTTAATCGTAGAGTGTATCCATGTTGATATTGACTCTCTTGTCAAAGCTGATTGTGAGAAATTCATTCACACCTTTATCAGAAACCCACCAGCCCACTGTCTTTACATCCAAAACATAATAAAAATACGAGATATTGAACTATTAACACATTTTCACCAAAATTTGTTTTGTTTTAACTTCGATCGTTTTCATTCATGTTTATTCAACGTAAACATACGTAACAAACGAAAAAAACAGAACACGTGTTTTGGGGTTGGGTTAATCCACTGTTTATCTTTCGCCATTCCGAAAATAGCTGACCGGAATAACATGGTCTCGAGTTCCCTCGCGCATAACTCGGCGTCCATTCACGACGCCAGGGAGCGACGCACGCTCACACCGCGGAAAAAGCGATGATGCGATTAAACCGTTTCAAGGCGCGCATTTAAAAATGGCCTCGCGCGCGCGGGACCGGCACCAGAAACGAACATCCGACTCAACCGCGAACTCGTCGCCCCGTTGCACAACACGCGCTCGAGCGTCAGCCGTTGCGTCAGCGGGTTTCGTCAGCCGGCTGCGCACGGGTGTGCCACCCGGTTGAACGATATTTCGGAGTGACATTTTCTGGTCATTGATATCGAACCTCCTTGAACGTTGTGAACGCGTTATTAAGATTCGTTTGTTGCGCATTTTTGCAATCATTCTTATTAATGCAAAACTCTAATTGTATCATTCACACCGTATTTTAAACAGTATCATTTCGTGTGCATCATATCATTAACGATATCATTTGAATACACTAATCTGTCTTTTCTACAATATACTTTTATATAAAGCATTTACATGATCCGTTAATTTGAAAATGTAGCAATTGTCAAATTTAAAGCATAGAGGTCCTAAACCCGAATAAGAATCTTCCTGCTCCTGAGCATTTGTGACTGTCCTGGGCATTACGTTCTCGGCTGCACCCACATGTCTCTTGCTTATTTAAACGAAAGCGCAAGCTTTACAAAGGCCGGGTCCAGGAACGGCAATTGACCAACACACACTTCTCCCGGGCGCTCCCAACGAAAGCGGCCAGCAAGCAGCGCGTCGGGCGCGGCACAGAACACTCGCGCACTGTCAGCGTGTCAGGCGGGGGCAGAGGCCGGGGCTTGTGGGCTTCACTGGCGTCGCGGTGCTCTCCACAGCGGCACAACACAGAGCAGGCGGGTCCGGGGCTCCACGCACAGGCAGGCAGGCAGCACACTCGGGGCGCCGGGGTGCACATCGCTGGGCCGGGGCGCGGGCGCGGGCGCGGCCGCCGCAGTCTCGCTGGACAGGGACGGGGACTGGCGCGAGACTGCAGCCGCCCGCCGCGCCGCGCCGCACAGTGCCGCGGGGTATTTCGGGGAGCGGGGAGGAGCGCCGCCACGCCCCGTCACAGCCAGATCTGCGCCAAGGCCGAGCGCAGAAATAGAGCGCGCCGCTGGACCGGCGGCCGGCTCCAGCCCCGCTGCGCGGCTCGGCGTGCTGGCTGTGACGGTGTGTGGCGGGATAATGTGGGCGTGGAGGGATGTTACGGCAGGACGTCATGGAGCAATGTGGGGTGGCCGTATGACTTGGTATGTAGTGGTATGTGGTGGTGTGTGGCGGGGCTTGACGGAGAAAAGCGGTGAGCGGAGGCATGTGGCGATATGTTGCCGGATGACAAGGTGTGGCGGGATGTGGCGGGGGGTAACGAGGTGTGGAAGGATGTAGAATGGTGCGTTGTGATGGGATGGGGCGAGACATGACGCAGTGAAGAGATGTCGATGGGTTGAGAGGAGTGAGGCAGAGTTTGACGGAGTGTGGAGGAGGCGGGGGAATCGGGTACACTTGGATTTTCAAACATTTCAAACAAAACAGAGCTTAGTTTGAATCGAGGACACTTGCCAATTCCTGCGTAAGAGAAGCAACAATGTTTTCTGTTTTGTTTTGTAACAATGCCTAAGATATCTGTCAGAAAACTAAACAATTGTAGTTTTTTGGCCATTGGTATACTGCTTTTAAATATTTAGATCAATCAGGACCTGCTTTACTGTACATTAAACACCAATGCAGTTGTTATCATCCGATTTTAAGAACTATTACCGTTGCAGGACACACATTTTTGCAAAGTATTATACCTTCACAAATTTACAATATAACAAATAAATTTTTAAAAAATAGTTTCAAAATTTTGATAAGAATAACTCAAAAATGACCTTTTGTGGCTCACCTCATAATGAGTAATATCTGAATCCCTGATTAGTGTGAAAATATTCAACGACCTTCAATGTTTTACTTTGAAGCGTCAACAACTCTCTGTTTTTGCACAGCAGACTGTTTGTATGTCGATTCGTCGTTCCATTGGCATTTCACTTTGCTACTTCACAATGAGTTCATTTGCCCAGCGAAAACACACGAACGCCGCGAGTGTTGTTTGTGGACTGTTTGTAAAGACAACAGAGGAGAGTACGGCATTTCGGCAGTCTTCCTCAACAGATTTGCGAATCCAATTACATGGTAGAGTACGTATCTACGTTAACTTCTGTAACAAATATTTAATTTAATGCAAATATTTACTTATTAATTTGCATTGTTTATAAATAACGGTAAAAATCTTTCCTTCCAAATGAATTGCCTTGTTTTAAATCTGGAAAATAAAATTATTTATTTTTGGATTTCATAATACTATTGAAGAAAATTACATAAATGTATACCTTTATACAGAATGACTGGATAAATACATGGTTTTCAATTCAAATAATTCCCTCTTATTGGGTAAATTTTAGGTGATTGGATTCTTGAAACTTAATTCGAGAATAATGTAAAAGAATTCAACATTGCTTTGTAAGATCAGACGAAGATAGAAAGCCAAGTTTACAAACGAAAATAAATACATGATTTAGGAATTTATTTGAGAACTCACAATATGTTTTTTCTAAAGCCTGTACCATCAATACACATTCCCTTACCTTTCATTCTACATTATCTAGTACGCCTCGCCCAACACGAGTCTAATGTTTCACATACGAACAAAAGCCGACCGCAACCCCAGTGCTAGTGTCGACCAGAGCACTTCGCCAATTGCTTCGTCCGCTGTTATCGACTTTCTGTCGCTTTGAGCACGGAGACGAAACGCCCTTGTCCCTTTGCACACTCTAACCGGTTTTGTCTATTTACACGGAGCTTCATCTGTAGATTGGGGCTCCATCTGATCCCGCAACGTCGACGGCGAGACACGTCCACGGCTAGCAGGGGGGCGGGGTGGGGGTGGGGTTTACGGGCACTCCGCCGCGGCCGGCAGCAACCCGCCCGCTGGGTCGCAATTCGTGGTAATGGCGAGCGAACCGCAGTCTATCCGATGTCGGTCCGACGCGAACCGATGTTGGCTGACCTTGCCGCGACCCCATACGCCCTCCATCGATCTCCCGTCGCGACTGCCAAACCGTGGGCGGGGCGTATCCACGGATGAAATTGCACTCGCAGAAACAAGATTGATTTCAGAATAAACCTTCGGCAGTGGAATGCTTTAATTAGTGGGCGCTTGAATTTAAATCAGATAATCGCTCTCTTCACTCATGGCTAAGCTCTCCGACGAACGGGTCCCTGAAGAGATTAACGTGACCTACTTTCCATCTAGTGTCCTTCAATATTGATACTGTGCATCATTTGATATTTATATCATTCTCATTTACATACTGAATGGCTATTGAATAAATAAAATAATACATTTCTCTAATACGGAAGTGGAACAATTTTATCTCAAATATAGTTAATATACAATTTAGGACAAAGGTGTACTATCTTATGCATGTTAATGCAGTGTTCGCAGGGCGTATTGTAGCTTCCTGGCCATTCAAACACATTCGAATTACAGTTACACATTTTGTTCTAGCACAGATTGTTAAATCAATGTAATTGACCTTTAGCAATATTAATATGTATTTCTATGTTTATGGTTGTTAAGATAGCTAGTATGCTTTTGCTACTACCAGTTTAGTTTTCGATTGTCACAAATTTGTTGAAATAATCTAATCTTGACAAGAAATTATTCCTCTAACTTTCACAGGAAGCTTAAATCGTGTTCACTCAATATAATAATTTCTTTTTTATATTTTCTGACAGACTTTATTGAACTTTACTTGTTCAATTTTAAATCAAAATTAGTTCTATAACTTTCTAGAATTTCTTCATTGGTTTATTCCAAGTATTAACGAAATTATAGAAGGGAAATAAGTAAAAAGGAGAATATGGGTAGTTTGAGTAGTTTATTAGTCCGCGAGTCTCAGAAACAAGGGAATTCTCAAGTGATGGGAAGACAGGCACGCAACCTGCACCGCGTCTCTCCAACACTGGCTGTCAGACCCAAAAGTATTAAGCATTGAAATGTATACAGCGGGAATATAAGCAGACGCTAACGTTTTGAGTTCTGACAGCAAGCGCCACGGAAAGACGGATGAGGTTTCATGTCTGTCTCTCCACTTTTCGCAAATTCCTTCGATCTCAACCGTCACGAACTACCATTCTGAAACATCGCCGCAGTGCAGTCGCGCGTCCAACAGCAGTACCTTGCTGCAATGATTTGGGGTGAATTGCCTCTGAGTAAACGTGACCGACAGTATCTCGGACAAACGAGGCCCAAGCTGAATCAATGTCTGAGGTACTTTCGAACGCGTTTGTTCCAGACTCTTCTCTGCACATAATTGCGGCAAACTATTGCAAGTGGTCGCGTGGCTCGTAGGGAGCGAGTAGGGATGGCGGCGGCGGCGAGCAGCGCAGTGCGATGGTGCGGGCGAGGGGCGTGGCGTGAGGTGCATCATGCGAGGGGGCGAGGAGGCGGTGGGCGTGGGGGCCAAGTGGGCGGGGCAGCAAGCAGGCAGGGGTGAAACCTCAGGGGCTCTGACTCCCAGCGCTGCCAACATGACGCGCGTGTCGGGCGAGCGCCGGCGCCCGACGCACACGGGTGAGCAGCAATCCTGGCCCTCATAGAATGGAAGTTAGATGTGGCGGGCGGTGGGGCGGGTTTACCAGAACGCGCGGGGTCAACACTGTCCGTCACCTTTAAGGAGACCAAGCAGCGGTGAGGGCGGGGCTGCTGGGCGCGCGACCCGCCCCCCCTCGCACCTCCCTCCCTCCCTCTCCCCAACGACCCTTCCCCCTCCCCGCCCCTCACGACCCCTCCACACCAGAGCCGGCTTCTATGCGTGGGCCTCGGGCCAGGCGCGAAATGAAGGCGCGGGGTGCCGCAAGGTGACGAAGGGATGCTGACCGGTCTTTGATCAAAACTGTACCCGATATTAATACTACTGAGATGCATCATTTTCCCCCCAGCACATCCCAAAAACCATGGGCATCATGCTTCAGACTGATTCACTTTACACTGCGACTCAACTCCATGTTACTACATGCTTAGGGTAAAATCTTTTAGATCTTTCTCTCTCACAATTCTTAACGTCATCTTATATTCTGGCACCTAAGCCAACCCCATCTACTTTTGGTATTGATAAAATTTTACACAATTGTTCAGGTAAAATTTAAAAAATCTATTTACATGTTGTTCATACATGTGTGTCTTTACCTAAAACCACTGGAAGTGAAAATTAAGACTTAGGTCTGAAACGGGTCTTACTGTTGTTCAAGTACACAAACCTACGAGGAGTCACCCTGCATCTCCGACGAAGATTCCCTCGTTTTGCGCCTGGCTTTGCGAGTTGCAACCCATGGCCTCGGCCATCTGGGGACCCTCGAGAAGAGAAACCAAAACCAAACTTAAATAAAAAGAAATTAAAATATATTTAGTACCATTCTCAATTTTTTTTAATTAAAAAATCCGATTATCCTGATTATTAAACCTCAAGTGCGAGGTTTACGTTTATAGCAGGCATTCCTTCAGATTTTGAATGACCGGCTGAGGCAAAATTTTCCTTTCTTTATTTTTAAAATGTTTTTGTTCTCAAGGAGACGTCGCAGCCCAGAGGCCTAGCAGTGTAGATCCGACCCTGCTCGCACCCTCCCGCGCCGTTCTGCAAGCCCTGTGCTTCCCCACTTCGCCTCTCCGCGCGTCTCGGCATCCACACGCTGCCCAAGAGTTGATCTCGCACGAGGTGGCGCTTACGCGCGGAGACGCCTTGGTAGAAACAGCCCTCGATTATTCACTGTCATTCTTGTTTTTATGAGAGTATTCTAACAATCCTAATAGTAAAATTAGAGGGTTGCAAATATTTATATTTCTCAGTATGTATTTAAAAATCAATGAAAACTGTTTCTTCATGTTTCAAATTGTGATAAATCGATACACCGCTTTCTATCAAGCTGTAATTTTGTCTTTAAATGAAATGTTAAATAATAATGGAATACAGATAAAACATTATGAATTGTTAAAACGATCTATGAACTACATATATATTAAAACTACAAACTAATAATACTGTCATGATTAAAATCACTAAAATAGTGAAAACATGCTCTTCATTTGCAATCTCAGTGTTAAATCTTTTAGAACCTCTAGAAGGGTATTTTGTAGTAAAAGTGTCATAAAAACATAATCATTAACAATGCTTGCTTTTTCATAAAGTGTTTCTCTGTATTCCTCAGCTTTTAAAATCAAAGATTTTAGCTGTGTGTGGTTTTTGGAAGACTTCTCAAACATAATCGAGAGATTTCATACTCAGCCTTTTCCAAGCAAACCCACCACCATCATGCGAGATTCACCTCCACCCAGCTCTAGACAACCCCAAGGCGTACGGAAGGCGAGCAATTTTAGTCTGATCTACGATATGTTATAATCTACTTGTCTAATCACTCTATTGGCACTAGTCCGCCCCCATGTGGGGATCTATCTGCCGCTACCACAGCTAGTCTAGCAGACTACGGCTGCGGGACACCAGGAGGTCTGAGTGGAGTTGGGGAGGGGGGGCTTAGATGACGAGACACACTTAGAGGTCGTCAGGCAACACTGTTAGTGGGTCGAGGTGGGGGGCGGGGCGGGGTGGAGTGTGAGACGAGGCGATGGTGATCGGAGCGGGTGCTACAGGGCGCATGCGCCATGCTGTGGGCCGCAGTGGCGGCGGCTGTGACGCAGTCAGGCGCACCGCAGAGCACTTGACTCGAGTGACGTCATTCCCGTGCTGTTCGCTGCTTCAATTGTGCACTTGTGAGGTGACGTAGCTTGAGAAAATCTGCGCGTGGAAGCCAAAGTGGAGTAATCGGAGGAGTTTCTAGCGCCTGTCACTTTGGATCGACTCGGCTTTTCTAGGCACTTAAAACTGCTTAGTGATTTTGTGTCTAAGAAAGAATTACGTTGGTTTAACACGTCAAAAATACAGAGCAAAGTTATGTCACTTCACCGTTGCACGTTACAACTACTATTAAATATGAAAAATCTTCCTCACGGCTTGTTAATAATAATGTAAACTCTACGTTTTTTAAGTGCACAAGAGCAATTCAATATGTTTTTAAATAAGCATCAATTTTATTAACTGTCAGTAAGAAAGAGTTGTAAAATATTCTGTTGTAAATAACTGTGTTTCTTTTTATAGTTTATTTGCGACGTCACTCTCCAAACATTTCGAACTTTTTATCAGAATTTTGGTCTCTTGAGATCAGTTAGCCCATTGTTAAACCAAACAAAAACTAATTAATAACAAATCAGTTACATAAAATAAAACAAAAATAATTATAAAATAATACATTAGTTTAAAGAATATTTTACATCTTTCAAAATCACAATTGTAAAAACAATACATTTTATACTAATTTATCATATTTGTTTTGATTAAACACCTTATGATTAAATAAAAATTTAATCATGCGACTTTCAGCATGCGCTTCTTTTTTACGTTAACGGTAAGTTTGAAAAACTGAATTTAAATGCATTTCGCCGTTTCGCAGGAAGGCGGTGTTCTCACATCACCACGGTGATGCAGCCTTCACGAGCCAAGTGTCCCCATGGCGTGGCGCACAAGTAGAGGCGACGGCGGCGGCGGTGGGCCTTCCTCTGGCTCTCCGACTTCCAGACGCGGGAGCTTGCGTGTCACCGTGTCCATGCAAATGGCGGAAGCTACTTCCGCGTGCCGGGTCTCCGCCGAAGAACAAACACGCGGAGGGATATCGATTCTCGAATTCCATGGAGATCTCGAACCGCTCTATGAACTAGCTCGCGTTTCACTGTGCGGTTGCGGCTTATCTGCTTGGTTGAATGGTGGCTGCTGAGATTGAGAGTAAACTTCGACGGAAATAATTGAAGAGGTTAATTTATGACTTGATGAAGTAAAAGGAATTTTTCTGTAGTTTTGGAGTTGAACTAAAATAAATATACATCGCAGAGATGACTTGCAATATCTGTCCTTTATAATCAACTGATGTTAATGACTTTCGACTCATACGTCAAGTTGAGAGATAAGCAATGTGGGAAATTCATTTTATGACATTCTAAAAGGTGTTAATACTTCTTACATTTCTATGTTAGTAACATTCTCATTGAATAATTCCACCCAGAGAATTAAGGGCATTGATTCATAATCAAACATTCTTTATTATCACCAAAGAGGAACCGCAGAGGAAATGTGAACGAGATAAAGACCGCGACGAGGCCGTGGAGTTGTCAGCGCGATCTCGCATTCGAGCATTCCTCAGTAGAATTCCGCGCAACCGAAGCACAACCGACACTCGCGCGCTCAGTGGCTGCGAGCGCCCGCTCTTCTGGCGGGTTTGAGAGCACGCCTTTGCGTGGGGGCGGCCCACACCTGCGCGGGCGCGAGTTTATTCAGCGCGCGGAGAAAGGGGTGTGAGTGTACGCGAATTGGCTTGGAACGCCGCCTCCCCCGCAACTGCCCCCGCCCCCGCCAGGGCTGTGTTGTTGGGCGCCGGCGGGGGCTGCTTCCCATGGCAATACCCCGCGTTTCGCCCCATCGGCTCGCAACGCGCAGACGGCACGCAGCGAGTCACTTGCTGCCTCCCCTCATCAATGCGCACCCAATAATATCCGGCGCTTACAAAAGTTTTACGTCATTTCGTCGAAAAAAAAATCAGTTAGTTTTGGTTTTGAATAGTGATCCGTCTTTTATTTCCAGTCTGAATGAGAAACTATATGATTTTTTTAAATGTCGAAAAGAATGTTTTTGCAACACGCAAAGCATAAGCATGATATTCGAAGTAATAGTCGAAAGCGATCACTTTAATACTCGTTACAGCTAAAAGCCCACCCATGTTAAAGCACTACATCATACGAATAATTGAGAAAATTAGAGTAAAGTACATTTTTATTGTATTTCGCATTATTTGAAATGTATGAGTATTTGATTATTATCTTAAAAACGGAAATAAACTATTTTGAAATTGAGTATGAAGTTTGATGGAATAACAAGCATCAACTTAGGAATATTTAGAAATATCAATCACTTTCATGAATGCTTTAAGAATGTGCGTTCGCCTAACAACTCCACTAATACTCTAGAGTATAATCAAATCAGATGGTGTTAATTCATGTACATCGTAAATACATTTATAGTTCAATAGCGATTAATGCGGTAGTACGTTATTATTTGAAAGCGGAACAACACTAGTTACTATTACGCTAGTTCATGTAAATGCACAACATTTACTCGCACAAATAACTACTCAGGTGGAATATTAATTTATTTACTCGAATTATTCCTACAATAGTACGAGACCAATTTCATTTGCCACTAAAAAACTAAATGTTATCCTTGCTGCATATGGCAATGACTCTAAAAGCGGTTTATTGCTTTGCAAATGTTCACTGGCGATGTTAAACTGAAATAATGTCATTTCAGTCCACATGAATTGCTATTGCACAATGGGAATTTGAGCGTCGAACAGCGTAGATGATCAAGACTACTTACTACAAAGAATATTGTACAATTTTGCTAAATTAGCGGGTTTGCGAGCTGCTAGCTACTTCAGCGTATTGCTAACTGAGGGATATAAGCACGAAGATGCGGCGGGATGAGCTACTAATCTCTTTGCCTACCCTTAATAAAGAAGCGAATAAAATATATTTATTGTCGCACTAAAGAACAGGTAACCCTATTTGAAAAGAGATGTAGCATGTATTTTTTTATACAGCTTTAATACTACATATAAAAATATATGAGCTTTTCGAGTTTAAACTAAAACTGTGCTGATCTGCGTAATACTTATGGGATCATATCGTCATGATTCTCACTGGTGAATCTACTCCAAGGTAGGGTTTTCAAGCACCTAGATCATCCTGTTGGACCAAGCAAAAACCGTGCTGAGCGAGCGAATATCTACGTACACCTACGGTAGTGTAGCTGACTACTCGATAGGCTGGTCCATTCTACATAGCGTCTGACCAGAGGCAATTCGTGCCGTTGAGGGTGACAAATCAGAAAAAAAGACATGGTGGCCGATCCAGACGTCTCTCATTAAACCATTGTTTTATGGAGTGACTCAGAATAAATTCGATTATTACAAACCTCTGAAACCTGTAGAGACGAGGAAAATGATCACTTTTTGCCATTGAATAAGTTTACATGACATAAAATGCCCCCGATTATTAGGCAATACCTTATGCCTAGGTATTTGGTAGACCACGTTAGGACGCCGTACAGGTATTTTCATGTATCAGCCGTACATATATGAATTCGACATTGAATAACAATCAGGGGAAAATAAAACGCGCGTGACTTCATTATATGAAATTTCTCATTATATAGTCATTGGCAAAACGTGATAATTTTCGACTCCATTAACTACCTTAGAAGTTCGTAACATTTAGTATGAGTCACTATATTCACGAGTACGTCTGGGCCGGCCGCCATCTCATTTTTATTAGGCGACCACCACCCTCGAGGCCGCGAACTGCCCCTGGGGTCTACCGCACGGTGTCTGCGCGGGCCCTCCTCCTCCGCCGCCGCCGCCGCTGCGCCTTCTGCGCGCGCTGCGCGCGGCGCGCCCTGTCCGTTGCGCGCGGGCGCATGCGCGGGCGATCGTCCTCGCACACTCACCGCCCTCGTCCTCGCTGTCGGACATGAAGGTCTCCTGCATGGTCTCCGGGGCCACCACGCGGTACTTCTCGTCCGCCGGCAGCGTCTGCGCGTGCTTGGGGTCCGTCACGCCCTTGAGCGTCTCCACCACGCTGATGTAGCCCAGCTTCTGCGCGATCGACAGCGCCGTCTGGCCTTGCTGCGGGCACACAACGGCAGACACTCAGCGGCTGCGGCAGGCGGGCGGTCTCCTATCTCAGAGTTCAATTCAAAGACTGCGACAATAATTATTGAATATGTAACTGAGAATGGAACTGAATATCCCCTGGAAACCAACTTGTGCCACGAAATGATCTCAATGTTTATTTGAACATTACAAGCTAATGCTCAGATGGTTAAATACTTGTACGTGCGATATGATAACGTTAACATTAATCAACCGGCATTCTAGAATTTTCTTTCATACAGTTGAAAGGCATATATTGATCACTGCTCTACTTATGCGGCAATCTCATCTTACGAAATGATCTCAAAGTTTATTTGAACATTACAACTATCATTCAGAGAACTTCTTTCCGTCAAAAACGAATGGGTATGCCACACATTCTTTGGGATATTATAAATACCAATCGTAATCTGTACAAATATCTTGCTCGATTCATAATATGCAACTCATACTCTTGTTACTATATTGCATAAACACTTGAGTGCCAATAAATTCGGATTAATCTTTAGTACAATTCATTGGCGAATTAAAGGTAGCTCTGACTAAGACAAAGATGTGAATAATATAAATTCAATAAACATTGCACTACATGACAGCAAACCGGAGAGCAAACGTGATAATGCAAGAGTTTATTTGAAGTACAATTTTTCAGATTTTATACAAACTTTTATGTCTTGTGTAGAAGAACTCTCTGATTCAATTTCGTTTTAACCATGTTCACTAAACGAAAATTTTGCCCCTTGAGGAGACAAATATTACTTCTAAAAAAAGAGAAATTTTCATTGATCTATTTAATTGTCAAAGGGATACTCTTACGTCTTCTGCAATAATGAATGTTACCTGTTGCATGAAAAGGGATATTAAAACATGTTTTCTTCATAATTATTTTCTTCTAAAGTTGATACAAGGTAATGATCATTTTAAAAAGGTCATGATTCACTGTGCAATACGTCACAATATGATAATTATTGAGTTTAATACAAAAAATACAAAAATATCATTTTAAAAACTGTCATAATTGTATACGCCGTGTCAGTATCGCCTGCTACTGAATACAATTTTTGTTGTAAAATTGTATTTTAAATAAAATATTCGAAAATACGTAGTAAAAGATAGCGTAACATTAGAATTTAAAAAAATGTGATTATGATGTCAGTAGTCGCAGCCATGTAGACAATTCTTGCGTATGATTTAAAAAATACTTGAAAGAGCGGAGTAAAAATTGTAAACAAAATTCTCTTTTTTCAGAATTAAAAAAAATGATGTTATTGTATACTTAGGGGGAGGTCCTAAATTTCAGTTTAGTATCAACTCCTTTCTTCTGTGAATGGTGCAAATAACAATTTTTTTCTTATAATTTGAAAATCTCCGTATTGCGATTTGGGGGGAGGGGAGATCCTGAATCCCCCGTGTGTGTGGGTGGGGGAGGGGGGCGCACTCACGCTGGTGAGGGCGTTGGGGTCGGCGCCGCTCTCGAGCAGGGCGCCGGTGACGGCCGTGTGGCCCTGCTGCGCCGCCTGGTGCAGCGGCGTGTACCCGATGGCGGTGGCGGCGGTGGGCGACGCGCCGTTGTGCAGCAGCGTGCGCACCATGTTCATCTGGCCGAAGTGGCTCGCCACGTGCAGCGGCGTGTAGCCGGCCTGCAACCGCACGCACGAACACACATGGCTTTCAACGCAAGTGGACAGGGCGCACCTAGTGCCCGAACTATGTAGTGTGCAATATCCATGGAATAAAATTATGCTCTCAGGTGGATCATTTAATCCTGCAGTTATCCTATTTGTGAGTACAAGCTAGAAGAAAAACTTTATCCAATATTGCTATGATTACTCAGTCTTACAATGACCATGGGAATACGAGTATCATTAAGAAGTGATATTGAAATGATTCATGATATCATTGAAACAACTATATAATTTGAATGGTTAACTGTATCATTCAGTGTATATTCTAAATAGCGCCCCTTGTGATTGGCGCCATGACACGTATCATTTGAGTACTGTAGAGTACATCATTTTTTTATAGAGTTTCTGTTCAAGTTTGAGCAAGCAAGAATTTAACAAAAAGAAACTCCATTCAAAGTACTTAAAGATCCTTCCTACTTTGCACAGTACCCATGTGAATGTAGGGCTATATAAGAGAGAGGTATACTGAACGTTACGCTTGTGAGAGTGTGTTGAAGAGGGACAAGCAGGTGGGAAGAGGTGTTACCTTTTTGTGAGTAAGGAACGCATAATTATATGTGTGTATGGAGAGAGGAACAAATGAATACATGTATATATATATATATAATATATATATATATATATAATATATTATGTGTGTGTGTGTGTGTGTGTGTGTGGTGGTGTGTGTGAAGAGGTATGAGATTGAGAGAGAGAGATGAGAGACCAGAGAGAAGAGAAGAGAGAGGAGAGAGAGAGAAAGGATGAATGTGAAGTTTATTACCGGTAAATATGTACGAAAGTGCATGGTCTGTTACGTGAGAAGATTATGAGCAGAAAATGAATAAAATGTTTGATGGAGTGAAAGGAGAATGGACAGGAGTTGAGTGGATACGAGAGTGCATGAGTGTCTGTGTGTGTGAGAGGGCGAGTTAATGAATGTTTGCGCTCGAGAGAGTGAAAGCGTACCTTGGTGGTGGCGTCCACCTCGGCGCCGTTCTTCATGAGCACGCCGGCCACGTTGACGCGGTCCTCCTGCGCGCACAGGTGCAGCGGGCTCAGCCCGTTCTTGGCGCGGTGGTTGGCGTCCGCCTGGTGCTCCAGCAGCAGCGTCGACATGTCCGTGTGGCCCTCCTGCGCGCTCAGGTGCAGCGGCGTGAAGCCGGCTTTGGACTCGGCGTTCGCCTTGGCGCCGTACTCCAACAGCGTCGTCGCGATGTCCATCTGCACACGCGCCCACGCACACGCCAATGAACATGCAGTGAGACATTTTAATGGAGAACACATTGAGATTTGTCCCTGTTTATTAGCAACAATTTATGCGCAGGTGTTTTACATGTCACTAAAACCGTCATGGAGCTTTTATGTACCTGCTGAACATCGTGCGTGTAGAGGGAGCCTAACATTTACAGTCAAATATCACATGTTTAACTCGTTACGTTCGTTATACGAAATTTTAGCTTTATATGAAATATGCCATAATATGCTCATTGGCAAAAAGTTATCTGTTTCGCATGTTCTTGAACTTTATAACATTTATTCTGAGCCTCTCTATACAATTGCGCTTATCTGAGGAAATTGGGATAGAGATTACCTCGAATAGGAAAAAAAATATGGATAATCCCCAGTTTAGGTACAGCACATTTTGAGAATGCCTGATTAATAAAACAACATTCTGTCGACGAGACAAGAATGCCCGGTAAGAAAATTTAAGAGAGTAATATTTTTAGTTTCAAAACCACATACATCTTGCCCATTCCACAGAAATACTGTCGTACAAAAATAACAATAAAACTGTTGATACATATTGATACACGTATATTTATGTGCATACGTAACTCTTACCGTTTAACATCTGTCTTACGACAAACTTACGTTTCGTGTGAAATAGTTATTCACTGATGATGAAATGTTGTGTATTATTTTACCATCTACGTATATAATCCCTACTCTGAAGAAATAACTTTTGAAAATTTAGGAATCGGTTTATAGAAACAATTGGCTTACTCATTAATATGTTATAGGCGACGGTGATGCCTTCGAATTAATAAATTAATAAACAAGTACTGTCGGGGTACCTTAAATGTAATTCCCAAAGATATTTCCAACCGCATAATCAAATATACCTAGACAACACGTATTAATATTCCTATAAACCCAGCGACACAAGTCTTACGTAACATTAAAACCTGGTAACAATTGGTAATCAACA
Organism: Gryllus bimaculatus; assembly: GCA_017312745.1. Classification (NCBI taxonomy): domain Eukaryota; kingdom Metazoa; phylum Arthropoda; class Insecta; order Orthoptera; family Gryllidae; genus Gryllus; species Gryllus bimaculatus. The sequence goes on along the minus strand of BOPP01000235.1, from coordinate 1,612,655 downwards.
TTCAATTAAAAAGGAACTGAAACGCCACCGATACTTCCATAATTCTCGTTCTAGTAGTAATGCTTTTACAAGTAATGTTAATAATATAGATATCGTAAATAAGATGCTGTTTAAACCGTTTTATAAATCAAGTATCATACACAGATTTTTATCTGGTAATGCACGAAGCTTCAACAGTATTTACTTGTAACCGAAGAAAAACTGAATAGAGATGGAAGTGAAATAATACTGAGATCTGTGATTAACAATTGGCATTTGTGGCATTAAGTAACTAACGCTGTCAAGAGACTCGGACTCTCAGCTGGCCTGGTCTATCATACCTGGTTCTTTCGCGCAGCGATGTGGAGTGGTGTATGACCATTCTTGGCAATTGCATGTGGTGATGCGCCCTTGTCCAGCAGCAAGAGCGCCACGTTCTGGTGATCATAGTGACTAGCCACATGGAGAGGAGTCACTGCATTCTGCAACACAAACACACCAGCGATTAATTACATTGTACCACAGAACTCATTTCAATCCTACACTTTTAAGAACAAATTGTTACCAAAATTAATGAATTTCGCAAAACACTAAATATATCTTAAGATAATTATTTAACTAGTAATACCTTACAATATACTAATATGTTTCTACAAAATTATAAAAATATTGTTTGTATTCACCATATTTAGTAGATTGTAATTGGAACTTTTGATGTCTAATTCTTTGTAATTAATTTGCGTGATTTTTGTATTAATTATTATTCATTGAACTTAAATGCATGTATATATTTTCGAAATACGTTTTACTCTCTATTTACATTTATTTTGATGTTACGTGTTTGATGTTACATACAAAGTTTGATGTTACAATTAATTATATTTATGGCTTAGTGCAGTAAGTGTCAATGTCGACATTTAGTGATTTTCAGTTTGTGTGACCAATGCGAGTCTTTCTGTGCAAGAAAAGCCAAAGTCTATCTTAGCTGATTTCTCTATCGATCTTTACATTGGCCTACGATTGAGTAGACATTTCGATGGTGTACGAGAGCCGCCCATTCTGTGAAACTTAGAATATTGACATTGGCCCTTCTTACATCAAACCACATATATATTCACGTAAATATTTAGGTAGATATTCTTCTATAAACATCCCAGCCGTGATAATAGTTCAATGCATTATTGGAGCGCTGCAGATACCTTCGCTTGAGCATCGACTGGGGCGTCTCGCTGCAACAGCAGCTTCGCCACCTTCATGTTGCCGTACTTGGCCGCCAGGTGCAGCGGCGTGAAGCCCTTCTTGGTGGTGGCCGTGAGGGAAGCTCCGCTCTCCAGCAAAACGGAAGCAACCTGCGCACAGCCCTCCGTCACCACGCTGCCCCTTCCACCCACGCATGCACACGCGAGCGCTCACGCTCCTTCATGCACAACCACACGCACGTCTCAAAGAGAAAAATAAGCAACACAAAACGGCCGCCTCGCCCCGCTCTCTCGGAAGAAAGGAGGAAGAAGAGAGGGCAGTGCAGAAAAGGAATGTCTCGCGTTAAATCCGGCGCTTTGTCTCGAATCCACTTCTAAACAGACTCGCAATACGAATAAGCAGGTAACATTTCAGGGTTGCCTTCAAACACAAGGGTTTCAAACAAATGAGAGAATTGAACTTTAATATATCTAACGTAAGGTTTATTGCATTCATTATTACTATAAATGGGAATACATTTTTATGTAACCGAGTAATGTGAAATCTAAAAGATGTCAAGGAAACAAATGTTTATAGTTATAACAATGTTTAGATGCTATGGGAAATTTTGTAAAATGTTATTGAAAATATTTATTTTAAACGTATATAGTAAAGTTCCGAACTTTCTAAATTCGTTGCGAACTCACGATTATCTGTGAAGAAAATTAACCCCTCCCTCGCTGCGTTTTCTAATGCTACCGAGTGGTTTTACCTAGGAGGATTTAGGGTCGGGGCGGAGCGGCGCTGGCAAACAGCACGCGGACGGACAGGTTAGTGGCACGCGGCGGGCGGGCTCGCCCGTCCCAGCGACGCCGCCCGCGGGGTTAGCAGCACACCCTGGGGCCCCGGGACACCCTTGGCACACCCGAGAGGCAAACGGGGGAGCTCTCAAACATTTCATTTTGATGACCCCCAAAACATTCGCAAAATCCCACCCGGAAATTGTGGTGTTCCCCAGGGATCATTCCTGAGCTCCCAGGTTTACTGTTCTAAAAGAACTCCAAAGCAATTAAAACTGCATCCATTTGATCTTGGGGTTTCCTTGGATCAACTACATAACTACCTCAGGGCATCCTGGGCCCTCCCCAAGGTCTCGCTCTTCGCATCTGGTACTGTACAGCTCAGCAGGCTGAGCGAGATGCGAAGGTGGCGGTGGACGGCTGGACGGAGGGAAACGCGGGGCCGCTGAGCTCGCAGCTCACGAGACAGCGTCTCTGAACGCGCTGGCTGCACTGGCGTCATTCAGGAAATCGTATGAATTCATTGCACATTTCCCTTGAAAATGCCAACGACGGAATTAAGCTCATCTAAATTTAAAAAAACTAAAAACACGATATGGTTATTAATTCGAAATTATTTTTTTTAAAAAAATAACAGAGTTTTTAACTATTTTATGAAAAATGAAAACAAGGAAGATTGAAGTATTTTTAATGAAGGGAACTATAGTTATCTCTAAGTGTCTATTCACATGAAAATGAACTATTCTGTGTGTGTTTGTATAACTCGTCACATTAACTAATAAAAAGAATATGATGGGCCTCAATTGACCTTCAGAATGAAATGCAAAATAAAAAAGCGACTAGAACATTGTGTGGCGTTTGCTTTCCCCACGATGCTTGAGGGGATGTGCACAATGCGTCCATACGATGCGGCGCCCCAGCGCGAGCCAGCCGCTCGGAGTGCGTGCCTGCCGCGAGCCGCGCGCTGCGCTTACCTGCGGCGAATGCGTCGGCGGCGCCGGCGGGCGGCGCCCGTGGGCGGGCGAGTGGGCGACCGCGCGGAGGCGGCGCTAGACGGCGGGGCGCGGTGGGCGGTGGAGGAGGAGGAGGAAGAGGCGGCGCGGGCGGCGCACTCGTGCTCGTTTTCCACGCGCCCCGTGCGCCCTCTGGGCGAGGCCAACGCCCCGCACGCCGCGTTTTTTTCCGCACTTTGCTTTAGTCTTCAGTTAGGGCGACGGCTGTTCATTTACGTAGGGTAATTGCTGAGGCATTTAGATCTAGCAAATTCATCAGAATACGCTAGAAGTTTGATTTCGAAATTTTTGCACTTGCCTTAGTTTTTTGAGGTAGGTGCGTTGCTATTCATTCACATACGATGTTAAAACTTTTGGGTCTTACGAAATACGTTTTATATCAATAACTGTACTGTGATTTCAAAATTTTGACATTGTTTTAGTTTTGAGGTGTGTTGAGGGTTATTCTTTCTCCAGGTTGTGAAGACATTTGGACATTTGGATAATTCAAAATACGTCTATTCGTCAGAATAGAACTTCGATTTCGAAAGTTCGTCCGTTGAGTAGTTAGGGTCAGATTCAGGCTCTTAATTAACATGGACAGTTAAGGCGTTTACATTTTGCCACATAAAACGTGTTTCAGGGCACTTGAGAAGGGAATGGAGCAACAAATACAATTTATTTTAGTAGATGAGATTGTCTACACTGATTTTATAGCCCGTAGACTCAGAAAGGTGTAACGAAGGTCTGGGAAAAGACAGTTGAAGAGGAAAATGACAGTACATCTCGGGAAGCAGGACAGAAAAATGTAGTAGTGAAGACCCACGGAGATCGTCCGAAATAAATCGGACCCCATGAAATGCAAGGGACGTCATACAAGAACAAATATAAAATAAACACAGAAAGAAAAGTAAGATTAGAAAGCGCAACGGTGCGACGGAGAAAACGAAGCACGATAAAATAAAAGAATGAAAACAAAAAAGAGTAATCGAATTAAAAATTTATTTCCAAAAAACATCCCAGTAACAGAGAGCGCGCCGGGCGGAAGCTTGTTGCCCTGGTCCCGCACAGCGGAGACCGACGGGACAGCGTCGCCACAACAGAAACCAACAGAAGAGAACAGACACAGAAGTTCCCACTTGCTTTAAAGTGTGTTCCTTAACAACTGCGAGGACGGAGCGATGGGGAAGGGCCATGAAGCGGGTGGGCCGCCAGTAGGGGAAAAGATCCCCAACCTCCGACGCGATCGTCTTGGCAGTTCGTGAAGTGGCCACGGGGAGCGCGTGAAGTGAGGGGGGGCGACTGACCCGCAGTCTAACATTCTTCTACACACGTATCATTGATCCCGGCGCAGTTTAGTTCGCGAAATTCTCTGTTCTCGGGAAGATCTCCTAGGGCGTATTTATAAGCATCAAACAAAAACACTTTGGATCTATTCGTTATTCACTTCGCTAGGTTAGGATTGAAACACTTCAACACGTGTAAGACTCCAATGTACGATAGAGCGAAAAAATGTTATGTAAAAGTACCATTTGCACACTAAAAATCAAATGCAAAGTAGTATACTACAAGTTTTCATTATTAATTCAAAGAAAAACTTGCATTTTTTTAAAAGTATCTATAAATAGATAAATCTCATAGTAAACTACTTATAAATTGCAAGACTCACTCCGACTTTCATAACAAGAAACAACGTATGAAAACGAGTGAAAAAGATATTCCGATATGAAATCACACAGAAAGCAACACGATTGCTAAGAACAATAATCGGAAGACAAAAAAAGATATTTATTCCGTGAAAAAATACTGCCTGAGGAAAGTATCGTTGGAAGTTCGTTGATTTTTCGAGTATCGAACGCCGCGGTCGATGACGAAGAGAAATAGTGAAGCTTACGGTCAGCAAGGAGATTCGTTCGAAGTGAAACTTACGTGTAATCTTACGTGTAGTAGGTCATGTAGGCCTATTAAAGACCGACGATTGCAATAGTCATAGAAAATATCATCAGTGTCTGAGAACGTTTAGATTAAAATTACAAAGAACTTAAATAATAAAGTAACGTAAACGTGTTGTTATCGATTGTATTGGTTAAAATTTCCACCAAAAAATCATATAAAAGATGGCATCATTACTCAATTAGCGACTATTGAGACGCATGTTAGGGAAATCTGTCGTGCTACGGGCATTGTAAAAGAAGTTTACGATAAACACGTCTACGCTAGGCCTTCAACAGCGTCTGGAACGCAACGGAATCTCGCTCGCCGCGTCCAGCATGATCGTTTCCGCGGGTGGGGGGTGGGGTGGAACTGCCAAGAGCGCCGGCGCGGGGCGATGCAAGCGAGGAGGCGGAAGGCGGGTCGGACGGGCGGCGGGCGGGCGTACATGAACGTACTTCCTGGCGTTTGTGGCGGAATCGCTCCATGAGGTAGGTGGTGTCCACGTGGTCCATGATGCGCCTGCCGATGAGGTACTTTACCTCCTCCTGGCCCTCCTTGGCGGCGATGTGCAGCGCCGTGTACATGTCCTTGGTGGTGGAGTCGGCGTGCGCGCCGTGCTGCAGCAGCAGCATCACGATGTCCACGTTGCCCAGGCGCGACGCGATGTGCAGGGGCGTCTGTTGCTCCTGCGCGCACGCAAACCGACACGTCACGGCCATGGCTGCCAACTTAGGCGTTTTATCTCTACATTTAGGACGGTTATCATCTTTAGTAGTGATTCTTTTAGGTAGGAATTTCTTATGGTTATTGGTTGTATAAGAATCAACTCTTATGCTTGTGAGGGTCCCAAGAAAGCCAACCTTTTAACTTTTTCCTGAGAAATGTAATATCATTATGCATTCCTAGTCGCGACGAAGTTTGCAGGTGCGTCTGATACTCCTGCTCGCGAACAAATAGTAAAGTGACCAGCCACATTGTCAACTTATGCATTTCATGACTAAATTTAGGGTGTTTAATCGCCTTTAATTGTTTTTGGTAGTGATTTTGTAAGGTTTGATCAGAATTAACTAGTACGATTATGTATGTACCAATGAAGTATTAAAAGTTTGATATGTTCCTTAGACGACGAAAGATGGGCAAAACAGTGCACGCGCGGGTATGCAACCCGCTATACCCGAGTGTATTAAGCTGCCCCTTAGTATCCTCACTTCGATTCCGTTTGAAATCCACAGAACAATCTGAGACTGCAATTTTTGTCTGCAATCTGAGGAGCAATTTTTGTTTTCATCAAACACTACTTCACATAAATTCACTATTAGAATGAGAGTGTTGCCTTTAAATATGATTCGTATTCTGTGTAAATAATGAACATTTTCAGTGGTTTAATAAAACATTCACTGGGAAGTTATGAAGTGGATAGTCTGCGATGAATCTCTATTAAAGTGAAACCCGATCTGGAAGACGTAATTACAAATGTTCGCTACCTGGAGGTTCAGAGCTTGTTGTGTAATCCATTTCGGTCCAAGCAAATATTATCCTACCGTACGAGAACACCTTTAACCTCTCAGTCCACTAATGATCTAATTAATTTTGCTTCACGTTGCCGTCGCTCATTCTTTTATCATAAAATTGTTATTTACGCTACGGCCCTCCAGCTTTAACGACCTCGGCTATCCAGACCGACAATCACAAAATTTGTGAGAGTAGAAATCTCAAATTTCATACTAAAGGAAAACCCACAGTGTTTTAAATACAGGAAAGTGCGCGGGGACACCTTACTAGTGGAAGTGCTAGCAACAGAAATTATGTTTGTAGCACGAGCTGTAGCTTGTAACAAGAGGAAACGTAAATTGCGAACTCATTACAATGAAAAGGGATATGCGCGAAGTGCTGTTCCTTTCGCTTGCTTCCCGACGCCTTGGCTGCAAATGCGCACGTACCCTGGCGCGCGCGTCCACCTCGGCGCCGTTGCGCAGCAGGATGCGGATGATGTCCGTCTGGTTGGCGCGCGCCGCCAGGTGCAGCGGCGTCTCGCCCCGCACCGTGGGCACGTCGGGCGACGCGTCGTGTTGCAGCAGGTAGATCACGATGTTCATGCAGCCCATGAAGCTCGCCACGTGCAGCGGCGTCAGCCCGGACTGCGCACACACACACACACACGCGCGCGCGCACTCAGTCAGCGACAGACGGGGCGGAGACAATAGACAACTCTATCGAAGGCAACTCGTACCAAATCTTCTAAGACGTTTTGATTCGTGTTATGGCTTCACAACTACCCCTTAAATACACTTGTTACACTCTTAAGCTAAGAAAACATTAACGTATTGTAGCTGTTTCTTTTGCATTTAAAGAAAATTTGAAGAAGAAACAATAACAAAGAAATACTAAACTTACAGACGAGTATATTCAACAACTTACACTTTCTAATTAAATGCAAGTTTTAAATATTAATGCTTGTATACAGATCTGTTTTTGTAGTTTTAGAAATCTAAATTCACGCCATAACTTGTTCGCTATTTCTCTATTTCCGCTGGGACTACAACATTGCTTCTTTTCATAGAGATTACTTTAATATCTTGCAAACTATTTTAGCACGATTTCATTTCCCCTTTGGGAAATGAATGTTTCGTAATTAATTGACTTAATCATGACCAGAAATCCAATATCGAAAGTGATGCACTGCTTTAATAGCCTACTTGTTACTGAGTTTACTGTGCAAAAAGTATGAAAGCTCTATAATGATCAGAATTTCAGCTAATTCGATTATTTTACTTGTTTTTATTGCAAATAGAAATTGATACGACTGAATATTGAAAGAAACAATCAAGGAAGTTAAAATATATTTAATAGGAAAACATTTTTATTTCGGGAAGAAACACGCATTGCGACATTGGAAGAGAATATGAGAAAAGGAAGAGGGAACAAAAATGAAAAGAAGAAACATGTGTGATGACGAAAAGAGAATATCAAAGAACGAAAATAACGGAGAAGGGAGAGCACAGGAAAAAGAGTTAATAATCTGTAAAAAAATATAAAGGAAAATAATTGAAAAGGGAACAAAAGAATGAAGAACGGAAGGATTAAATAAAAACGAAAAAAGAAGACACTAACGAACGGAAAGGAATCGATAATAAAGAAGAATATAAGAAAGGAAAAGAAAGAAGGGAAAAGTAAACGTATATGAACGGAAGGAACTGGACGAGGAGGATAAAAACTGAAAAACGAGAGTACGAGAAGGATGAGAAGAAGAAGTTACAGAAGAGAAGAATAATAAGGAGAATAAATGAAAAGAATAAGGAAATAGAATAGAAGCCGGAAGAGGAATAGAAGAGTGCAGCAGCAGACGGAGGGAAATCGCCATTTGCCGGATAAAAGCGGGGGGGGGGGAGGGGAGGAGGAGAAGAGGCGGAGGTGGTAGTACCTCGGTGGTGGCCTCGATGGAGGCGCCGTGCTTGAGCAGCAGCTCCACCACCTTGATGCGGTTCTTCTTGCACGCGATGTGCAGCGGCGTGAAGCCGTTGAGCGCGCGCGCGTTGGGGTCCGCCTTGCGGTCCAGCAGCAGCTTGGCCACGCGCACGTGCCCGCAGTGCGCCGCCACGTGCAGCGCCGTCAGGTAGTCCACTGTCACCTCGTCCACGGGCGCGCGGTGGTACAGCAGGATGCGAGCGGCGTCCACGTGGTCGCCCTGCGACGCCATGTGCAGCGGCGCCAGCCCGTTCTGCGGACGCACGACACGCCCACGTGCACGTTCCACGCTCCCACTGCTCAAGGACGCTTTGCGGCATTTGTAAAGGTCGCTTTGCAACAGCCTGGCCATAGAGTGACCACAGTGATTTTTTTAACTGCAGGGGGAACTATGGGGAGAAAACTTTAGGAGAAACACCTATGTCCGAGGAGGGACTCGAACCCGGGACTCTTCGAGCCGAGGCAGGTACAGCCCTGCAGCCTTAGCGCCCTCGGCTACCCAAGCCAGCCCTCTTTATGGTTTGTTCCTTCAATATGATTATCTTCACATTCCAAGACGACTAATGATCAGACGACTATCTAAAACACTTAGAACGTATTGTCGTAGAATAATATGCCTTGTGTGTAAATTTGTGAATTGATGGAATTGGGGTGCAAATTACAAAAACCTTTATTAAAACCGTCTATTCTCGCGTGATATATATAAGCCGACAGAAACTTAGCCCGACATCCGGCCGGCAGAATTGTAGTGCACTTGTGGATCGCAAATGACGTTAATTATCTTCCGAAGGGCTTGAAGACTTTGATTGTGGGAAAATTTCAAAAGACACAATCTATTGGAACCTATGCTTCTGAACTCAAAACGTAAAGAGAATGAGTTACCGATAACTTAATACAGTGTGTTTTTTCACCGCGGGAAACTTCCCTGCGTTTGGTGCTCAGCGCGAGCGTGAGTGATGGGTGGTGAGTGGAGGGTGGAGCACGCACCTTGGTCTTGGAGCTGATGGGCGCGCCGCGCTCCAGCATCATGTCCACCACCTGCTCGTGGCCCGAGCGCGCGGCGCAGTGCAGCGGCGTGAGGCCGTCGCGCGTCTTCGACTCGATGTTGGCGCCCTTCTCCAGCAGCAGGGACACCATGTTGGTCTTACCCCACTTGGCCGCCACGTGCAGCGGGGTGATGTTGTGCTGAGGGGCACGTGGAGTGACGAACGTCAATGCAAGGGCGAACCGTTGCTGTCCGTAACTATTCTAGAATATGCCTCTGGCAGTCTACAGAACAGCTTGTATTTAAGAGGAGGGTTTTATATCCCTGGGGGGGCAACAGATAACTGGCTCTTATCCTCAACCACTACAAGTATTCGTATACTGTTGGTTTGGTATTCAGAAACTTCGGAACTCGATGAAAACATTTAATTCTAACCTAGGAGGACTGCGCCAGCTCCAGGCTTACTATCTACCCAGCAGACATGTATCACTGAGGAAATCAGAGACCCATGTGAAATGTAGTATGTGATTTAGTATATATTTGTGAAAGATCTTGTAAACTGTTCCTAGTCCGCTAATGCAAGCTCGAAGGGTATAGTATAAATGCAGGGTGACCTCGAATCCCATGCTGCAGTCGAAGCAACTCCACATCATTATTCTAAAAAGTTAAAACTATCGCTCCTGGAAATGGTTCTTTGTTTGTTGGGGCAAATGGAGAAAGACGACGGTTCCCCACGCCGCCCAAGCTCCAGTATCATCATAATGCGGGGCTCTACACATTAGAAAGGAAGGGGAAGAAAACTTGACGTAAACAAGATATTAACCGTTGTAGGAGCAAAGATGCCTTAGGCAACCTCCCCTCCCAAATTATACTCATGAACCTATTTTATTCTATGGCACTGGCAAAAGAATATCCGGCGCAATCCGAAGGGCGAGCGGTCAGACGAGTAGTTGAAGTTGTGAGGAGTTGAACCCTTGAAACAAAGGTATTTTGCGTATATTCTAACTTTCTCCAAGCATTCGATCTTCCCGAATTATTCTCCTGAACTATGTTACTCTTCGCCCGTGAGGGTCGGTAGGGCAACCAAGGGACTGAACTTCTCCGAATAGTTGAAATTTTCCAGAATTGAAGCCTTAAAACCAAAATAGTATTTTGTGTACATTCCAACTCCGTTCAGGCATTACAATCATAGCCCTGGATGCTATTTTGCTGCCCGCCATGGGTAAGAGGTGAGGCGTGAGGGGGCAGGGGACTGACCTTGGCCGAGTAGTTGACGTCGGCGCCGCGGTTGAGCAGCAGCGTGGCGATGCTCTCGTTGCCGTAGTGCGCGGCGATGTGCAGGGGCGTGAAGCCGCTCTTGGAGGTGACGTCGGGGTTGTGGTCGTTCTGCAGCAGCAGCGCAGCCGCCTTGCAGTCGTCCTTCTTGGCGGCGATGTGCAGCGCCGGCAGGCGCACCTTGCCCCGCGTGTCGCTCTCCAGCAGCACCGCCACCACCTTGTCGTGGCCCTGCTGCATGGCCACTGCCAGCGGCGTGAACCCGTCCTGCGCACACACGCGTTTCACAAGAGCTACAAAACATGCGACATGAGAACGCAAGCACTAGGGGGCGGATCTTTTACATACGTTCTCTCGGCACGGGGACACGATAAAATCGAAAATAAATGTTATTTATTTCACCATCTTGAACAAACCCATTGTAGACCTAACAGAATAAGGGTCGAATTTTCAAAAATGTATTATGAATAAAATAACCATGAGTTAACTCAAACGTGGACAAATAATTTTATTCCAAAGAATGTAATTACTGGATAAAATTTTAAATCGTGAATAGTAGTCAATATTATGAGGTTAATTGTCAAATTTGTGTAGTCACAATGTGTAATAATGCTATCCATTTTCTAACAAGAAGAGAAACTGGAAATTTCTTTATTCCATACACTCATGAGGTTGAAGGGTACTTTCAATTCTTTTGATAATTTTCTGGATGCGAATAACATTCCCAAATACCCCTTACTTGAAAGAAAATATGGGCAACATTAAATACAAAGAAGAAGGAGAAGATAGAACCCTAAAATGCGATGGTTCAACGGAGAGGACTCGAATAACTTAGTCGCCCCTTCCTGGTTGTCCCTTCTAGGGAGAATGTAAGCCCTCTTCCATTTTGTGAGAATAAAAGCGACAGAGAACTATAAATTTGGGGAACGGAATCCGCAAGCTACGGAACAAGGGGAGCACGCTGATCCACGAGGCGCTTTGTATGTTTATTTGAAACACCAGAGGGGCCGTAAGGAACATGAGACTGGCATAAACACATACTACGAAGATCTTTTCTGCAAAAATAGGACAAAACTTCCAATAATAATCACAATAGTAGTAGTAAGGAATACTAAAACAAATCTATAAAAAATTGATCTATTATATATCCTTAATCTATGAATACTTAATCTACATATATCGATACGTAATCTATTATTTCACTTTAGATTGCAAACGACGTTACATTTTTTGAGTACTCCACTTCAAAGTGTGTCTGAACTAATACGAGCATAATCTCTGAATATACGAAAAAGTAAATTGTGTCTTTGGGATTCTAAACAATTTGCTGTTACCCATGTGAGTGATTATCCATTCACAGTGCCGAAGGTTTATGATTCAAAGCAGATTTCAGGTTCACATTATATTACCAGTATAAATCTATTTTCTCTTTTAAAGCAATGATTTACAAGTGTGGAGTGTTTGTACGGGACCAACATTATGATTAAGTGGTATAATGTGTTTCAAAAAATAGAGTGTAGTATTTATATTTAATGATAAAATATAACTAAAACACACTAAAGATTTTGCTATTGAACTCCAATCTCCAATTTTTGCTTATATCGCACTAACAAATTAACCATCTTATTAATCAATCAAATAAATATTAAGTGGTCAATAATCCACTAACCAAGACAATTATTAATATTCATTTCGAATATACGTATTCGTATGTATTATCTATGTATTAACTCAATATCTTCGGAATCAGACTGAAATGTTAGAGTTGAAATTCTAATACGATCATGTTTAGATAAGTCACTTCTCCTACACAAACATCACCCAAACTTGTATGCATAAAACAAACCCAGTTCCCAAGAGAAATGCAACCCTACATTGGCGCAAATTCATTCTATTACTCGCCTCTCGCTTCCCCTTCATCCTTTCCATAATTCATATCTTTTGTCTCTAGACTTCCATGCATGTTTCAATCAACGTAATGTGTACACACATGACAGATCCGGACATAAAATATGCACACAAAATCATTGTCCCCTTCCCCTGGAAATACGCTTTTTTTTCTCATTGACGGATCCAATCAAGTAAACATCTACAAACCAGATAAAAATATCTAACTTAATAAATAGTTCAGTACAAACAAGGGATATTTTTGTTAAAATTGCAAAATAAACCTGAATTTTAGAGCTATTTCTTTGCTTTTTTGTACAGCGTTTATTCATTTGAACGAAATGTCTCACCAAGTACTATAATTTAAACCAATTCAATTGGTTGCAACACAAGAGTATGGCATGGAAACAAAGCCTGACCCACAAGCCAGGAAACGGTAGAATGTATCTAATGTCAATGGGAAAGCAAAAGAAAAATGCTAGCAATTCAGAGAAAGCAACACACTTCATTACTGCGATGAAATTACCCGGTGACATAAGATTCTACGTTTTCACCACGACTTTCAAAAGAGATAGTCTTTTGAAATGTTGAATGGGACCGGTTGCAGCATTTTATTTCATGAAATGACGAGTGAAAAATGCGGAACTCGTTGTTAGTTTTCTACCTCCACAACGTCGTTTCAAAATTTACCTCACGTTTAAGATTGAATTGGCCTTCAACGACCGCCCCGTAATAACGCCAATGAAACTTACCTCTGTGGCGAGGCTCTGGTTGGCACCGTTGGCCAGCAGGAAACGTACGACGTTGTCATGGTTTTCTTGTGCTGCCATGTACAGCGGAGTGAATCCATTTTGGGACTGCACGTTGACGGCTGCCCCACTGGCAACCAGCAGCTTCACCACCTCCTCCTGGCCCGCTGCAAGCACGTGCGAAGGGGGGAGTTAGCGAGGCTCTTTCACGCTCCATTTGCGCGCCGCTCAGTTTGGAGAACGAGAGACAGAGAGACCGAGAGCGAGAGAGAGAGAGGGAGGCAGAGAGAGAGAGAGAGAGAGGGAGGGAGGGAGGCAGAGAGAGACAGAGGGAGGCAGAGAGAGACAGAGGGAGGCAGAGAGAGTGAGTGTGTGTGAGAGAGAGAGAGAGAGAGAAAGGGAGAAAGAGAATGTGAGAAGTGGCCAATGGTTGAAATAAATTCAATTACGTTGGAATGAAATGGGACAACGATATAACGTAAAAAATGGAATACTTCTAGCAGAAAATACGGCACTACATAATTGTTGTGTTGTTTAGCACAAAACTTGTTATACTGAGTGAGATGGAAACACATTTGGTACGAATAATAATACGTTACGTTATACCCTGTGTGAGGAAAAAGAATCAATATAGTTTAAACCTGAGTGTGTGCGTTTTATTCCTCATTCTGGTCCGTTCTATTCTGCAAAACAATTAATCTATTTTGCGACAAGTGTTTTGTTACAGACTCTGCTCATTACATCGCTATTCAACTCTAAATACAAAGCTTTAATTTAAGAGTGTGTCTTTTAATTAACAACTACGATTTCGTTTCTGTGTTTTAAATTTCGGTATGGAATTAACAAAATGATAAAACAGTTTGTCTTATGTATTTGATATTACATTGGTATTGCCTTTTGTATTATATAAATATATATAATCGCAAAGAAAATTGTATATTTTTTCAGGCAAGACATGAAATAATTGAAATAAAATTTCATTATCGTGAGTTAGTTATTTTAAAAACTGTGTATTCACGTCCTTTCTTCTCCCTTCAAAAACGCACCACGAGAGTTATAATAGTATGTTATTCTCAAAAAAAAATTTCTAAACGAACATGTGTCTCACAATTTGTGGACACAACGTCGCATACCATGAAGCTAACTGGAGTATTTAAAATTTTCACTTTGTACATGTTTTTCATGAGCTTTTACGAGTTAAACTTTCCTCATAATGAAATGTTCTTTAACAAACCTGCAAACAAAAGCACGCAGTTATGAGGCAGGAATTAGAGAGTACATTTTGGAAAAGATACTAAACCGTCGCCCCCAAAAAGATAAAACGAGCATAACGTATCGTATTTGACGATGCTCTAAGGCGACGTCTTGCATGTAGAAAGGAATGACCGTCTTTAAGGTTGCATTATGCCTCGAATTACAGGATTGAAAGCGGGCAAGAATGCCCTTCCAGTAAAAAGTTTACCCATCACGTAACCCTTACACGCAAGAGGCTCTCTATTTCATCCGTGCCGTAACACGCACCGAACAGCCCCAATTTCACGCGCGAAAGCCTCTCTGGCAGCGCTTCCAGGTGGAGGACGTCGCCGCATGCGGAGGGACCGTGAATAAGCCACTTCGCCGGCCCGTGCCGGCGGCCACAATGCACGCTAATCCCCTGTACACGTGGACGGGCGGCTGTCCCACCTGAACGGCTTTCACGCTCGCTTCGGGCAAAGGAAGGGGGTGTCGGTCGAGGGTAGAGGGAACGGATGCAAGGTTGTAGAGTGGGAGGGTAGAGGGTGGCGAGGAGATCAGAAGGTGAGAGGATAGTGAGCGGGGGTGGAGTGAGAGGGCGCGTGGTAAGAAGGTGAGAGGGCGAGGTGATAGAGTGGGGGGTAGATGAAATGTGGAGAGTAGAGGGATTGCGAAGAAGGTAATAGGGCGTGAAATGCGAGCAGGGGTAGAAGCAGCACGTGGGTGGTGATTGGAAAGTAGAGGGTAGAGGGAGCAGAGAAGGGGATGGAGAGTGAGATGCAAGATGAAAGAAGTGAGAAGGTGCATGATGCATGAACGAGGGTGAGATTGCAACAGAGAGGAGAGTGAAATGCTTAGAGTGGTAGGGTTACGAAGGGTGAAAGAGGGAGAAGCAGAGGCAAGACGTGGGTGGCCGATGGAGGTGAGGGATAAGATAGACATGGTGGAACGGGGCACAGTAGGAGAGGAAGCAAGGCTGGGGCAGAGGTGCGGAGAGGAGCAGAAGGTAAGGACCTCGGCGAGGGTGGTTGGGAAAGCCGAAAGAGGCTGAAGCGAAATCAAAGACGTGGCAAGGCGGGGGGGGCGGTGTCGACGCGAGCACAGAGCAAGAACCGACGCAAGCCTTTGCCGGGGGTGGGGGTCTGAACACCAGACGAGGGAAGAGGGGAGAGGGCGCCAGCTCAGCACTCGACCCGCGACGCGTGACACACGTCCGGTGCCGGAGGGGAGATGCGAGGATACGGCAGGGTGGAGGATCTGTTGTCCCCGGAGGCCCACGCGGGGCCAGGTGCGGGGCTGCGAAAGCGCAGGTGACGAAGCACTCCGCTTGGGGCGCTGCTCGCAGAGGGCGCTCCGCCCCCTAATGCGCACGCTAATTCAAGTTCCTGCTGGGTTAGCCACGCCTCAAGCCACGTCACTGATATACGGATAAAGAGGCTTTATGTCTAGATGCATATTTGACATACATTTACACATTTCTGATATACAGTCTAATTATATTTGCATCCAAAAAAGTGAATTAGTTTTCAGTTAAAGTGAAAAGTGTGTGCAAATGAACTTGAAATTCATCAAAGGTTACAGTGACTTTGTTAGTTTCTGACTTGAAAGGTTCATTTCGCATGGCAGATAAAAGAAGAAATGAAATATTTTTTTATGAAATCCGACCTTCAGACCAGAAAAGTAATTAAAATGCTTAATAATATATTAAAATGTGTTTATGAAAATAAATGATAGTTGTAATTACTTTTATTAAAATAAGTTATGGAGAAACATTTTTGTCAAAATTTAAGATCATTCAAGGACATGGTAAAACTTTTATAGCATGTTCATAATCAATTTCGTAATATCAAGTCGATTTACATCTATTGAGTATTTTTTGTAAAATTTCATTATACCTTTTTTAGCGAGAAATTTCCAGTATACGTAATGGTTGAAAGTATCTAAATTAAATGCTAGATAAACAACAATTATCTCGCATAATTAGATTTCTCCGCAGATTCTTCTTCCGCCACGTGCCTTAACACGCTGCCGGGAGTGCTTTTGCGAGGACAAACCCCTCGCGCGTTCAGAGAGGCCCAGACGTCAACATTTACGGGCGAGTGCCCCAGCGCGCTGCTACCTGCCGTTGTGTACACGCGCCCTGCGGCTGGCCGGGGCGAGGGAGAGGAGGGCGGGCGTGGAAAGCGCGGGAGGGCGCGGGAGGGCCCGGGCTGTTTAGTGCCCCTCCGAGGCCCGGCTGCGCAGGCGAGGAGGCGAGCGCGCCAGGTGCCAGCGGCGCCGGGAGCCACTTTCTCCAACGCCCGCCAGCACTCGAGGGCTCGTGCCACAGCTCTGGCAAAGTGGGCGCTAACAGCAGTGCTCAAGATCGTTCTGAATGTACGCATGGCCAGGAAATTATTATATCTACATCAAGGTCCTCTCTAAGATCGTTATCAATTCAAGCATGGCCAGGAAAGGTATTCGAGTATTCAATCAGTATTTCAAGCCTTTAGCTACGTCCAAGAACGCTATGAAGCATGCTTAAGAAATATATTATTTCTCATATTAGGAGTTATAAACATTCATAATTATATTTTCACTGATTTAAAATAAATTTACGATGATATGTACTTGTGTGAACCTGATTTATAATACTCCCAAATCTTTCAGTTGAAATAATCTGCACAAATTTGGGTTTGTAAAACAATTTGTTTTCATTTGATAATATTTGAATATTATCAATTAATATCCCCATACTTATTTTAATGTGTTTTTATACAATTCAAAAATAAATGTATACCAAAGTAGTTTCCGCTTAAACAGCTAGTAATTGAACATGAGTATCACACTCCACAGAAAGAACAACATTATGTAGGAAACGAGCATTGTGTTTACTGAAACAGTTTTTTACAATAAATAAATTATTAAATACTTTAACAAGAAGTAAAATGTCACGCCCTATCTTTTTATTTCAATAACTCTCTTTCATTTCCTTAATGCTACGTAAGTAGAGTAGCCGAATGCGGCTATCGTATGGCACGAGTATGAAAACGAGCGGTGCCGAACTTACCGAGAGAGGCGATGTGCAGTGCTGTGTTGCCTTTCTTGGTGGCAGCATCGACGGAGGCGCCGCGGCGCAGGAGCTCCGTGACGACCGCGATGTGTCCATCTTTGGACGCCAAGTGCAGCGCGTTCAGTCCATTCTGCGACACGGAAGCACAGCACAGCGGCGTTAGAGGCTCCGCCATGGCGCTTACAAGCCACAACGAGAGCTAACTCTCAATGGAGAACACCCTATCCAATTTTCTACTTCTGACTCAACGAACATTGCACATATTTATCAACCGTTACGTTTTAGCACGTTTCACTTCCTTATGAGGAACCACACCCTTCTTCAAATGCAAATTACACGCTCAAGACTTCTCCACATTTTCCAATAATGAAAGACATATACTTAATGCATAACATTATGAGGCAGAATACAGTACAAGGCGGTATGTGGTTAAAATATACGAATTTCTTTTCTATAGACACATTTAAATGTATCGGAAGAAGACCTGAACTTCAGAAGTCAAGGTATAATTCAACACACAACCATACACACTAAACGCTCTACATCGTAAGTCAGCACGTGGAACGACCAACGCCAACGTAAAAAAAGCTCGTTCCCGCGCCCTGCGATACTTAGACCCAACTCCAGCGCCCTGGGGAAGGAACCGCAGCCCCGCGTGGACGCAGCTTCCGCGGGCGACTGGCGCCGCGAAAAAAACCGGCCGAGC
>BOPP01000235.1:1570177-1594333 GCA_017312745.1 Gryllus bimaculatus | reverse complement strand
CCCCCGCCCCGGCGCCGAGCCGCCCCTAAGGCAACGCAGCCCCTGCGCGATGCAACCCTCCACGCGCCGCGGGGCGAAAGTAAGGAGCGCGGAGCAGAGATTGGGTACAAAAATGGAGGAGTCGCTTCGTACCATCGTCGATAGAAAGTTCCGCTCTCTGAGGTCGTCATACAGTTCTGGTCCTTCCTGTCATGACCTCTCCTTTCCATTGTTTTATCGTATGAAGTTTAGGAAGGAAGACGTAGGTGACTCTCTTCTATTGGAATTCAAATATGAAAGAGAATGTTCTGTTGTCGGGGCGTTGAATGCTGTGAAGGAGTGCTGTTCCTTTTAGCTATTTTTATTTCTTTAATCCTTTGTCGTATAGAATTATGGAGATAACGGCGCTGCTCCCCCCCCCCCTCAGGCGCTTCGCCTCTCCAGAGGCCTCACCGCCCCAGAACTATGCAATCCTCTACGCGCTGAAAGGCGAAATTAAGGAGCGTAGAACTGAGCTAGAGGACAAAAATGGAGGAGAATGTTCGGTAATGTTTTCCCTTTTCGATACGTTATATCGCTTTAATTGTTGCGTGATATGGTAATTACGAAGAAACGCGGAGGCGTCTCTCCTCTATTGGAATTCAAATGTGGAGGGGAATTTTAGGCCGTGCAGCAGTGCTGTTCCTCATCGATGTGCTTTATTACTTCAATTTTTATCGTATTAGAATTATGGGGGAAGCTGCGTGGATCGCCGCCCCCACTGTTCCAGGCGCCACGCCAGCCCTGAGGCTCGCCACCCCTGCGCGATGCAACCCTCCACGCACATTGCAGATAAATGAAAGAGCGCGGAACTGAGACAGGGTTCAGAAATGAGGAGAGTTTTGGTCCATTTTCTGGCTTCCTTTGTCGTGAGCAGTGCTGGTGCTTATCGATACGTTCTATTGTTTTCATGGCCTTGTCGAATGGAAATTAAAGCAGGCGGAGAAGTGTCTCCTTTATTGGAAACTACGAAAAAGTATTGCACGGTCCTCAGAGTGTTGACGTAGCAGTGACGCTCCTTGATATGTTTTATTGCTTTAATTGTTTATCGTGTCAGAATTATGTAGAAAGCAGCGCATATCGCAGTTCATGCAATCGTCTATACGTCACAGGGCGGGACATTACGAAACGCAGAGATGACTCTCGTTTTCTGGGGTTCCAAAATCGAGGATTGTCGGTACTTTTTGTATTAGACATTTCTGTTTGGTACGTTCGATTGCTACATATGTCTGACTATGCTGGCCAGTTTATCCTTCTCACAAGTTTTATAGTTTTTATTCCTTTACATCAAAAGTATGGAATAAAATGTAACTGCGACTCTTCAAATATGAAAGAACATTTTCGTTCACTTATGGCGTTGACCGAAACGAAGCATTTTGGTCCTCCTTGATACTTTTATATTCTTCTATCGTATCGAAACTTAGGAGGAGGTCTCCTTTGGTTGCCAGTGCTGTCTCTTATCGATACGACTTCTCCTTTCTATTGATGAATCGTAAGCAAATTACAAGGGAATTTATACATGTAACCAAATGTTGTCTCACATCCTTTCTAAATTAATACTTTAAATATAACTCCATTCTAATAACTCTTGTTTTTTATCCGAATTGTTACTGTGGCGACAAATCCTCGTATCAATATCACCCTTTCCGAAATTTGAAAATTGATATTCAAGAGTCTTAACATGAATCAGATGTGTAGATTCTAAAGTATATGAATCGTGATGTCTCCAAGCTTTATTGCTCTACCGAACTGCAACATAGGGAGGGCAATAAACAACTGGCAATATAGGGAGTATATCTGATTTTTTTTTTAAATTTGGACATTTTTATATTTTCACTAACTAATGAGAATGTTATGATAAAGAGTAAGTGCAATGAGCCGTGATATTAGCAAAATGTCTTTCCAATCGCAGTTTATGACCCAAGATCACATCCGCCCCTCGCGGCGAGCCAGCCCCCAGCCAGCGGAGCCCCAGGGGGTAGAAAACTTCCTGCCTCGGGATGTACGAAATCCCTCTCATCTCTGAAGCGACACACAGCGCTCCCCGCGGCCCAGATGCCTTTGTTGTGGCTGGGACGTCTGCAGGAAATATGAAGGCTTAATCGCCCCTCCCCAGTCGCTGCCAGCCCTTGCCTTTCATTAATCCTTCTGGTCCAAGGCCCTTTACTGCCTTTCAGCGGGATGCTGATCGCAAGTCGGAAGCCGTATAGGCGAATGAGGTAAACTTTCTCTGGTAGAGATATCGTTACATGTTGGTAGGATGCAATGGGAAACTAATTAAATATTCACATAATCTGTTCAAATTCTCCGATCACCTTCGCATTTTTTGCATTCATGTCAATGCATTGTGTTATTTACCGCTATATTCACTAAATATTATTTTCGTTTCTTCTTTCATTGAAGGATTTCTTTTGTTTCTGACGAGTCGATGTATGCATTTTGAAACAAATCTCTTCCAGAAAAAAAATCTTGCAAATTTAAATTTCAAATGAAGCTCGCTTAATTCAGAACACTGATACTTATGATATGCAGTTCTGCAACAAAACATTATCATTATTTCAGTTATGACTCGAAACGACCCCTGTTCCAATCACGCCTCTCATCTTCAAGCCAGCATTGCTCTAATGTTTCATATATTCATGAATTTTCTTAAATAGCTCTGTATTCACATCAACGATTCTCACAAATCTCTTCTGGAATTTCTAAATGAACATAAAACTGCCATGAAATATTCATTGTCATTATATAACAGGAACTTTCTCATTCAGGGTGCTAGTTAAATATTTTTCGCGCTAAAATGTAAGTCATAATCATTTACTATAGAATTTCGGAAACGCTTAATACTTGGTTAATCATAATTCACACCCTTTTAGTTCCCATTATTCATTTCGCACTGGTATATAATATTTTTAAATCATCTTGGGCTGTCTGATTTGTATGTCTTACGTGTTTTTGCTTATAGAATTGTTTTGACATAGTAGCAAATCTAGAACCCAATGCGCAGTTATAAACGGTTTAGCCACATTACAATTCAACGATCCAGAAAAAAACTCTATATCGCCTGTCAATTATCCGCAACCCGCTCGTTGCACTCACAATGACAGCGCACCCTCCCCTCCCAACCGACCAGTTACGTGTTCGAGTATGACGAATGTCATTTGCGTTGCGTAGTTCCCAGCGTGCGTCGGCCGGTGGGCGAGCGCGCCGCCCTTCGGAGGGCTCCGTAATGGATTCGGGCGGCGTTGCCGCGGCGCGGAGGCTGCGCGGGGCTCTCGCAGATCGATGCGAGCGCGCCGGACGCAGTCGCCCGCCCGCCCGCCCGCGGCGTTTACGAGTGCGAGGGGAGCGGCTGGCGAGGGTCGCGCGCCCTCGCCGGCGCGCGCCGCCCCCGCCGCCGTCCCGAGGGTTGGTGGATGGCGGGGGACAGCCGAGGAGTCGATTCGCCGTGCTGGACCTGCGCACGCCCGAGCGGCGGTGGACCGCGCGGCGGCGGCGGCTCCCGTGCCCAGTCGTGAACCACGCGGCGCGGCGACGCGGCGCTAAACATTTAATGGGCGCGACGTGAGGCTGGAGGGGCGGCGATTCGAAGACAACGCGCCGCGAGCAGCTGAAATAAGAAGGTGGTGCAAACGAGCGGGCAGGTGCGGTCCCAGGGGATGGGAGGGGCGGGCGGGGCGGGCGTTTCCACGTGCAGGCGGATACAGCTTGGCTGGTAGTTAAGCTGAAGCCGTGGGCTGGCGACTGCGAGGCGGCCCTGATGGCTGGAACGCCAAGGGCGCGCTAGGGGTGGAGGAGCGAGTGACGTAGCCGGGGCGGCCGGGATGAAAAGAGTAATGCAGATTAAATAGCCAGGTGACTGCGCTGCAGGAGCGTCAAGCGACGTGGACGTTGATTGATGGGCGATGCAGATGACGTCACGGGAAGATGGACGAGTGTGCGGAGCAACTGATAGTGAAAGTAAGGTAATCTACCAGGAGAAGGATAACCCGTGTAATAAGTATTCGACGACTGTCCAGATATTCGATAATGACTGTAATCGGTAACGAATATTCGATATTGACTATAACCGGCAACAACGATTCCTGTGAAACGAGCGGTAATTGAAATGTACTGGCGAGGTCGTGCAAGAGTTGGTTGTGGGGAGGAGGGTTGTGGTTGCGGTTTCGTTGAGTCTGTATGGAAAGAGTTATCATGTTGATGATAATGAAAAAAAAACGATAACAGTCCTCGCGTGTTTTATCACACAAACGAATACGAGAATTTACAAGTCTGTAAGAGACAATAATTTGTTGCAGAAAGGTAAATTAAAGTATAAATGTACATATTCCAATATTTTTTATCAATAAAAATTCTAAAATAACAATTACTCGAAAAAATATTTCCTTGCGGCTAATCAACGTTTAATTATATTTGGTATTAGCGAAAAACAAGGAATTCCATCTAGTGGAGTCACTTCATTTTCGTACAGTGCTATGGAATGAGCTATCCGCACTGCACATACCTATCTACGCCTACGAAAAGCTGTTGATTGTCTAATATTTACGTAGGTACTTTTACACAAAGCGAAGATTATTATCCGTACTTCAAATAAATGTGTACAAATGTTGGAATATGCAATTCAACAAGTACACGAGCTCTAAGATTTTACTAAAATGAAGGATTTATTAACGTATTTATTGTGACTAACTTTTCTTGGTATGGCAGCGAAAAAACATAATGTTTACGTTAGAAATTTTGAAAGAGCACACATCGAATTACTTTTGACAAAAAGTGTTTGACACCGTCGGGTAGCGATCTATATGAAGACCAATACTCAAAAAACAAATAAGAACTCAATTCAAAGGAAAGACCAACTGGAGAGAAACATGACGACTACTTCATCCTCGTGAGTGTTATTTTGGGTGCTTGTAGCTAAGTTATTTGGTGCACGTGATAGAAAAGGAACAGATGGAACATGAGATTCACGAGAGAACATAGTCCAATTGAATAGACTTCTGCGTTGGTATCTACCTGGACACGATTAGGGAAACCACGGAAGTGATTGAGCGGATTTCTATTCCAACACGCCGCCGTACACTCACAGGCGTTGAGCACATCGACCCACACACCAATGTTTTTCCGCATCGAACCGGAACCTCCCAATTTCCCTTCAACGCTCCACCGCAAGGGTACCTTCTCGTTGCCATCATCCTCTGATATGTTGCGACTCCGTCACGAGGCCATCGTCGCGAACGGTAGCGCGGGGCGGTCGGAACGCGAGCAGCGAAGGAGCGGCAAGACTTCCTCTTTCCGCTTCGACCACCCCTACCCCTCCCTTCCCCTCCCCTCCCCTCTGTCGTCTGGGGCGCGTCTACAGCGGCGCCACACCCCGCCCTCGCCGCCACACCCGCCCAGCGCCGTGAAATACGCGCAAGGGGAGCTGTTGCGATATCGGAGAAATTATGTGCTACGTTAGCTCGTCCCGAAGGCCGCGAAGCGATTTTGGAGAATGGAATTTGATAAATGGCGGGAAGTTTTCGGGAAACACGATGTAATTCATTTCTAGATCGCTCTTGCGGTACTTTTCTAGTTTGGTTTGTGTGTTTCATGTCATCGTTAAATAATCGCAGTTGAGACGTAACGATCCAATTTCTTTAAGAGCATGAGGAAAAGCAATTTAACACAGATTAACCCAACTGAGTGGCCATTGGCAATGCATTTTGCACGAATTTCAAATACGTTGAAAAAGAAATAATATAAACCCTTGAACACTTAGAGACATTTCATATCAAATTTATCTGTTCAACTAGTTTTAAAATTTCCCATTTTCGTTCAATGATATAACAATGAATAGAAATTGTGATAATACAGTCGCCGAAATGATATCAGACTTACAATTAAAAATTACTGTAAATTTAATATTTGTAGCATAATACAATATGAAAAACTACCTATAAATAATTACAAATATGTTATTAATAATTAATTTAAGCACACATAGAGTCACAACTTAAAACGTTACTCATAACTTCATGTAAACGAAATGTTAAATATTTTTTACAAGAAAACAGTAACTACAGTAATCGTATTTTCAATACTGTTACACAACGAATTGTTATAAAGACAAATGGACAAGTTATGTCAGTGATCGTGATCAAAGAGTATATTAAATGGATTGAAATTTTAGAGAACATGTGTAGATTAGACTTAAAGAACAATTTCAGCTCAAAGGACAAAGTCCTGGCTGGAACTAAACTGGCGAGAAATGAGATCTCAGTACAAAATCTGAGGGCAGTAATTGACGGTACATGGAATTACGTATCTATCATTTTTCTTTAGAAAGTTCACTTCTTCAGAATGACTGCCGCATACAAGTAATATCCGGTTTATCCATTTATCCAGCATTCAAAGTCTCCATGCTACTTTCTTATAATGGGTAGACAAATTTGTCTCAATTGCCTAAATGTATCTCTTGCATTTAAAATGTGAGAAATGTATCACTTACTGAAGGAAGAGATCAAACCGATTTTCCGATTTTCAAAGACGCAGATACAACGTCAAAAATAATATCATTGCATCCTTATGTGAGCAATAATAATCATTATCATAAAGAGATTTACAAAAGGGGCATTTCCAACACAAAATTAAGAATCACGTCGGTATTAATTAGAGCAAAAAAGGAAGATACTCTGCAAACCTTGCCATTGCTCCCAGCATTAGGTCTGCTACTCGTATTCACAGAAATTCACTTTCAAGCTTCCCGCGACTAACTTTTAATCATTTATCCTTTTTTTCTCAATATCTGAATTGTTCTTTACTTGCGATGGATATGGGTTTTCTAAAAGTGCAAGCTATATGACTTTATCTAATTCAGGAATACTGTTCTCTATTTTAATAACTGACATCCTTTCAGCTGGCACCCAATATTGAAAATAGAACTAATTTAAAGCAAATATACTACAGAAAACCCTCGTCAGCACGTATTCGCTTACCACGAATTTCGCTGTAACACAAACAAAATTTGACACACAGGAATAAGAATGGATTATCGAACAACGCGAATTTGTATTCCACGAACCCTGATAATTTCGGTCCTTGGAAATTCGCGTTAACGAGGGTTTCCTGTGCATAAGAAAAGGTGCAGGCTGTACTCACTGTGTTTGAAGTGTTGATGTCGATGTTGGATTTGAGGTGCTCGAGCACCTTGTCCAGGTGGCCGGCACGGGCGGCGCGCAGGAACGCCGTGTTCCCGTCCGACTGCAACAGCAGAGACACAGCCGTGAGCCCCCCGCGCCTGCAGGCGGGCCCACGGGCCTACCTACGCCAACGCACGCGCCCTACTCGAGGCACGGACTGCTAGGGCGTGCGGAACGGTCGCGAAATATCCTACATCGGAAATACATATGACATTTGCTCCTGATTGGCATGCAACCGCGTACGACCAGGTGTTTGGCAGTAACATGAAACATCCTGTACTGAGTCACATCATGACCTGCCGAGCACTGTGCCGAAGGGGATGCGTGACAATCAGGGGCATGTGGCGTATGATTAAATGCGTCATATGAAATTTCCCAAGCATTAATTTACAAAATTGGTAATTTGCGACCTCCCTACAACCCATAGAAGATTGTTAGGGGATTTATTCTGGCACACCTGTATATGCATAATATAATCAGGACACGAGTACGTCGAATGCAAACTATCAAATAGGCTTTGAACGACGCAAGCAAGGTCTAATAGAATCTACTTCAAGCTCGATGAGAGCATGGTGTGCTTTAGACGTACTTCAAATGTACCCTCGATAAATGGCTTACCGCGAAGGAAATGAAGTTTTCAAGTTGTCATATTTGTACAATGGGTTGAAGGAGAATATTATTATATTAAACAATACATTTCTTAAACGCTAATAAACTGCAGAGGTTTCAATGTTTACTAGTTTCGAGCATTCAACACACATTTTCAGAACTTCGATTATAAAAAAATATATCATCATATATAATATATAACAAAACAAATAATAATCGTGTGTGTTGTAGCCCTTCGTTTCTAGCATCTGTTCATTGAACACCGCCTCTACAGCTTCCCGTTTATATTTTTTCTATCGTTATACTCATACTTTATATGTTGTAAATTAACCATATAATCCTTGAGATTGTTATGCAATAGCATGTTGCATATGTCCATGCAGTTAAAGAAAAATTCTCCATCAGTGTAGAAATCTAGCCTTCTAAATTATAGAATTCTACGGTCAGTTTTTTCAACATTCAAACACTACAAACACGGAAAAGGAACTTTCCTATCCTGGTGCAATATATTTGACTAACTAAACATGCGATTTGCGATGTCTGTGAGTTGGCCATGTTTGATATTCATTCGTATCACTACGAAATGATAACATCACACTAAGAAAAGTGCAGTATTAAATTCACTGAACAGTTTACAAAACTAATCTAATTGCTTAGAGTGCAAAAGTAAATTTTCAATAAGGTTCACAAGATACAAAATAAACATCTCTACCTTTTAATCTTGAACATTACAACTTGCTGGGACCTGACGTGAGAAAACTGGCATAGGTTGAAAGAACGGAGAGAGAAACCTATCCAAATATTAGGTCTGGAGTGTAAATATTGGTTGAAGAGAGATGGCATTGTCACCTCTTCGTGTTCAAAGTATGCACACAATTTCGTCATCACCAAAACTAACTGGATCTAGTACGGTAGCATGCACAAAGGATGAATATTCACATTTTGATTTTAAACAACCAATCCATATTAGTGACTCGCAATAAAACTACGAAATTTTCATACACTTTAAACATCTCAAATTAATTCTAAAGAAAGTTTCAATGAGTGAAGTAAAGGAGAGCCAATACACTAAACTACATATAGAATTGTTCAAATATCGTAAAAATAATGTAACTTAATAAGGTCAATGCATTTGTGAGAAAGAATATCAAAAGACTAGAAAATAATTTTCTCCTAATAGTATCTAATGAAAGCAAAATATATCAGTTTCTAAGAATCCCAAAACCTGAATTTCTAGCAAATGCTTAACTTGGAAGTACAGGTCTTTCTAGGTGAACAAGCAATCATTCTTTAGTATTTGTCACTCGAAAACCAACTACTAATTTCTATTAGAAGAAAGGTTACGTTGAAAAGTGTCTGTTCAACGATAAGAAGTTCTTTTCGAAATACAAAGCACGAAGAGACTTCGAAAATGCGAATAACAGTGAAGTGATATTGACACATTTACCAACAATGACAGTCATTGTCATATTGACACATTTACCAGTCATGAACAAAGTAAATCCACTTGAAACGGTGCTAGTGCGTAGGCAGGTCAAAACATTTCAAAGGGAAAACCATCGGCAGACTGCGTAGTTTATTGGAATGTGTTGTTTCCAACTAAAATCTCAAATACTATTACTCATTACTACTCTTCTGTTCATACCAATACGTGACCATAGAGAAAAGTTAAAAAAAAACAGATGGCGGAATTGAGCAAATCGTGAAAGTATCCCTCGTCGCAGAAACACGTACGCGCGTTGCCAAGCAGCCCCACAGCGCACGTCGTTGCACATTCCGACCAGCATCGTTCTATCGAGCGGCGAGTAAACACCGGCACAAAGAGTAAGGTTAGAATCCCCCCGGAGCGTCACGTGGGAGGCGAAGGGTACCTTGCAGCAGCAGAGCCAGTCGGGGGCGGGCGCCATGCCGCCGCAACAGGTCGCACGAGCCGTGGCGTCGCGGCGAGCGGGCCGGCGCTCGCGGACGGGCGTCGCGACGCGTCCTCGGAGGACGCTCGCGCGTGCGCGGGCGGAGGGCGCGGGCGGCGGTTGGCGAGCGGCGTGCACTGAAGCGGCCCGCGCCGCGCCCGGCTCCCGCCCCCGCCCCGCCCCGCGCCAGCCGTATTGATTGCGCCGGCGCTAAGGTCACTCGCCGGTCGATACGCGCACGCGCACGGCGCGCCGCCAGGCCGCCTCCGCGGGCCGGCGGGGCTCGCCCGGCCCTGCCCGGGAGCCGCCGGCTGCTCGCTCGGTTCACTGATTCATTCGTGTTTACAGGCGCGTTATCGGCTATGGGCACCAGTCACGTAAGTGTAGTACATGTTTTATCATGGGATGTGGCGGTGATATTCCCCCTCTGTATGGTGAGATCTGGCGCCGATCTCCAGTTGGGTTGCGATGCTTTCTGCAACCAGGAATCTCCCACCAGAGGGGCACCACCCCACCCCAGACGAAGTCACAAACGTCTCGCTGACCTCTCGACTTGTGTTGTGGAGGTAAGTGAGTGTATAAATAAGGAATGAGGATGAGACAAGGAAGAAAAGGGAAAGATCACATGTTGTTCGTTGCCGGTTTGTTAGGATAACAGCATCGGCATTCGCCTGATCGCGGGAACCACGGAAAACTGCCTATCAGAGCAGTCGTCCGCTAGAATTTTCCTCTAGAGAGCGACTGCATTCGACCTAGCTTCTTAGCTAGTGTTGTAAATTCTGCCCTCGTATGGGACTCCAACCTCAGGACCTCCCGGCTAGAAAATGCGCAAGTGTCGAAGGAAGTACCAAAGAATCGAGTTTTTTGATAAGCTTACTTAATCCAACTACCTTAACACGTACAACTATTTGAATTATCACCCACTACCGCACACACACTTTCCAATTGTTCTTGTTAGAAAATCGCCAAAAATTACCGCTTTCTCCTCTTTTGACTTCGCTGTAGCCCGCCAGGAGGGTAACGGGTTTGAATTCCTCCTGGAGCATGGACGAATTATTGTTTGGTGTGGTTTGGTGGGAATCTCGTAACCTCCAGGTGCCTCTTTGAAACTCTCTTGCTTCCACTCTCTTCATGTGCAGTCTTCCCCGTAATCAGCTAATACAGCTGAGAGGAGTGCCTCAGCCCTCAAAGACAGAGAAGAGGACTGGCCAGGGAAGCCAAGAAGCCCTGGCGACGAAGGATTCCACCTCAGCTGGATTCGTTGGAAAGGGCTTCGGAATGGAGAGGTGGCCGCGATGGATAGTTTATGTGTTCCCCACCGCTGTGTGGGAACGCGGACGGCCCTCGGGGAGAAATATATCTCGGGGCGACAGGTATCTGGGAAGCTGAATGGGGAGCACTTACAGTTTTATCTTCAGCGTTTACTGTTTTCGGATATTCACATTTAAAGTATTTGCGTTTTGGAATACGTGTTCTGTACTTTACAAGTTGAAACAAAATTAAAAACACATAAATTGCCTTGCCGAGTTTTCTTTGACATAAATGTGCCTGGTACGCGGCTCCAATTTATTGCTTACCAATTTTCGCTTTACGATTATATGCTTTAAAGGAGGGATATGATTTCTCTACGTTTAACTCACACAATAATGTGAAATATAATTTTAACATAGCTAGAAAATATGCAGATTACAACCATTATTCTTTTAAACAATATCTTTGTCTAAAATTGTTGGATGTTATTAGAAAGAGAAATATTTTCAGAAGCAGTAAAGGGAAACCAAATTAAAAAATTGTACACGAGGAAAGGCCTTTCGGAGGAAGACACCGAATATTACAACGTGTATATATAACTACCGAATATTTAAAAAATTCTATTCTGCTACAGGTAGTCAAATATTTCTAAATTAATGTTTCCCGAAAAACTGGGATAATTATTCAAAATTTTATCATAGGAAGCATTAGGACTTTCATCTTTTTATAAGTCTGGTGTTCTCTCGAAAATTCTCTTTAGAATTGTTAGTGAAATATATATCAGCTTAAGTGAAGGGTTATTTGGAAAACAAGGGGCACTTCTCTAAATTGGAAAGCGTTTTATGCGATAAAAGGGGAACTCAACGTAAAAGCATTACCACGTCAGTACAGACCATGTCGCACCAGTTATTTATGTAAAATATATAAACCCCTGAAATTTTACTTTAAAAATAAAAGGAATGACTGTTTCAAAATAGTGTATTTATTTTCAAGTCGCAACTTAATAAATTGGAACTGAATAAGCGATTTTGAAATAAAATAAAATGCAACGCAAATATGAAATTTTTACATTTTTTTGTACAGAAATAAAAGTTCATATTTGTCATGAGAGCAGAGCTTTCAGAGAGAAAAATTACACGAGAAGAATTCATGGAAATAACCTACAGGATCTAATTAGCGTGCGTTAGCTTTGTTACAGTTTAATGAGCTCCGTTATCCTCCCGAGGGCACGAGTTTGGGCAGGTCACGGATGTACACGATATATTGAGCTCTAACAACCCTTCAAAAGAAAACTGAGCTCAATGATACTCTGGAATCATATTTATGAAGAGAAATTCACAACGACTCATATCATCTAAAAGAAAATCCTCAAACGGAGGAAACATTTTTATTTTGAATAGTCCGGTGCTTTTGCTAATACGTTACTAGAAACGTAATTATATTGTGGAGTTATTTTGTTATATCTTATATAAATAACACACTCTGATTTTAAATGAAAATAAAACCATAGCTTACACAACCGCGATGTTGTTCCAAACAAGTTACGTGAAACCGCTTTTCGGTTGATGTACTTGGTTACATAAGAACACAGAATGTCTATACATATTAGAGCCGGGCATGATTCAGTTCACTAATTTTGTAAACAATATATTTTCACTTTCAGACAATTATGTTAATTATTGATTATTTTGCTTTTATTTATCTATTCCGTATAGATACAATTGTAATTTGACTCCAAATCTCCGAGTAAAATATTTTTTATTAGTATTTTCGAAGAAAAAGTAATAACATTTCACAAGTATCTTTCATTTCTCCTTTTCCTTAACTTCCAACTACTAAAAAACTCTACATCGATTTAAAAATGGTAATACTCTGGTTTAAAATTATAACATAAGATTAACACAATTAGTATGTTTATATCAATATTTGTTTGTTTGATGAGCATTTTAATCTTCCTGTTTATTTAAATAATCATATTTTGCAAATATTCTACAAATATATAAACGTTTTTTAAATTGTGCTGAACCTTCTCAGATAATCAAAACGTTGTAGTTACGCGTAATTTAAAATTGCCATAGATATAAACGTAGGATGAAATTTAAAATTGGAAGATAACACCAATCTAGATGTGCAATTACTTTACTGCTGCATCCAAGTTTTTCCTAGAATAACTGCAGTTGATAGTGATAAGCTTGCAGCACGAAACGGTCCAAAAATGGTTTAGTCGGCTGCATTGCGTGATGAATGCAATAGGTAATAATATATACAGTGATATCTATTTCACTCAGAAAAAAAGTAAGAAAAAAAACAGTTTTGTATTTTTCTTTTTAAAATGAAATGAAGTTATTTTCGGAACAGTAATTGACTTGCCGTAGAGCCACTTTTGAAACAGCTCTCTTAACTTTATATTTAGCTTCATTCTCTCTCTCTTTAGATGTAGCAGGGAGAATGAAGTGGATAAAATGGGCTTACTCCATGTTTATTTCTTTACTTCCATCACTCTACTACCTTCAATTCCAGAAGCAACCATCAGTAATTATTTTTAAATTTTTTAATCGGTTGTTGGAATTAAAAGCTTTATATTTAGAAAAGACTCCAGAAAGTTAAATTATTATAATTATTATAATTATTAATATTGTAATATTATGTTGGTTCAGGAAAGCGTCTTTCCCATAAACTATTTGAAGGAATTATGTTAGTTGAAATGAACAAATTATTTTTTTATTCGAATTCACTCTCTAATATAACTTTTTAAAGAACCTACGGCAATATATTGGAAATATTACTTTTTTTAACTACTCTCTTTTTATGAAGGAAGAATATTCTTTCCGGACAATCTTAATAACTGGAAATTAATTTTCTCGAAGACTGAAAAGAACAGTAAACAATTTGCGAGATGTTAATCCGACGAGCAACTCAAAATAACCAGCTTTTCTTTCCATTTAAACTTCCATGATAGAGTATCTTCCAGATTCCGAAACTGCATTTTCGCATCGACGTACTGCAGCGCGCGTCTTCGGGCAAAAATATTTATCGACCGATAAATTACTTCGGCGCCGTATTCCGGTTCTAGTGCGCTCCGTCACCGCCAGCGCTACCGCAGCGCCACCAGCGAGGGGGCGGCCTGACACCTCGTATACGTCGAGTTTGACAAAGCGCTGCATCCGCGCATTTCCCTTCATTCTCTCTGCGTTTCGAGCCGCGCGCTTTGTTGTGCCCGCGTGCGGTCGCGAAGCGTCAAAGGGCGAAGGGCGAAGGGCGAAGGTGAGCGAGCGGAAAGGTCGCTCCGGTCATACCCCCCCCCCACCGGCTCAGCCAGTGTCGCGTGAGCCGAACACGCGACCTCCAGATTCGGAAGCCGGCGCCTGGTGAAATATGGTGCCGTTGGCACGGCGAGAACCCGGCCCATTAAGATCAAAGTGCACTTCGATGGAGGCGGATTTCACGTAATTTGAGCTTTTGCGGCGATGGCATAGTGGAGATTATCGTTTGACCTGATTCTGCGCGGAGATTACGTGCTGAAGTTGTGTAAATGATCGTTAGCGAGAGCGGAAAGTTTCGGTGCGTGATTGTTCAGACTGGGAACACAAAACGTCTTCGCTTGCCTTAGGTTTAATTTATCACTTTTCAAATTGTAACATGAGAACTTTTATCTACAACGTGAAGTAATTGTTATTTAGACGGATTTCACTTCAACGAAATATTTTGGATTACATGAGAAATTTTTCTTAAGAAATTTTACTATTTTTTCCCGTATTTCCGAAGCACATTATTTTTTTCCATGACATTTGAAAAGCATTTCATACTTTTTAAGGAAAATATTTAATAAAAGGAATACGAGTATTTCTTACTAATTGGTAAGGTCTATGATTTCATTGCGAAAAAGGTAAAATTAGCTACAAATGCTTAATAAAAATTGTGCCACAATATAATGCCATTGTAGTGTTATTTAGTTTCATGATTGCCGCAATTATTTCCCAGAAGTCTTAAGAATTTCACTCAACTTTCTTGTCTTTCTCTCATTTTTCTTGTTTATCCAGAAAGTGTCTACCCTTTCCGTTAAAACAAAACAAAATAAAGGGACAAATATATAATTTATTTTCGTATCATTCTACATTATTTGCATCGAGAATGCTGAGATAAATGATAGAGAGAAATACTAACGTTTGGGAACCCTACCTTTTCTTAGGCAAACAAATCAATGAAACACATGTAAATATTCAGTAAAACAACCATAGTTATCTTTTTGCGATTGCGTGCAATTGACATATTAGTACTTAGCACCGGTGTGGAACATATTAGTACCGGTAATATTCAGATAGAGCAACTCTAGAACAAATAATTCCTTTTGGTATCGTTTTACAATGAAAATGAAAACGACGAGAACCCGAAATGTTCAGAAGAAGCAAGTAGCAACATTTAATATACTCAATTTTACAAATTACCGCTCAATAACGAATGGACCGGAATTAGCAACGTGTTTTTGTGGTTCCTTGTATTTCGAGTTATTCCGAACTTCAAATAGTAGTCGAAAACGGACTTCCGATATTCCGAATTTTAAATAGTAATAAAATATTGGCGTATTGGCATTTTAATAAAGCTCATAATAATATATATTTTAATCATATTAACGCTGCTACCAAACCGATCTTACTCTCAATTAACTTGAACACATTTACAAGACGCGCGTCACTATGCAGCGCGAAGCAAGCGAATCATTCCACCCTTCCCAGCCCCTCTCACGCGCTCCTCTCTCCGAGCTGGACATTGGGACTGTTTTACCACAGGAAGTTTTACCAGCTTGCTCAGACCCTTTCAAATCCTCTACAGTATTTTTTAAGTGCTATCAAGTTTTGCAAGAAGTGTTTTTGCGACAATTAATATTGAGGTCTTTCATGACCTTGCTGCCGGTCGCAGCGCGGAAATCGGCGCACGACGATAGTCTGCGGCCGTTACTCGAGAGGCACCCGTTAATTACAGTCTCTCTGCCTGCAGGTGTCAATTGCCTCGGAGGGCTTGTGGCACGTAGGGTGACAAAACGGGTGTTTACGTGTGTGGCGTGTTCAGACAGAAGAAGGTGGAACTCATCCAAATACAATTATTGCAAAGATACGGGTCCCTGAAAATGTTACCTCCATACACAATGAATAGATAAGTTTATAAATAAACATTTCGCTTTTCGGTTAGCAACAAAATTTTCACAATAAATAAAATTCTATTAAAAATATCAAAACATTAAGTGCAACACAAATGTCATAGTGCACCGTATGTAAGTTTCTTTTTCAGTTTCCGCAAATATATTTCAGGTTTAAGGTATCTACACAACTTGGAAAAATTACTGAAAACGCGAATCACTCTGGACTTCAAACTGAAAGGATACCAAAGCATATATCCTTTTCCGTCAGACGTAAAATAACGAACGCGCTAGCAATCTGACACCGGTTGATGGACGCCGCGTAAAGTTTCTGGCGCTGCCGAAGCAACGGTTCGCCCGATGCGGGAGGCGCGGAGATCACGAAAGGCCTCGATGCGAAACACCTCTAAAGCACTACTTCTAACATTTCATAGCACTTTAAAAATTGAATATATGGGGTTTGCTTGGTGGTCTACCAGCTGGCGAAATTTCTCGAGAATCCCAGTATCGAGTACGGTGCGAGTTGGGAGTCAGCTCGGACTCCTTGAAACAACAACCAATCTGAATTTTAATTACTCGTGCGCTATTGATCGGCGCGGGCCGTGGCCCGGGGCTTCCGCACGCGCGGTCTCCCCACGTGGGGTACGTAGGGCGTGCGCGCGCACTCACGCGTGTCCCCGCGCACGCTTCCCCCCTCCTCCGCCCACGCACCCGCGCCCTCGCGCCCCGCGGGTGACAAGGGGTGACCACGTAGTGGTTGCAAAGTAGCGAAACGCGGGCGAAATTAAACAACGCTGGAGTCTGATTTAAGAGGGAATTTGGGGACAGGAAAAAATGAGATGATTGGTTGTTCGTGATTACGGGCGCGTCTGTCGATAATGTCGTTAGCAACGTAAGTGTAGTGGATGTTTTTCCCTCAGGACGTGGCTGTGGTATTCCCCGGTTGGATGGTTAGATCCGGCGCCGACCTTCCGTCGGCTAGCGCGGTTTCCCTCCAACAGGTATCTCCCACCAGCGGGGCATCGTCCCACCGAGATAAGCTCACTGACCTCCCGACATGTTTGGTGTTGTGCATGTAAGTGTAAGAGGTAGGATACGAATGGAATGGGAAGAAATATCACGCTCAGTCCGTGTCTCGTTTGTTGAGGTACCGGTATTCCCCTGGTGTTGATCGGAGAAACAACGGAAAACCACCGATCAGAGCAGCGGGCTGCAAGAATTCCCCTGCAGACACCGGCTGAACTCGACTTAGATATGTAATGATGTTTGCCACTGTCGGGACTCGAACTGAGGCCCTCCCTGTCAGGGGCCCTGAAGCGACATTAGCTGATGCCCTGAGCCGCCTCACCCGGTCTATCTCTTTTGGGAGGCGCGCGTTCCGTTTCGGACTCTTAAATGTCTTTTTTTTTGGTACTTTCGCCCGCCTTTGTTCGGTTCGCGCCGCAGTGCAGCGTGCAGAGGGCCTCGGGGCCGATGAGATGTGCGAAGCCTCGTTGAACAGGCGCCACCTGCGGTGGGCGGGGCCCGCGGGGGCGCTGGGGCTGTTAGCGACTCCGGCGAGTCGAATGGTCAAGGCGCTGTGAAAGGAGGGACCCTCGGGGACTTCCGAGGCAGCGATGGTACTAGAAGCTGCATGAACCGGAATTTAAGAACGATCATCTCCGTAAATGCCACACGCTGCGAAGAGCTTCATATTGAACTCAACTGCAAATGTTGGAGAGGACTTTTTCCCAAATGTATAGATTATACACAAGTGCATGTAAATTAAGAAAGTCCAAAATAGTACCAAAAGTTTCATACTGCTTCATTTCATCAAGCTACATACTGTCCCGCATTTCTTTAGTCCCTGGCGGTAGTATTTATTAAAATCAGTCAACATCGTGACAGCAACAGAAGAGATATTGCATCTTAAATAGGGACATTGAATTCACTCATGGTTCAGCGAATTCAATGAATTCAATCTCAACACTAACACTGCATGTTGCTTAATTAATATCATATGTAGTTCTCTAGCACTTGAAATCAGTGCAGTGCGACGTGAATTCATAACTTAAATGCCCTTTTTAGAAGATTCAGCAAATGTAAAACATAAAAAGTGCACAGTGGTGAAGGAAAATAAACTATGAAGCTATCAACAAGTAATGGAGACTAAAGATTAAGAACCAAATAATTTCAGTAAACCACATTTATAATGGATACAGAAAATAAAAGGTCATTGATTAATTCCCTTATTCAATGTCACAGTGTCTATACTAATTATTTTAATATTTTAATAGAAACACATATCAATGTCAATATTATTATTATATTTAAATACTCGAATGAAATAGTGTCAATGTATTTTAATGAGATCACCTTTAAAAGCAGTCGTTAGATTGTCTAAATATGTCGAATAGCATATATCATATAGCATAATATATAATTTTAATAGACTGAAAACATCTAAGAATTATTGTTGTAGTCATTGCTACCGTATCTACATGATTGTTACGTATTTATTTGTTACCTAATGATTGTTGAGACTGTATGAGAAGTGAATATAGTAACAAAGGATGTAGTAGTTTTCTGTAGCGTAAAATACAATAGCGTTCTTGTCAATATTTAAAATGAAATATCTATTGGTCAAGTTACACTTACTAATTTCAAAAGCAATTATATTCCCTTTAGCTGTGTTTAGAGAGCGATCAGTTCTCGTAAAGCTACATTGATTATGAAAGCTGCAATTCGTAAACTGTTGACACAAGCGCTTCCTAATTAAACATGGGTATATATCTTTTTCGTTTACACTAGCACCACTGAGGGGTAAGGGCAATCAAAAGACAAAAAATTAATGGGTCAATTACCATTTGTTTGCCAATAGCACGTTTGAGAGATGATGTTTCCTATCAATTTGGTGTTTAGGTAACATGTTACTCTTTGATGCAAAAGTTAAATGATAACCTTTACAAATTTATCATCAAAGTAAGAGAAATTCACGAGAAGAGACAAATTAGTGGGAGGGATAACTATATATGAATAGAGAGGAGGAGAAATAATGGGATAGTTAAATAATGGGACAGAAAAAGAGAGTTCCAGAGACTGAATAGACAAGAGAAGAAATTGCGAAAGGAAAGGGAGACTGAAAAAATTGAATTCTTCTTTATCACAACTCTTAACACTCAAACTCGTAGCTCACAAATACACAAAATTAGTCATAATGAATTATCAGCTGATGATTCACAACATAATTAAAGGGAACTGT
Source organism: Gryllus bimaculatus (assembly GCA_017312745.1). Lineage (NCBI taxonomy): Eukaryota > Metazoa > Arthropoda > Insecta > Orthoptera > Gryllidae > Gryllus > Gryllus bimaculatus. The sequence continues at coordinate 1,574,995 of BOPP01000235.1, read as the reverse complement.
TCCAATAAATTTGTTAATGAACAAATGTAACAAATCATAAAATCGAAAAAAGGCTTTCACAAAACTAGACAACACTAAGAAAATCATACTGTGATTACAAAAATGTTACTCTTACTAAAACATATAGCAAATTAAAACAATTCAGTGTGTCTTTTAAACTTATAGTGTTGTTTCCGCGCATTTCAACTGCTATGGTCCTTATCACCGTTTGAGTCATGAATATTTTTATTAGGAAGGATGCGATGATCTTCACTTGCTGGCTGATGAGAGCCGGCGCTAACCTACAAGATTGAGTATATTCCCCGTCAATGTATCTCCCACCACTCAGGCAAATGCTCCAACCGGGTCAAAGTCGCGACTGGTTTCCCAACATATGCGGGAGTTTAGTGCATGTAATTGTGGAAGAAAGGATAGCACAACGAAGAGAAAGAAAAGATAGCGCTAAGAAGGATAGAAAGAGAACGCGAGACATCTCTTTGAACGACAAAAGGGAACTTATCCGGAGCATATATCGAGGGAAATAACTGACAAACACAAACATATTAATAAATGAGCATCGTAGAAAGAAATGTGTAGAAGTAGACGGAAAATCTTGTCAGCATCTCCTTTGAGGTAATTTCTGTTGAATCACGCTGTCAGATCAAGAGCCGTCGCATGGTTACATTATGTGAAATGTAGGGCCTATTGTTCGAGAGTCCAAAACGCACCGACTACGCAGTTCATAAATAGGCATTCTGTATCTTTTTTGTGATTCTTAGTAAGTAATTCCTTTAGGATGAATTGTTTAAAGGATAGGTCGTCGTGTCCAAATTTTAATGGTAGACAGAAGGTCAAGTGATGAGAGGGTGAAGTGAGGTTGATGGGAGATTTCAAAGAAACCTACCCTGAACCAGGACTCTACATGGCAAATTCCACAAGGTTCGACCGCGATTTCAACCCCGGTTCCTAAAGTGAACACTGTGTCTACCATTACACGGGTATTCCTGGTTTCATACATCTCTGGCCTGTGTATCTCTGGCCTATCTCTGACACAACTATCAATCAAAACTACCAATCAGAAGCCAGCTTCTAGAATTCTCCTCCAGACAGCCACTGAATGCGACCTAACTATCGAATTAGTGTCGAAAATCCTGCCGCCGGCGGGGCTCATGCCCTGCGCCTCCCGGGCAGAGGCACTGCAGCGACATCAGGTGATATCCTAAAGTACTTAAGCCGGTCGCAGGCGAAATCAAATACTACTTTATCTCATTAACAACCCTATTTCTTCGATTTTGTCAGTCGCATCCTTGTCCCTCCAAGGTATCCTCCAACTACGCCGCGAAAAAGCTCTCGCGTGGGTGGCGTGCGTGGCTGCTGCGCGGGCTGCAGACTCTTCGGCGTCCGCCTCGGCGTCGGCTGCCCGTTGCGTCCGGGCGCCGCCCCGCCTGCCGCCTCTCGTTCGGCCGCGCCCGCATCGCATCGCGTCGCGGCCGGTGTGCCTCGCGCAGGCGCACGCGCGCGAGAGCCTCGGGATCCCCTGAGGCTGGCGCGATCGAGTGCGGTAGAGCACAGAGCTACGACAGGCACAGCAACGGTAAGAAATTGCACTTCTAATCGCAACAAAATGCATGAAACTGACGTTTAAAATCAGATTGTATTTATAAATAAGAAACCGATAAGCCACCGGTGCCACAATATGAGAGACGAGAGAGCTTATTGTGTATGTATATATATAGTGTATCCCCGTCCTAAGATCTGGGCCATCTTGTTTCACACCTTCCCTGCTTCGCCTCTATCCGTTGTGCTCGCCGTCTTCATCTTCGTCATGCTCGCTATATCCCGTTCCGCCCCGCCAGCTCCAGAATGCGCGGCTGTAACCCACCCCTCCCAACCCCCACTCCGCCTCAGCCACACCCCACATTATCTCCCCACTCCAACCCATTCTGCTCGCCGTATTCGCTACCAGACTGTCAGTAGACTTAAGAATATCTGAGAAATGGATTGGTCCTTAAAAGTTACTTCATGATTAAAATGCAGCTTTTGAAAAAAGAGCAAGAGATGAGACATATTAATGACCAAGAAAGGCTTTTTTTCGTCGTAAGGATTCTTACCCCTGACCTATTGAAAGAGCAAGACTCTACAGGAGACCTGTGCGTCCAAGCGAAGCAAATGCGGTCAGGGCAGCCAATATATTGTTTGGATGAACAGACGGGTAATAAAGTCCGCTAATGAAATACCCGACCTTTCAATCTTTTACAAGAGTTTTACAAGGTAATAATTTCAAAAAGTGCAGGCATCGGTGCGGCAGTGAATTAAAGCAGCATCCCAAAAGTAGGACATGAAAGCTGCAGGTTGGCGACGCATGTTGATTCATTGGTTAATGATGTCGTATTTCTAGGCGCATCAGATGCTACGATCGTTAAGCGATTAAGGCAAGTGCAGGGGGGGTGGAGTTCCTGACCAGCTAGAGCGTGAGATCTTGCCGCCGACCTACACGTCAGCTTGCGAATGCCCCCCTCCAGGTAACTCCTCCAGCGGAGCAACGGCGAACCGGGACAAGCTCTAAACTTCTCACGTGTCTCCCAGGCGTATACGGTAGGTAGTGCATGTAACTGTATGTGTGTGTGTGTGTACGGGAAAAAAGTAATTCAAGGAAAGGGCGTGTGGTCCATGGCCCGTTTGTTAGGGTAATGGTCTAGCATTCGCCTGGAGTTTGGAAAAACATGAAAAACTACCGATCAGAGCAGCGGGCAGCTCGGATTGTCCCCCAGGCAGCGGGTGAATTAAGTCCCACCCAAAAATGCGGTTGTGAATTATTTTCCTTCTAATACCACCAATATTTCAATTTTTGAGATGCTTTATTTAAAAAAATAAATATTTGCAGTGAACTAGTATGCGTATTGCATTGTGGAGAATTCTTAACCTACCGTTAGTGTCTACGTTTCTAAACCAGGAAATGTTTTCGTGAGATTGCAAAATACTGATTCCATAAAAGTTGTATAAATTAAAACAATTCTTTGTGGGTATTTGATCATATTACACGAACTAACAAGAAGGAACTGAATTAATCAGTTACATAATTAGTAAATATTTGAAAATAAAACTTCATCGCCATAATAATTATATAAGTTCAGATGTACTACTTTGTAAATAGAGGGCATATTTTCCAATTTTCCATCGTGTTTTCAATTTCCAAATTTGAATTTATTTGTAGCACCAGAAATATTATGGTTTATTTCATTCTTCTGAGATGTATATAAAATGTATAAATAAAATAGCAAGTCAAATAGTCTAGAGAATAGAATTTCATATTTTTATAAAAAATAATTTAAAAATAAATATAAATCATACTTTCCTTATAGACAGACTTATAACTCAGTTGCAAGGAAGAAAAATACTGCAAAAGAGTGTTTTCTGGATTTATTTTAACAGTAAAAGAATTAATCACCTAGACACGTATCAAGGCTCTGTTTTTAGAAATCTTATTAAAAGAAAAATGAGTCGAAACCGCATATGTAAATGTCGGTAAACATCGGGTAAATATCGGCAAAAAGAATTAATCACCAAGACACGTATCAAAGCTCTGTTCTTAGACATCTTATTAAAGAAAAATGAGTCGAAACTGCATATGTAAATATCGGAGCTAAATCATTGACATTAAAGAAATTCTTTTGTCTTATTCCAAATAATCCATAACTCTTAGAGGTACAAGTCGATAGGGAGATAATTTATCGAGCTTGTTAGTTCATGCACTGCGTTAGCTGTTGAAATGTTTGAAGCTCAGCATGTCGGAAACGAATTTATCTTCGATCTCCTTCCTCAAACCAATTACCAAGGAAGCCTACCGAACGGCTTTTAATTGGAGTGACAAAAAACAGACTGCGCCACCGGCAGGCATCGGCTGTCATGGCGGAAACTCATGCGCTGTCGATATGAAGAACGATAAACTTACACACTCTCAGAACATTTCTTCTCTTCCAACACTCTCTCTTCCAAATGTAAGTAATTTGGCGCACAGGAAGCACAAAAATATAGCGTACCAATACATTTCAGTGCCAGTGGTAAAAATATAACGTCATCAGTGATAATTACACAGCCTACCAGTATGTATTTTTCTCGTCAGGGTAATAACAGAAAGCAAAGAAATACTCTTGAAATCAAAACAACAAGAAACAATAAAATAATATTTAATTTTAGTGAACTTCTAGGAATAGACTCGCTGCAGAACAACTTCATGAATCATGCATGCATCGCGTTCTGAGAAGTCCTCCATGTTTGTCCCAGAATGCCCTTCCCCTTCCAGAATGCGCGGTTAAAATTGAAATGGCTGCACGATAGGTTAAGGGGTGACCAAACACACAAGGAAACGTTCTGCATCAGCTGACATCCAACATTGGCACTGATTCTCTCACACACGATACGCAAACGCCAGTTCACAAGGACACGAATAGGCGTAGGTGCTTTTGAAGAACAGAGTGTAATAAATTACTATGGGAAATGAATTGTGTGGAGTGAGTGGTGGGAGTTGCTAAGCAGATTGAGTCCCCGCAAGTGCAGGGTGCGCGGGGGGGGGGGCGTAATTGGGCGAACGCAATGAAGTCATCGGGACGGGGCGGCTTCGGAGGACGGCGACGGGGCAGCGGCTGGCACGGAGGGGGGTGCGGCGCCCCGCCGGACCCGGGGGGGGGGTGCGTGAGGTCGCGGTGCCAGCTGCGCCCTGCAGACGCTTCCCAGGCGGGCCCTGGGTTGAGCGCGGCGCGCACTGTCGGGCCGACCACGGACGCACACGTGCCGGTCAGCCGCGAGTGTCCTCCGCGGCGCGTGCGTGCGGGTGGCACG